>OY987218.1:29714781-30122510 GCA_963920805.1 Primula vulgaris
ATGGGTTGTATAGTTTGGGATATAAAAAAGTTGATAATCATTTGCTAAAAACGGTATAGTTTGGGCTGGTTTTTTTCGTCTAACAAATTTGATCCCCAAATGATATTACAAATATGATGTTTCTGCTCATATAAAACGGTATCATCAATGGGACCTGGATTTAACTTTATTTTTTCTGTCATAGGTACCTAAACAATTGAATATTTTAACAAATATCACTATCAAATATAAATGATACAATAAAATATTTAACATAAATTTAAATATATGAGTTAATACGTTTAACTTCAAAAAACTTATAAGAATCCAACAAGTTAATTAGTAACCTAAACTCCAAAATAATAAAATGTCTCTGACAAAACAAGTTCACATGTACATGCCCAAACAAGTTTTTTTTAATCATTTATCTAAAGCAACATATAACATTATATAATTAGAACTCAATATTAGTTGTGATTAAACAAATTTGAAGATAAATATTTAAAGGTCAATAAAAAAAGTTAAAAACTTTTAATTAATAAATGTTATAACTTATTAATAATTATATCTATTTACATAAAATTTAAACTCAATAATAAAAAGAAATACTTACTTGATAATTGTAGTGGTAGAGTGATGTTGATTTGAGAAAAAAAAATGATATTAATTTGATATAGGAAGTAGTTGGGTGGTTGATGGTTAGAGTTTATTTTTTGTAAAATTGGGGGAGGTTTTATTTTGGTAAATTGGGATAAGTTTTTTTTTTGTGTAAAATTGGGGATAAATGTAGTGGTAGAGTGATGTTGATTTGAGAAAAAAAAATATTAATTTGATATATGAAGGAGTTTGATGTTTGATGGTTGATGGTTAGGGTTTTTTTTTGTAAAATTGGGAATGTTTTTTTTTTGGGGTAAATTGGGAGAAGTTTTTTTTTTGGGTAAAATTGGGAATAATTGTAGTGGTAGGGTGATGTTGATTTGATAAAAAAAATATTAATTTGATATATGAAGGAATTTGATGGTTGATGGTTAGGGTTTTTTTGGGATAAAATTGGGGAAGTTTTTAGGTAAGATTGAGGAATTTTGTATATATATATAAATTAAGTAAGAAAGCCGTTGAGAAAAACGTTGAGAAAGACGTTGTATATATTATATAAGAAAGACGTTGAGAAAAAAAAAAGAAAAAAGTTCTGCAGCACGTGAAGAGAAAAGAAAAGAGAAAAGAAGGAAAAAAAAAAAAAATTGCAGCACCACGTGAGGAAAGGAAAGGAAAGAAAGAAAGAAGGAAAGGAAAGAAAGAAAGAAAGAAAAAAATAAAAAAATAAAAAAAATAAAAAAATTCCACGTAGACGTGGGTTTGCTGAACCCACGTCTCTTATATTATCTAGCATTTCTCCTATTGAAAAGAGAACTCCCCCTAATACACGTGTCAAACAGTATTTATTTTACACAAAACTGCATTGCGTTTACGAGCACCGTTAACAGTTTCGGCCAAATTATCAAGGCCTAAATGAATAGTAAAACCTATTTTTACCCCTATAAATACTTATCTTCCCCCATTGAATAGAGGGTCTTTTTTGGTCCCTCTGGACCGCCCATTTCTCTGATCACTCTCATGACTGAGAGATAAATACATAGATGTAATACATATACGTACAATGATAGAGAGAGGCAGGGATACGAGATATATACATCTACACATAAAGGAATGGGATCGAAATATACATCAAGGAGCTCTTTCAGGACAGTCTCGTCGTCCATCGCGCCTTGCGAGCACCTGCTCATAGCCGACCTCACTGCCGATATACCATCTCACCACCCGTCGCTCCTCATGGTCTCCTGCCCCCAGTCGGTCTCATCATCGTAGGTCGACCCGCAAGCTATCACAGCCATGGCTAGTCTCCATTCTCTAGGAAGTGTGCTAACTAGGCAACACTGTGGTCAATCACTTGGTCATGTCCCCACATGACATAACTAGTAGCTGTGTAAATTGGCTAGTCCGTTCTATTAAGTCACTGTCAGAATCGAGCTCCGTAGTGGACAAGTTCCAAACGGACTATACTAACAATCTAGTAAATACGCCTAAACAAACAGGAACTTGGGAATCATCGGGACGGGCCGCCATACCATCACCATACACTGTTGCCTCCAACGTTCCGACGGACCAATCTTCCTAATAAAAAACACCAACCTCCTGCACCGACATGCTTACATAATATATGCGTTCATATATTTTCTCTGTTATTGCCCTTGTCATTTGTAAACTAGGTACAGTTTAGGTGCCGGAGCGGTAAAGAGTCGGGCAACATACCTCGGACGGTAAATCTGGGTATAGATTAGGTGTCGGAGCGGTGAAGCCTCGGACGGTAAATGATATTAAACTGCTTTATAGATTAATGTTATATTGTTTGGTCAACATGTCTGACAGGTATCGCACCCGCTTTAGTAGGGCCCAAATGGTGTTTAGCGAATAAAAATATATAAGCCGAGTCTAGAAATAAAATTAGGCTCGCCAAGGCTATGTTGCAGCAACACTTGCTAAGACCATAAAATCCAGACGGAGTAATATTTCTAAAAAACAAAATTTGATTCAACAACTCTTCTAAAAGACAAACTCCACTTTTAAAAAAACGAGTCTGATGCAGTAACATTTCTCAAATATGAACCCTGATACTGTGATAGTTAAGTATACACGAACTAGATGATGGAAAGATACTAGCATCTATTACTCCAACTGCACCGATACATGATCGTTTTCAAATAGGCGGATGCATATACAAATCTACTTCAAGAAGACGAGCTTTAGCAATATTCTTCCAGCAAGATTATGTAGTATTCAGAAGGGCAAAAGAAACTGCACAATCTGAAATAATCGTACAAAACGTTAGATTGCAACTCTACAAAACACAATCAGTGCTACGAGATCCGTCCCATACCATCTGCTACCCTCTTTAACGCAACTGCAATGACAAGATGAGGTTTTCCAGAAAATACGATCCAATTTCCAAGGGTAAATAGATAGAAACTCTCTTAACATGCTACTTGTAATTTTACAAATACCAGAAGCACACAACAAGGTTTCACTTCAATTCGAAAGGAAGAAAAAAAGGTTCCAACTTTCAGCCTTCACAAAGCATAAACCTTGCCGTAGAACCACAACAAACTGTTATTACAATACTACAATTAACGAGTGTTGATGTAGTTTCAGACAGGTGCGGAGCCAGAAATTCTATTCAGTGGGGGCATAATTCAAAAAATAAAAAGGGCATAATTACTACAAATTTAAAAAATCGATAAATAATACCTCTCAAATTTAAAGCCCAAAATTACAACCGAGCTCTCCGTTTTACCCATTATTTGAAAGCAATTCATGATAACTTCAATAGCTAAACTACTAGTTGGGTAAAATTCATATCATACAAAATGTTTTTAAAGAACCAAAAGATCTTCAAATTTAGTGTACTAAAACCGGGTTTGTTCAAAAACAGACTACTATGTGTTGTCCAATTATATAAAAAAAACTACCCATGTGTGTTCTTTTATATTAGAAATTAAAAAGTTGTTTATTAATTTTTTTATAGAATCATAGTCAACAACCAAACAAAGTCTATATAATTAAAACAAGTTAAAAATAGTAAAAAGACGAAAGTAAATAATAATCAATAACCAAGAATTTGAGTATCCAAGTAATTGGGCAATTAAAATATTGAACTTTTTAAGTAAACAAGTTATATACAGTATATCAATTTGTATTAAAAAAAACCCTAATTAAACTTACAAGAACTGACGAGAGAGCAAGTGATAACGAGTTCGAAGACCGCGAGACGGTAAGAGAGTGGAAGCGGAAGACGAGCGTGCGAGTTTTTGTAGCCTATGTTTTTTAAGGTCACCAATTACTAATTTTTTTAAAACATCAATTATTAATTCTGTTTCTGCGTGAGTTTGTTTAACATGTGTGTATTAAAATATAACAAATGACATATATATATAAATGGGGAGTTTATATGGACATCAACTTAGACATTTTTTTTGCAAAAAACGCTCCAAATCATTTGTTTAATACAAATTTCCATGATTTTACAACGGGAATACAAATATACGTCTTGTTTTTTTTTTTGAGATGTATAATGACATGTTTTTAATTTTTAAATTTTACCGTAATTTCCAAACATGTCATTATATCTCTCGGAAAAAAACAAAGACGCATATTTGTTTGTGTTTCCGTCGTGAAACCGTAGAGATTTACATTAATCAAATCTTAATTTATGATGTTTTTGCAAAAAAATATTCAAGTTGATGTCCATATAACCTCTCCTTGTATAAATATAATTAAAGATTAGGGATATAATAGTAGTTTCTAAGTCAAAATCAATTATGGCTACAGCGAGGCCCACACTGGGCTCATGTTCCCTCCGCCTCTGGTCTCAGATAGAGACAAATTAGAAAATGTGAACCATATCTTGCTCTCTTCTATGAGCACTTTTATAAAATAGATCAACAGAAGAAAATAAATCATATAATCCCCCTCTGGTCTTAATCTTGTTTTACAGAAGACTTTGACAATTTGCCCAAAAATACGAAGACAAAGATGCGAGAACATTCATTATGCATCCTACTAACAACTAACAAGCTAGTTAGGAGCCGAACTTGATTGGTTCCTGTATATGAAGATGCTGAAGAAGCATCTTGGGCAAAATGCAAGTTAGGTTTGAATATACACTGATGCCAATTCAAAATCCAATCCAGAATACCACAATCCAATTGGATGCAACACGCCTTTGTTAAATCCAAACAAAACAACATATTTGTGAACATACTCGATGCAGAAGATGGAGAAGTAGAAGATGATTACACTAACTTCATTAAGCTTCTAAACTCTCAAGAAAAACCCTGCAAGAAGCATTCTACTTCACGACCACACAACAACAATTGTAAACACAACCATCAGATAGGCTGGTTTCAAACTCAAGCGCTGGTCAGAAATGCCATTGTGATAAATCGAAATGGAGAGTATGTGAACATAACATTCATTTGAAATCAAGGGAAACAAAACTGACTTGACCTAAGAAAATAATTCAAAATAGAAAAATGAAAATAATCATAATATCTACCCAAGGTGTTGGATTCTTTGAAGAAACTTGAAAGAACCCTACTGAAAACACACACAAATTGAAAATGATAATCCCTAGTTGAATAAACTTGGAGACTTCGTCAATGACTTCCAGGACATTGCGGAATTATGGCAGTATTAATCATCTTAGTTATTAGGAGAGACTAGGACAATTTGACAAACCTCTGATAACCGGCGAAAAGACAACAGCCTTTTACTAATCTTATAGTTTCCTTCCGAATCAGAATCAGTTTTCCCATCTCCTTCACCTTCACCTTCACCTTCAACATTTGGATCACTTTCTTCTTTTGCGCCTTTACTCAACTGGGGATGTATTTCCATCTTTTCCAAAACCAAAGAATTTGCCAAAAAGTATTCCACCAATTTGTATTCATCTTCTTTCCCTCGAAACATGTGAAATCTGACCACTTTAAGATGGGAAGATAGGCAAACCGGTACATGCTCAGGCGGCGGAAATGGCTGAATGTTCCCAGATATCTCAAACAATCTCTGTATATATAGAAAATAGCTAATTATTATCCGAATCTCTACACGAAATAGTCAATCACCAATATTACTCGTAACTTACATATTCGAATACAAGAGTATTGAGATGAGGAGAGCTAGCTAATATGCTCGGTAGCAATCTCCACCCCTCGGAAGCAGTTGATGATAACTTAAGATGAGTCAAGTTTTCAAAAGTAGGAAACAAGCATGCTGGGACTAGAAGAGCCTGTATACAAAGTAAAACAAGAAACCAATAATAAAGTAACATATCAATTTTATTGAGCTCCCTAGTCTCAGGGAACTCGAAGTAAAAAATGCAATAGTGTTTAATCTCTTATTTGCTACACAAAATATTGTAAAAAAAAAAAACTACCCCTACAATTATCTTGCATGATTGACAAATAACATATGACCTTATCAAGATTCTCAATTATTCATCGTAAACAAGTTAAAGACTAGTTATCATAACCCATCACTACAACAGATCAAAAAACATGTTTAAATACTTACTTCCATCGAATCACAAGAAAGAGAAAGGCGGCTAACTTTGCAAACTCGCCTAACCAATTCTATCAATTTCCCTTCTTGAAGCTGCTCTTTGGACAACTTAATATAGATATCACATTCCTTGAGTGACCCGAGGACATCCCCAGAATAGGCATAGCAGTCGCAGCTTAATCTTTCAAGATTCGGGCAGTTAATTATAAGTCTAACTCTGGTGTCAAATAAAAAAAGACTCAAAACCTTTAGTGAGGGAACAGACACATCAAAAACCCGAACATTGGGCATCGGACCAGAGAGCACTACAAATTTCTCAAGCACAAGGGAGCCGGAAATCAGCCTTCTAACCGACTCGTTGTCACACAATGTCATATTCTTTAGAAAAAGCTCCTTTAGTTTCGGTAAACACACTTTATTAGGGACACTTAGAACAAAATTAAGATTCAATCGCAACGAGACTAGGGTTTCGCAAGTGAATAAACAATGAGGGGTCACACCGCCCTCGAAACAAAAACCGTGGACATCAAGTTTTTGAACGGAACGTGAAGTTGAGGTCTCGAACCATAATATAATATCGGATCGATTGAATGCGTTTCGGAATCTATATACGCTTGGAAGATTATTTGTGATAGTGTTTAGCAGTACCTTGGAGACCAAATCCGAGTCGCCTTCGTATTCGAAGTCGAGGACGGGTACCGAGGCGTAGAGGTGTTTCCATCGGGTGGATAGAGCCGAGGTTCGGACCGAGTCTTTGGTGGTGAGGAGAGAGAGAATACTGTTGATGATGACGTCATCCGGGAGGGTGCTGATTCTGTCCACGTGTCTCGTTACGGTTTCTCCGATTGGGTTCTGATCCGAGTACATTGCCAGAGAGAGAGAGTGGCCCTGCTCTACTTAGGCTGTATTTTTGGACTGCAAAACCTCGGTTTTCACGCCTAAACCGTAAATACTAATTACTTATTTACGATTTAGGTTTTTATTTTATTTTAAAAAAAAGTAAACCGTAATTCTGAATTACGGTTTGTATTTTGCAATTACGGTTTTAACGTAAAAACAGATTTTTTGTATTCGAAAAATTCAGGCTCATGCTTAAATGAGTTCAATTTGTTCAGTCCTTTTGTTAGACTGGTTTGTTTTTGGTCTTTACAGTTTTTAGACTGGTTTGTTTTTGGTCTTTACAGTTTCAACTTTCAAGTCAAACAAGGGATATTCATCGAAACATTTTAAAATTTGAGTAAAGCTATTCTCATTATGCATAAACAATTGGCCACGTTTGGTTAGTCTTACTTATTTTTACTTTTAACTTTAAGTATCAAAAGTAAACATGTTATTTGGTTGGCATTGTATAAATATACTTATTTGTGTTTTCGAGACCGAAAAGTATACTTAATTTAAATTAAATAGTTTCATATTTTTTTCAAATAAGTATATTTTTCAACAATAATACACATCTACTTTTCACCAGTCCCGGTATATTTACAATCTTACCAAACAAACTTACAAATACTTAGAAGTATATTAATAAGTATACTTTTCGACTTCCATAAAAAAAGAGTAGTATAGTTTTATACTTGTAAAATGCGACCAAACGAGACCTATAGACATGTTCTAATTGTTTCTAAAGAAGTTGATTTGATGATCTAGCTAAATGTCAATGTGTAGACAGTGCATGTTCTATTGTTCTATTATTTTGAGCAGATGGATTATCTAGCGAAGAAGAAACCCGAGATCCTAGTAACAAGTAAATCCTCTGAAGAAGGATTATTGAGCCTAAGTTACGCTAATTTCATGTTGAGACATAATGTTTAATTGCAATAATTTGTATTTTGGTGACGGCAAAACAACTACTAGAAAGCATGGCGTTTGGTTATGCTGAATTCCACAAATAACAGACTGGAGGAGTTAAACAAATAGTGGTAACACCATAGAGAACGTGCAATAGTATCCCGGTATCAGATTTTTTATTTCATATTATAGGGATCTCAGATTTGATCGAATAAGATTGCTCTATTTGTATGTTAAAATCGATCTTTCAACAGGAGCGATTATGATGGGCTTTTTTCAACTCAAGAAAGGGTCTCATTTCCGAAACTAAAGAGTCGCTAATTGAATTGTGATACTTGCTAAAAAGGTGATTCAAATTGAAAGAACGAGATAGTTTTCGAAACGGATTACCGAACAACAAGATTTCAACTTTAAACCCTCGCAGAGCAATAAGCATATACCTCGCCATAAGGCGACAGCAAGTCATCACCATTGGGTTTTGATGGAATTTCACATATTGCCAAAATTGTAAATAACGTCACTTGCTCTCTTCTATCATCTTTTTTGAAAAGGAGAAATTTTATCAGATTTCAAAAAATAACACATTTCATTCCTCCGTTGTTAACCTTTAAACCCGCACATGAAAATACAAGCCGCAAAAAAACACCTTAATTATTTAAACAAACAAAAAAACCCTAACAAGGTGGTGATGAAGTGTGAGTAGCAGATCATATCACTAATCTCGCAATACTCCAATCAACAATAATAAATAAAAACCAACTCAAAATATAATACTGTAAAGTAACTCATAAGGAGTCAATAAGTTGAATTATGGGGTTATTACTAAAAAACTGAGTTTCTGGTTTATTAGAAAACAGACAAACAAAAAAGCAAAGAGTAACCATTTCCTGAACTTTCGTTTAGTCACAGAGTAAATTACAAGATTAGAAACTCATAACATAGTCTGAGATCAAGTCAACCTAGTATAAACCATATATTGCTCTCATCCCTCCAAACATTTAAAATATATATGTGTGTGTATATATATATATATATATTTGTTTTAATTTTTATTTTTTTTCAATTTAAGAAACTCAGTTCACCCCCTTGGTTTTGGACTTCAGAGCAACAATCGAAAATGCAACTGAGACGTGTCAGATACCAGTTTTTTAGGTCTTTTTTTTGGGTAAAGAGTTCTTTTAGGCCTTGTTTGGTTGCACCCGATAAAAGATGTATTCAGTTAAGTGTTTGTCTCTAGACTGTGTCCGATCTGGACTACAAATGGCCCTCAAAATGGGTGTTGATATTCATAGTCCGGGATTGTGAGTGTTGTTGGAAAAAAAAAACTTTGGTTTTGTTTTGTTTTGAATGCAATTAAGTTGTAGAAGTTTCAAAATATTTATATCCTCATATTGATGGCTTTCATGAGTTACTTGTTTAAAAGACTTTTTCCATGAAAAAAAAAGAAAATACATGTCATCATACACACATACACACACAAACACATATGCATACATATAGAGAGAGAGTACCGCACCACCAACGGCCCGACCGTGGCTCGGTGCCGTTTCCGTCGAGTCACATGTGATAGAAGTTGTACCTTGGGAACGAAGTGCCCCATTTAGCCAGAAGCAGAGATGGCGGGGCAAATATCGTTTAAGGGAAACTGCTCGCAGTTATCTCGTCTCGGACTTTAGTCCATTTCGGTATCATTTACATACTTTTAATTTTGAAGGTTGTAATTGTTAAATTATATATTTGAGGAAACCATTTTCTGTTTATTTGTCCATTTCCTTTTCCGTAGAAATTATTGTGTTTATTTACAACGTACCCAACAATCTTAAACGATATTTTTATGTTTCATACGTTAATAGAATAATTTTGGTGTTTGGATAAACAGAAAATTATTTCCGTGGCTAAGACAATTTTTTGGAAAATCATTTTCTAACAAACCTTGATTTTAAGAATTTGGTGTTTCCGGTTGAATTGTCGAAAGCGGTTTTCGTTGTTTTACCTTGTTTGGGATTTTTGTATAAATCCCTTTTACGGTTTTAAACCATCCATTATGCGTATGTATTTTGTGTATAATTATGTACTAACATGCTTAGATATATTTCATGTCAAATATATGTTTTTGAGTTTTGCATGTTTACCGTGGTTATCATGCATACTAGCTATATGTCAAATAAGGTATACTGACTTGTTCATCTACCATGCGTTGTCTGCACTGGCTCATATCTGTTGGTATTAATCTTACTTCCTGGATTTCATTCTCGATTGCGAAATTTTGTCAAGGTGTTTCCATACTGTGAGTAGTATGGTTCTTGATTTAATATTGTGGTTATAAGATGTTATTGAATGTATTAATTAATTACAACTTTGTAATTGTACTAGCTTTTTAGTGGCCTATATATATATATATATATATATTTTCCTCATGTTTTGAGGGCATGAATAATAGGATTTCTTTGTGCCCACTGGTGCCTAAGCTAAGAAAATGGTCTAGTTAATAATTAAGGGAGTAACTGCATGTGTATGTGGTATCGTTTCAAATTTCCAGAGATGGATTTTTGGATTTATTTGATTTATTAAAACGTAACCGTTTGAACTATATTCATGTGGTGTGGGAGTAGGTAATGAGTCTCATTCTTATCTTTAGCTTATGTCATTTGGTATTATAGTAAATGGTGATATCTTGTTGTGGGTAACATATGAATGTTGCATTTGAAATGCTGCTAATTATTTGTTGTTAATATATATTGTATTTGCCATTACACTTAATTGGTTAGAAGTATTAAGGGTTTTGTAACTCTTTGTTTGCTGGGTATTAATGGTTCTTAATTTATTTATTAAATTGATAGAACATGCATGCTCATGATTAATTTGGCTAGAAATTGTCATATGTTTAGTACCAGTAGCATGAGCCTGGTTTTGCATGGTAATTAAAACGTTCCAGTGGGTTTTATATTAACTTGTTACTTACTTTGTTTGCGTTTGAGCGGTTACGCTAATGTTACTGCCAATTTCGAGGTGGTACTGTGGTTTTACTACAACTGTTGTTTTAGTTGGGAAAACCTAATAAATTATTTATGACCAATCTGGTTAGAGACCAGATTAATTATATTGTTAGCCGATTTATATATCTTTATTATTTTCATGTTAATAAAATTACTAACAATTTCCAATGAGTTTTTTATGTAGACATGGATCTTTACATGGAATTGGAGGATTGGTGAATATTCGAAACAGTTCTAGTACAAGCCATTAAATTGGGGATTACGACAGAACTGGTTTCGAAATAGTTCTTGTAAAACCATTTTCTGATTTTCAGAATTTGGGGCTTACAACAGAACTGATTGAATTCTGAGATTGTTCTGTGTAAAATCAGATTTATCTGGTGTTTACGACTGAATAAATCTTTCAGAATTTAATAATCTTTTTCGGGAATGAACTAGAATACTCTTGCAAAATCAGTTTCTTGAAATCATGCGTGGTTATAGAAATTTGGTGGTTGCGAAAGAGGAGTTTTAGTTTCATTTTTCGAAATTAGATTGTGCGTGTTTGTTATTTGAGATAACAAACAGTTTCCTGCGGGAAATGTCCGGAACACAGTGGGTGCTGGAACTGACCAGAACATTGTGGGTGCCGGTGTAACTCCTATTAATTTTGCATGTGTGCATATTAATGAAGGGGGTTACAAATTTGAAACGACCATTATTAAATACATTTATTTGGTGAAATAATGGGTCGTACATCCGTATTAATTGTGATTTATTGCAATTTAATTTGGAGGGTTACAAAATTTGTAACGATAATCATTAATGAGATTAATGACGAGTATTTATAACTTCGTATTAATTGTGATTAATCGCAACTTAATTTGAAGAATTATAAAGTATTGTAACGACGGTTATTGTTGGCATTTATGGAGAGCTTTATTAGCTACCTACGAATTGCAATGACTAATCGGTTACATATTTGGATGAAATGTTATTTAATAACCAACTTGATTCATCCAAGAGCAAATAATTTGATAATTGGACAAATTATAAATGGCCGTTGAGTTTTATTTTAAGAATAAACAAGTATCGGCTATTTTATTATTTGTTTGAAAAACATCTTATTATTTTATTGAAATAACATTTAATAATTTGTTGAATTAACATTTTATTAGTTTGTTGAAAGAACATTTAATAATTTGTCGATATAACATATTATTAACTTGCTGAAATAACATATTATGAATATGTTGTGGTTGCTATTATTGAGAATAGTAATTGAGTAATAATATATTACTATTATTGGGGGAGAACCCCGAGGGTTCCACAAATGTGGGGGTAACCCGTCGATCATGTAGATCGAGAATCTAAACGTACCCAAAAGCGCCTACGGGCGAGTGGGATAAAACCTAACGGTTCAGTGGTATGGACTTAAAACGTCTGAAATAAATGATATCGTTTCATTTACCACATTGAAATCGATTAACTTTCTCTATAACAGTGTGCATGTTCTGAGTGAGGACAAAAGGGAATGCACGAACTGTGGGGGCGTTAATGTGTGAAAACGTTTTAAACATTTGGAAATCCACTAACAAGTGAAAGCATACAAATCTGAATCATGACTAGTGGTTTTGAAACCTAAAGGGCAGTAGCCTTTCGGTAGCCAAAACACTAGGATCAAATTGTGATAAGCTTGCTTGTTTGTGGCAATACATGAGTGACTATTTGTTCAAAATGAACATTTTAGTCGATACTCTTGTGGTCAATAATGACATGTTGAATTATTCAACCAAGTCACTGATTTGACATGATATAGTAGGTGATGAAAATATAAAAGGTTAAATGTTTTATTTTTCTAAATCTATTATTTAAATTGAAACACAAATATGAGTTTGTGTTTGAAGTAATGTATTGTTAAGTCTTCAGTTCGAAGTTTTCGAACGGAGTACATAACCAAATGGTTCGATGCATTTGAGATGAGTGCAAAACCATGAAGGGTTTAAAAGATATTACCTCAATTTATTGATGGATGTATTAAACACTGATATGTCTACTTGATGAGAAGTAAAGATAAATCAGTCGAGATATTCATTCAAGTAAGAATGAATGCGTGAATTCTATTGTTGAGGATTAAGGCTTGTCAGAAAACATGTTTAATCATGGGTGTTCTGTTGTGTTAATCTACCAACTTTAATCCAATGATTAAGTGTTAATCATTAAATGATAGACTATTTTTGGAAGTGTTAGATATTGTCTAACTAGTTCCGAAATGGTATATTCACATGGATATGAATACATGATCAGTGTGATTGAAATGGTGAATATGAGACACCGTTCACATAATTGTGTTGATGGAATGACACCAATCGTTAAAGAACGACTTATTATGCTCTCGAGCAAAATGTAGTTCTTAAACGGTGATTATCATGTTGATAAGTTCAGGATTAAACTCTGAATTTGTACGGGAAGTGAGCTTTCCACAAGCTATGTGTTGAACAAACTATCGCTTAGGAAGTTAGACCAAACAGTCATAATTATAGAAGGCATGGTGCCTGACTATAAGTTCGTGAAAGTTTGGTGCTACCTAAGAAAGGTCTCAATCTTGTTCCTTGAAGGATTTCGATAGGATCGAAAACGGTAGATTGTGTGTTCATCGGATAAGCACAAAATATAGTGCTGATCGGTTTCTAGTGCATAAGTCAGATGACTTAGGTGCATATAGAGTTCTATGTCCGAGAAGCATATTTTCTAAAAGAGAAGCTTTCCCGTAAAAACTCTAACGCCTGGCGAGTGTGATCAATACGTTGAGGGTTCAAAGCATTACGCTACCCAAGACAAGTGAACACTCAAACGGTGCTGGAAAAATGGGGAAAGTGAATCTTTTAAGTAAGATGAAGTTCATCGGCATGGTAAAAAGGTAAGTAATGAAACTTCCTTTGTCCCTTGACCTTCATGAGTGAAGGTGAATCGACAATATTGAAATAATCAATGTTATCCATATAATGTGTATATGGGAAGATGCCATCAACAATGAGGTTGATAGGCACGTGAGAAATAAAGTCAATTACTTTAAGTAAAACTGACGGTTTTGATAATTTTAATGTCTATACTCTAATCTCTATAAAAAGGGACGCATCATTAATTAATGAGAACATGTGTTTTATAAATGGAGATCTAGAAAATTAGGAACAACCCATTGGGTCGTGGTTCCGTGTAAAGTAAGCCAAGGTGCGAAAACTTGTTAAGTCGTTATATGGACTAAAACAAACACCTAACTTATCATAGGTAGTCTCTTGTGCGTCAAGAACTGCACTAGACCAGTTATAGCCAACTCAGTGAGCAGACTCAGTAGGTTTGCCAATGAGGCTTCTCAGATACATGAGGTATACTGTCCATCATGAACTGCATTATACGAGATGTCCAAAATGTTTGGAGGGTATTTAGATACCAAGTGTATCTCGAACTTTAACAGTACAAGGTCCATTAGTGGATATGTTTGTACTTAAAGAGGTTGCAGTCTTATGGAGATCTGTAAAATAGACCTGCATAGTTGGAGAAACTGTAGAGTTAGAATTCATAACGTTGAATCAAGCTACAGAAGAGGCAGGTTGGCTGAGAAGTCTTGGGAGGTATTCCAAGTGGCCAAAATCTGTTCCCGCAATAAACGTGTACTGCTGCAGTCAGTCAGTTATTAAACGGGATCAGAATAATTTGTATAATGGAAAGTCCCGACAAAGTCATGACATATTCGTCGGGGACACAAATCCGTAAGAGGAATTGCTAGCAAAAATTGTGGTATCCATAGACTTTGCAAGGTCTAAGGATAATAATGCGGATCCATATACAAAATGCTTGACTCGTAGAGGAGTTGAAGCATCATCGGGGGAAATGGGGTTTGAAGCCCAATAAATTGGAAACCTTCGCATAGGTAACCCAACCTGAACTGGAAACTTCAGTCTCGGGTTCAATGGGAAACTGAATTGTGCGGGTAACCGAACAAAGCACTCGAGAACATAAGTTCTCAACCCATTTCTATGATGAAAGAGTGATAGACCTGTACCATTTTAAGGGTGAGCATGCGGCTCTTAATGAATCAAGTATCTCGAAGGTCGAGTGGGGTGAGTCAGGACACCCTTGACTTGAAAATCACCTATAACGAGTGTGTATGGCCGATACTATGTGATGATCTAGGGCTAAATCACTAGAGCACTCGGTTGAATTTGCCAAGACAGTCCAGAGCCAAATATGGACAACAACCAAAGGGCTTAGTAAGTGGTGTAGAGAGGACACTGTGTGAGTATTACCCTGGTATGCACAAACGCTAAAGGGTTCAAGGCTTTAAGGCTACCCAATAGTAGCATATCAGATTTTACATCACTATGGTAGGTTTAAGGCGCGCGCTACCTGTCCTTATGCAATGAATTCTCGTGGTTCTCTCGATTGCATTTAGTTGCACTGTGCATGTTTAATGATTGCATTCATGTGGGGGATTGTTGGAAAAAAAAACCTTTGGTTTTGTTTTGAATGCAATTAAGTTGTAGAAGTTTCAAAATATTTATATCCCCATATTGATGGCTTTCATGAGTTACTTGTTTAAAAGACTTTTTCCATGAAAAAAAAAGAAAATACATGTCATCATACACACATACACACACAAACACATATGCATACATATAGAGAGAGAGTACCGCACCACCAACGGCCCGACCGTGGCTCGGTGCCGTTTCCGTCGAGTCACATGTGATAGAAGTTGTACCTTGGGAACGAAGTGCCCCATTTAGCCAGAAGCAGAGGTGGCGGGGCAAATATCGTTTAAGGGAAACTGCTCGCAGTTATCTCGTCTCGGACTTTAGTCCATTTCGGTATCATTTACATACTTTTAATTTTGAAGGTTGTAATTGTTAAATTATATATTTGAGGAAACCATTTTCTGTTTATTTGTCCATTTCCTTTTCCGTAGAAATTATTGTGTTTATTTACAACGTACCCAACAAGTGTAATGCTCTTGTAATCCCAGACAAATCCCCCGTTCTGACTCATAGTCCACTAGTCTTTAAATCAAACGAGGCCTAAACAGAAAATAAAGTGCAGATATATCAAGTATCAACTATTAATTGGCTGGTGCATAGTGTTACAAGCACATACAAAACCACCACCTGTATTTAGAGTTGACTTGACATTTTATTGGAAAAATGAGAAGTAGAAGATGCAAATTAATATTCGCAACAGCAAAAGAGATGCAAAAGTAACTTTGTTGACCAACTCAAAGACGAGTGAGCATAAAGAAACTGAGATGACCAAAGAAAAAGATGGAAACTTTGAAATTAAAGTTTTCACAACCAGAAAAAATATAGACGAAAATGGCATTTTTGCAAATGCTGAACAAACATGAAATACATCATCAATATGGATCAACCTTTAGCCTTCAATAAACATTGTTGTATCAACCCTCTTAATAGTCAAAAGAGTCTATAATAACTTGACAAACGTCTGAAGATCGTGAAAGATTCAATAACCTCATATCAGTCTCAAAGTGTTGTTCCAAATCTGCATTGAATTGCTCTTCCCCTTCCTCTTCTCCTTTTACATCTGGATCCTTTTCCTCTTCCGAGCCTTCTCTCCACCATAGGCATATTTCCATCTTTTCCAAAACTAAACCATTTGCCAAAAAGTATTCCACCCATTTGTATTCATCTTCTTCTCCTAAGAATCTGCCAAAACTAATCACTTTCAGATGAGAAGATAAGCAAACGGGTACATGTTCAGGCGGAGGAAATCGGTTTCCACACAGATCTTCCTTCATTTCGACGAATCCCTGAAGACATTGAAGAATAAACATATAGCAAACTGTGTTATCCATAAATTGACAAAGGAAATTTAATCATTAGTTTTTACATGTAAATCATAACTCACCAATATGAAATCAAGCTCCACAAGACGAGGTGAGCTGACTAATAGGCTCGGTAGCAATTCCCACTCATTGGAACTATATGATTCCAACCTCAGATGAGTCAAATTTTCAAAAATGGGTAATGAGCAGGACGGGATTAGAAAAGCCTACAGATAAAAAAAAACATAAGTAAAATATAAATCCATTTCATAATGAATCATATTTTGACAAAAGGGTGTGATTGAGCGCCTTCGGAGAACTCCATAAGAAAAAAATGTGCTTGTATATTCCAGCCCTAGTTTTTAAATGTAAATTGGTATGAAGATTTTTGCAAGTATCGTATTTTTCATGGTTTTGGTGATAGATGAACTACTAGACATTCACACATCTATTGATTGTAAATAACCCTTAACTAGGAGAAACTGAAAGCTTAACAATATGGCATAGATAAAATCAAAAGACATATTTAATACTTATCATGAAAACAATATTGCATAATAGATAAAGCCACGTCATCAGTGAACGAAAAGTGTGTGTATATTCCAATTTCCAGCCTTTGTTTTAAGAATGTAAAATGGATAAAGATTTTTGCGAGTATCATACTTAATACTTATCATGGTTTGGTTGATAGACGAATTACTAGACATTCACACATCTATTGATCGTACCCTCGTTAACATAACCCTTAACTAGGACAAACTGAAAACATGGCAAAGTCAAAACACATACTTGCATTGAATCCCAAGCTAGAGAAAGAAATTGGACATTGTAAACTTTCTTAACCAATTCCATCAGTTTGTTTTCTTGGAACCCGTCCTCGGACACTTGAACCCTGACACAACATTCCTTCAGAGTCCCAATTACATCCCCAGTATACCCTCTCACCCTGTAGCAGTCAATATTCATGCTTACTAGATTCGGGCAGTTAATCACAAGCTCAAGAACGGTGTTCGACAAAGATAGACTCAAAACCTTGAGAGAAGGAACAGACACGTAAAAAACCCTACTACCATTACCCCGATTCTTATCTGTGTCCACTGTCAGACTCAAGAGAACGGGGCAGCTCGAAAACAGCCTCCTAAGAGACTCATCATCCTGCAATACGATATTCTTCAAATAAATCTCCTTCAGCTTCGGCAAATACACTTTATCAGGGACGCTTAACACGAACTCAAGATCCAAACACAACGAAACCAAGGTTTCACAAGTGAATATAGTGTGTGGGGTCAGCGATGCACGAGGAACTGGGGACATCCCGAACCAAGATAAGCGCACGTCGAGTCTCTGAACAGAATTGGAAACTGCGGTCTTGATCCATGATGTAATGACGGAGTTTTTCAAGCACGTATATTGGAAGCGGACACGGAATCCAGATATATGAGACAGATTGTTCGTGACGGTGTTTAGTAAATTAGAGACCAGACCTGTTGTCAAGAATAAAAAATAAAACAATACGCCATTGTAGATCAACATTTAGAGAGAAAGAGATGAAATTTCTGTATATTAACATCTGGTATTTCTCGTGACAGTTGCAGGTATATCATACTATTATAAATTTATAATAAGCCAACCCATGAAGCTGCCAAAATTTGCCATTTTTTTTCCAAAAATGTTCTTACTCTTTTTTATTAATTACTCTATTACTCTTATATCATAAAAATAGAAAAATAAAAAACTAGCTACATTTTTTCTCTCTTTGTAACGGATTCAAATTCTCTAGAGTTCATAGTGCACTCACATCCTCTAGAGTTTAATCTAACGAATGAAATTAAAACAATTCAATAGTCTATATTTATGCACGGTTTTTGTAATTTTATTTTTATATAATTTTAATATATAAAACAAGATATATTAAAATCATTGATTTTTTTACTATTTTTAAATAATACTTAAATTTAGGATAGTCTCACCTAGGGTTATATAATTTTGTTTGAGTTTTTATTGTGTTGTAAAGTTAGTTTTTAATTTACAAAATCATAATTTGTATTTTATATATTAAAATTATATAAAAAGAAAATTGCAAAACTCACGCCTAAATCTACACCATTGAAACTCTAGAGAATGTGAGTGCATTATGAACTCTCTAGAGAATTTGAATCCGTTACTGCCTAAACTTCACTTAACTATTCTCAACTCATTTTCTATCATTTCATTGCAAAACCTTTCGCACACGGGAGGCGTAGTCACGATTTACTAAGTATAAACATATTCATAGAATCATTTAGAAGATGCCAGGTGTCAACAGCTAAATGGCTAGCTTATAACAAACTAACCGAATCCTACTAGTTTCATTCATTACGGAATCCTCCACTAGAAACTGAAAACTATAATTTGCTAATTACACCACCAACATCAAATAGTGACACTCTTAAGTCCAAAACATTAAAACTCTCTCCAATACCTGTAAAGGCGGAAACAGAATCCGTGGGGCCTTTGAATTTGAAGTCGAGGACGGGTACGAATGTGTAAAGGTCCTTCCATCGGGTGGATAGTGTCGAGGTCCGGACCGAGTCATTGGTGGGGAGGAGAGAGAGAATACTGTTGGTGATGACGTCATCCGATAGGGAGCTGATTCTGTCCACGTGTCTCGTTACGGTTGCTCCGATTGGGTTCTGATTTGAGTCCATGGTGAATCAACCGTTAAGAGAATTGGGGGAATATATATATCATACTATAATTTGCTTTCAAAAATATCTTCTTCCAAACAAAATAGTTCTGTATTTTTTTATTTTTTTTTATAAGAATACAACATTATGTTACTCTTTATATACGATTGTTAATTAATTATATTTAATTATTCGATATTTAAAATTTTAAAAAAGTATTAAGTTTATTTGTCGGGATCATATCTATGTCATTACGTATCGCACACGTAACGTGTGGGCAACGATTACCGGTATATACATAGAGAGAAGTAGGTCAAGTAACTATATATATGAGGCTGTATTTTTCGACTTCAAAATGTTCCTTTTCCCGCCTATATATATATATATATATATTTATTGAGTAATTACTATTGACCGGTGATTTAATTTTATTTTCAACATAAAGACCCACTTAATTCCAATTATAACACTTAAGACCTTTCATTTTATTGCAACATAAATACCCACTTTTTTCAATTTACAACGGTTAACACCTTTCATTTTAGTGAGTAATATATAATTGCACCCACTGAAGATGAGGAAAGCTCAAGAATCTTGTTTAAATTTCATATTATTAGTCCCCATGTCAGTCTCATGTTTTATGTTTCAACTATAAGAAAATAATTGGAAAATTTGAACCCCTTTTTAATTTAAGTGACAAGGATTATAGAAGAACTACGTATCACCAAATAGTCTAATAAAAAGTTCTTATTGTTCATCATATCATTATTTGTCAACTAATAGTCCTCAAATATCTTTTGTAATTTGACGTGGTCCCCACGGAAATACAATATTGTTATTTGGTCTAAAACAATCTTGTACAGAATAAAGCACTATTTCGTGCTGTAAATCTCAGAATAGGAATAAAAAAATGCACGGAAACAATATTTAAATGCATCGAAATCCATAATACAAAAGCTAATTCGTTTCCACAGCTAGAAAAGGATGCATGCAAGCGAATGAATGTAAACGCCTTTCAGAATCACCGTGATGATTGTGACAGAGCAAAATAGATGTTTTGATGGTACGCGAAGTACAGTATGCATAATCTATAGCATGTATTCGACTTTTATACCATGGATAGCAAGCATGGTTGAGATAAGCCATAGGCCCGCCCATACAGTACCGAATATTGCACAGTTTATCGATAGTCAATAATACGAAGTGACCTCCCACATTGCCGTTCATTATCACCCGAAATGCATTGTGCGATCACATTTATTGCCGACAGGCAACAACAATATTCTTTGCACTTCAAATATCACAAGTACAAAACATTTTATTTTTACTTTAGACCGACCCAAACAAAGTCGACGCCGTTTTTATAGACTGACAATATCAACGGAAAAATAGAAGTCGAAGATGCAAGACTAACTTTATTCTGCAACAAGAATCATATCTAACTCGTAAAGATGATGATATTGGAGTGCCAAACTCAAGCTTAAATGTTACTGAACATCAACAATAAGTAATTACCAGAACTTAAAGAAAAAGACTAGACTATTGAATTGTGACCATGCTTGCATCAAACTAAAAAAAATAGGTGAGCATTACATTCAGTTGAGTTTAAGGTTACAAGGCAAATCTGAGGTTACAGCCAAAAAAAAAACAATCCCGAAATCAAAAAAATGATTTAAAAAAAACTGAAGTTCTTACAACTGCAAAACCATTTAAAAATGGATTGTCGCAAGGATCGAACAAACTTGAAAGGCATCCTCGACAAGGTTTTTATTTAGCCTTACGAGACAATCTGAGACTATGGTCGTTTCGATGACTTAAAAGTCAGGAGGGAGGAGAACGATTTGACAAACCTCTGAAGACCGTTGATAGTTCAATAACCTTTTACTAATTTCAATATGTCGTTCAAAATCACTTCCGTCTTCGTCTTCACTCTCGCCCTCCCCCTCCCCCTCCCCCTCCCCCTCACCCTCACCTACACCTACAACTTCACCTTCAACTACAACTACAATTTCACCATTACCCTCACCTACACCTTCAACTTCACCATTACCCTCACCTACACCTACACCTACACCTACACCTACACCTACACCTTCAACTTCAACCTCATTATTCTCACCCTCACTTTCAACTTCAACTTCAACCTCACCTTCAACTTCACCATTACCCTCACCCACATTGTCACCTTCACCTACAACAACTGGATCATTTTCTTCTTCAGAGTCTTCACTCGACCATAGGCGTATTTCCATCCTTTCCAAAACTAAAGCATTTGTCAGAAAATATTCGACCCATTTGTACTCTTCTTCTTCCCCCAAAAATCTTCCAATTTTGATTACTTTAAGATGAAAAGATAAACAAGCAGGAACATGCTTAGGCGGCGAATATGGGTTCCCAAAATAATCTTCTATGTCGAAGAATCCCTGTGTAGATACAAAATAGAGCAGATGTTATTCATACCTGTCTGAGAAATAGGTAATCACCAATTAATAATCGTTACTCACCCTTCCGAGATCAAGAGTCTCGAGACGAGGTGAGCTGTCTAATATACTCGGTAGCAATCGCCAACCGATAATAGTACTTGATTCCAACTGCAGATTAGTCAAATTTTCAAAAGTAGGTAACGAGCCGGTAGGGACTAGAAGAGTCTGCATCAAAAGAAATAACACGAAGACCATAGTATCATGTTCTAGCAATTCTATTGAGTTTCAATAAGAAACTATGCATGCAATTAGTAGCCCTTGCCAATTAAATATTGAAACGTACATAAATTCGGTATTTTCCACTTTTTACCTTATACTGATAGACAAGTAATCTATGAAATTACTAAAATAGTTATGCATCTCTAATAAACAAATTATCATCCAGTTAAACCCTTTTAACTAGAACGCTCAGAAACTCATCAATGTCAGCTCCAGAGAGAGGCCAGGCAGGCACATGCCAGAAATACTTGTAGTTTTGTCCACGGTATACTAGAAGCAACTTACACTTTTGCGATATGTAATTATGAAGAGATAACTAATTAGATTTGTAATATTTAGCAAGTCTTCTAGACTGAGTACTTTGAAAAGATGGCACCAATTTACCCTAATAGTTATTCTAGATCCAATAAAGTGTCAATATGGTTCCTCACTTCTTCTAGTGCCAACTGGAGTTGAATACTGAAGTACTCCCTACACAGCTACACGATGAGAGTTGATTACACTAATGAGCGTAACAGTTCTAGTCAGTTATCTATAGTTAAAGTTCCTCTTCCTTTTACCTAATTCAAGTTTAACGTATTTGTAACATTATTTAGTAAGTTCCTCTTTCTTTTCTGTGTTTTAGATAATATGATTTTAACAGGTTATGCAAAATTAAATTTGCCAAACTAAAAGAAGACATCATTAAGAAGTTAATATCAGGTTTCCAAAGTTCTATAGATATCTATGAAACACGTTAGATATATAAAATTCAGAAACTTACTTGCATTGAATCGCGAGCTAGAGAAAGAGATTGAACTTTACAAACTTGCCTAACCAATTCTATCACTTTTCCTTGTTCAAACTGGTCCTGATACACTGCAAAGTAGATTTCACATTCCTTCAGTGACCTGAGGACATCCCCTGAATACCCTGTGGCGGCGTTGGACCCACAGTTTAGTCTTTCAAGATTTGGACAGTTAATTGAAATCTCAATTTCAGTCTTATTATACAAAAACAGACCCAAACTCTTAAGAGAGGGAACCGACACATCAAAAACCCCACCATAATAATCACTATAAGGGAACAACATCAAACTTTCTAGTACAGGGCAACCGGAAAAGAGCCTTTTTACCGACTCATCATCCGACTCATCCTTGAATTTAAAATTCTTCAGCCAAAGATTCTTCAAATTCGGCAAAAATACTATGTTTGGGACAGCTAAAACAAATACAATATTAAAACTTAACGAGACTAGAGTTTCACAAGTGAATAAACTATGAGGTGTGAGAGATCTCTCGGCCACAAGTCCAAATATATCAAGTCTCTGAACAGAATGAGAAGTAGCGATCTCAATCCACGATATAACATCGGAACTATCCGCACTTGTGTAATCAAGCTCTATGTAAAGTTGAGAAATACGTGACAGTTTATTTATGACGGTGTTTAGTACGTTAGAAACAAAACCTGCAAATCGGCTACGGTTTTTGGACTTTTGTTCGAATTTAAGGACCGGAACCGAGGCGTAGAGGTGTTTCCATCGGGTGGAAAGAGCCGAGGTTCGGACCGAGTCTTTGGTAGGGAGGAGAGAGAGTATACTGTTGGTGATGACGTCATCATGTAGGGTGCTGATTCTGTCCACGTGTCTCGTTACGCTAACTCCGATTTCTTTCTGATCAGAGTCCATGTCGAAATCCACCGGTAAATTTGGTTCAGTGCAATTAAACGAGTATATAACAATATAAATGGTTGTATTAAATTATAATAAAATTAATTGCAGTTTGGGTAAGAGAATTAGAAAATGCTAAATTCGATTAGGGTTTTAGTTTTTTTTTTATTTTCTTTACAGAAGTGAGAAAAAGAAGACCAATGACAGGGAAGATGTGGAGTAAATTATGAAATTTGTTTAATATAATAGCTTTGTGTAACTACAAAACGGTCCTTGTTCTTTTAATATTTATGAAAATAGCCACTGATTTTAAATACTTTACAGAAAAATAATTATAAATCAGCCCCAAAATGTAAAAAGTGACACAAGATAATAGAAATGTTAAATCGCCTACAAAACAAAACACCACTTGTAGGCGTACAATCACATTTATAGAAACTATGAAGAAATATTCACATTTGTGTTCAGTCTAAATAAATTATGGGATTTTTTTTTATCCGATAGAGTTTAAAAATCTCTCACAATACTGTTTAAAACGAAAAAGTGTCAAAGAACCCTAAAGTGGACTGCAAAACGATACCATACTGCTCCATGTAACAGTTCACAAAATTCACCTCGCTAAGTCGCTATACCGAGAGTATTGACAACTTCCAAACAAAACCACCATATCTAATTTGAAAACTTAACAATTTCTCCATCTTTATTTGAAAACTTAACAATTTCTCCAGAAAGATGGAGAAGTAAATTTGTGAAAGATGTCCAAATTATCTTCATTACGATTTGGAAGAAGTCCGGTTAAATGAATATTATATTTTACCATCATGCAACAACAAAAATTCAGATAACCCAAGAGAAGACAAAAAACCGAAAATCAGAAATGTGACAGAAGAAAAGACAAGATTTTCACAACCACAAAACCATATAAAAAACAAGGTCGCTGCAAGGTGTGAACAAAGTAAAGTCGGACATCCTCTTGTGTTCTTCCTTTACGCACTTCCAGCATAGCGTGAAAAAAATACTGTACATCAATCCTCTTATTAATCGGAAGAAACAAGGACAAGTTGGCAAATCTCCGAAGGCCGTTGAAGATTCAATAACCTTTCACTAATTTCAATGTCCCATTCCAAATCTACATCAAATTCCCCTTCATCTTCATTTTTTTTCTTCCACTTGTTCTTGTCCTCCTCCTCCACCTTCATCTTCACCTTCAACCATTGTTTCATCTTCCTCTTCAGAGTCCGCATTCGGGTATAGGCACGTACTTCCATCTTTTCCAAAACCAAAGCATTTCTCAAAAAACATTCCACCCATTAGTATTCAGCTTCTTACCCGATAAATCTGCCAATTCTGATCTCTTTAGGATGAAAATATAAGCAAACAGGAATATCTTCAGGTGGCGGGATAAGATTTCCAAATAAATTACTGCAGTCGAAGAATCCCTGTACACATAAAATAGAGTCCATGTTATCCATGACTCTAGGAGAAATAGTTAATCACCCATTTATATCCAAAACTCACATTTAGGAGGACTAAAGAATTGAGACGAGACGAGCTATGTAATACGCTTGGTAGCAATCGCCACCCACTGGGAGCATCTGATTCCAAATCCAGATGAGTCAAATTCTCAAAAGTAGGTAATACGGGAGAAATTAGAAGAGCCTGCATAAAAAAGTAAATCACGAATACCGTAATTAATAATACTCTATATGCTAGCAATTTTATTGTCCCTTAGAGAATTAACAATATATGCAGACATTCTAATTTTTCCTTGTTTTAAATATAAATTGTAAGATTCTGACCCAATAGTCAAGTAACATATATGAAAGTACTAGAATATTCACGCATAACGCATTCATCGCAAACATATGAACATTGAGTTAACATAACCCTTTTATCAGAATAAAGCAAACTCATGAGGTAAATAAAGTTCATTAACTTACTTTCATCGAATCTGACGTTAGAGTAAGGAACTGAGCTTTACAAACTTTCCTAATCAATTTTATCAACTGTCCTTGTCTAAACTGCTTCTCGCTCAAATCAACTTCTATTTTACATTTCTTTAAAACCCCGAGGACATCCCCAGAATACCCTCTTGCCGCATAGCAAGTTAGCAACCACGTACATGTCAAATCTTCAAGCTTCGGGTAATTAATTATAAGTTCAACTCCGCGTGCATACAAAATAAGATCCAGAACCTTAAGCAAAGGTATGTTGGAAAAACATGTGAAAAACATGAGTGTTTCCGAATGGTCACTGGACCAACTTCGAGTCATTATTTAGTGTAACAGCGCTGAGTTGTTTATACCGTACTCAACTTGGTTGAGTAGCCCGTGTGACGAGCTTCGTAACGGTATATCACATGACCTATTCGGAGAATGGGTGTGAATACAAAGTGGCTTCAAAGTTGGTACCTCGAAAGCTCAAATCTGGAAAACCGAAATTGTAAAGAAAACCATTTAGTATAATCCCATATTGGAAGATTAAGAGTTAATTTTACAATATATATACCATACCAACCCATGTAGTTATTAAACTAACATGTCCACATACACCTAAGAGTATTAGTGTGTACCACATGCGTGCTCGCTCGTGTCTTGGGATTTGGGAAATGGGGAATGTCTTGGGTCCAAATCCAAATAGGGAGTTTTGTATAAAATACAAAGCAGTCCCTAGAGTTTCCAGCCAACATAAACGCTCCAGCAATGAATGAGATTAAATGCTGCGGTTTCAGAATTGATTGAGCGGATTCTGGGGGGTGTAACTCCCAGAATTGATGACCAACATTTATGGCTGCGGTTTCATTAGAGCCTATAAAAGGCACTTAGCAGTTGCCTCTTATTTTTATTTCCTGTTATTTATTTTTCAGTCCTTTACATTCTGTATATTTCATTTTAGTACCATTTCTTTTCAGTACTGTTTACTTTCAGTCTTTCAATTCTGTAATTTACTTTTCAGTTCTGTAATTTCCAGCATTTACAAAACCAGTCCGGCAGTTTTTTATTTGTTAAAACCAGTCCAGCTTGTTTTTGTTCAAAACCAGTCCGGCAGTTTATTAAAACCAGTCCGGCAGTTTTTTATAAACAGTCCGGCAGTTTGTTTTATTGTTAAAACAGTCCGGCAGTTTGTTTTATTGTCAAAACAGTCCGGCAATTTGTTTTATTGTCAAAACAGTCCGGCAATTTGTTTTATTGTCAAAACAGTCCGGCAGTTTGTTTTTGTCAAACCAGTCCAGCAGTTTATTTTTAATTCTGTACGAGTCAGGAATTGTAATTCATATTCCAATTGTGAGAAATAAAATTGTTATTTCCATTGCGTTCCTGTCTTCTTTTTTATTGTCCTTTCATCTATCGTATTCGAAATAGTACCAACACCAACAAGGTACAGACACATTAAAAACCCTAGTATCTAGATTGCAACACGAGATCACGCTCAATTTCTCAAGCACAGGGCAGCTTGAAAACAGCCTCCTAACCGACTCATCATCACTGAATATAAGCTTTTCCAGCCAAATATTCTTCAATTTCGGCACATGCACTTTATCAGGAACACTTAACACGAACCCAAGATCCAAAGTCAATGAGACTAGGGTTGCCCAAGTAAATAAACTATGAGGGGCCGTTATACGTTCGACAGAACAAGCATTTACATCAATGTTTTGAACAGAATGAGAAGTAGCAGTCTCTATCCATGATGTGATATCGGAACTATCCATGCGTACGTTTTTAAGGTTGATGTAAAACTGAGAAATACGTGGCAGTTTATTTGTGACAGCGTTTAGTACATTAGAGACGAAACCTGCAAATAATGGGTCCAATTGTTGTCGTGACTTATTTTAGAACTTGAGGACTGAAACCGAGGCGTAAAGGTGTTTCCATCAGGTGGATAACACCGAGGTTCGGACCGAGTCTTTGGTAGGGAGGAGAGAGAGTATATTGTTCGTGATGATGTCATCAGGTAAGTTGTTGATCATGTCGACGTGTCTCATTAGGGTTACCCCCACTTTGTTCTGTTCAGAGGTGTCCATTTGAAACTTGAAAGATAGGGGATTTGGGGGGAAGAGAGATAAATAAAGCATTCAAACAAAACAAAAAAGGGGTGAAGTTTAAAAAGAAGTTTGATATCAGTTTTTTCACACAAAAATCCAATTAAAAAAGTTTGATTTACTGGCTGTTTGTGAAAACTTAAAAAAAAAACGTCATATTGATTTTTGTAATTAGCTAATAAACTCTTACTTTTTTAATCAAAATAGCTTATAAGATATTTTTTGATAATTTTTTAAAATATCATATTTAAATGGACAAGTAACACGTTAAACATAGGAATAAAATTTTAGTTGAAATAACATCAATATTTATTTAAAATTTTAAAATGGTGGCGAAAAATCTACGAAAATCTCTAAAATATATGGTTTTTTTGTTTTTACCATTTCTAGTTACATTCTTTCAAAATCTAAATTTTTTAAAGCTAAAAAAAACAGTGATATCAAACACAAATTTTTAAAATAATTTTTTTTTAAAAAAAAATGATGTCAAACCTGTCGCAAGGATTTTGTGTGCGTTTTCAGTTTTGAAACTTTAGCGTGAAATTACAGAAAATGACATTTAGTTTCATTTATAACATTCCAACCCTTCCTTTAATTATAAATGAAGATCTCCCTCCTGTGGGAGTGGGTGTAACAAAATAAATTGTTTGATATGTATAGACAAGTAAAAAACAATGAGTACTAGTTAAACAAAATTAACTGTTTTTATTTATTATTATTATTCTCGGTTTTCAATTTCAGATTGGTTTGCAAAGTTGTGAACTGAATCAAACTATTTCGGTTTGGTTTGGTTCCATTTTGACAAAAAAAATTTTAAAAAAAAAAACGGTTATGTTTGGTTTTTTCGCTAAACCTTAGACAAAACTAGGACTTTTGAATTTAAGAGTCATTTGGGTAAATGATGCTAAAAGCCTAAAATTCTATCTTAACAAGAAAGCGGACAACTACATTATGTCATCTGGTTGCTACCATCGATCAGACTGGTTCTATTACTCATCTCTGGTGACTGGAGCTATGCACGCAATAGCTGGATATGGTGATGATCAGCCATATGGCAGCTGACTAAACCACAGAGAAAGGAAAGGAGCGAGGGGGCCCCAACGATTGGCCTCTTTAGTTCTATGGTCTTTTACAGTTTTCGGTTTTGGTATGATAATTGCAGATTTGCATCTTGCAATTTTGGTAGTAGAGAATCAGATAATCAAAAGCTTAAAACCACTTGAAGAAATCACCTGATCAAGAAATAAACACCATAGACATTGCCGACCACATCATCTGTTGCAGTTTAAACTCTGTTGACGCTATTTAGTCTTATGACACTGACTTTTTTCTCTAAAAGGTCCAAACTAAAATAACCACTTATTTACATAACTGACAATGCTAACAGAGTTTAGAAAGTAAAAGATGCAAAACCAATGATATACTGTAAGTCTGCAACAACAAACACGAACGATCTTAAAGGCAATTATATAGCAGTGTGGGGGCTCAAATGTTACTGATCATCACTCATTATTTTAACACTGGAAACATAGAAAACAGATTTGTCCATTGAACTGTGATTATGATTGCAATAAATATAGGGAAAAATAAAAATAATTTGAGTTTAACATTAAACGGAACTGATATTAAATCCAAAATAAAAGGAACCCTCAAGGACCTACGGTCGTTTTGATCCTCTTAATAGTCGGGAGGGAGGATGATTTGACAAACCTCCGAAGACCGTTGATAACTTAATAACCTTTTAATAATCTCAGAACGACCTTCCTCTTCTTCTTCTTCTTCTTCTTCTTCTTCTTCTTCTTCTTCTTCCTCCTCATCCTCCTCCTCCTCACTTGCAAATTCACCTTCAACAATTGAATCATTTTCCTCTTCCGAGTCTTCGCTCGATCTTACGCATACTTCCATCTTTTCGAGAACCAAAGCATGCGTCAAAAAATATTCCACCCATTTAAATTCAATTTCTTCCCCAAGAAATCTGTCAATTCTGATCACCTTAAGATGAAGAGATAAGCAAACAGGTACATACTCAGGCGGTGGAAATTGGTTTCCACTATGTTCATATATGGCGAAGAATCCCTGTATAACATTATTTTTTCATAAACAAATGACTCTCCAAGAAATAGTTAGTGGCCAATTATAATTCGTAACTCACCTTTTTAAAAACTAGAGACTTGAGACGAGGCGAGCTATCTAATATGACAGGTAGCAATTTCCAAGCAATGGGAACATTTGATTCCAACTCTAGATGAGTCAAATTTTTGAAAGTAGGTAATGAGCTGGAATAATTTAGAAGATCCTGCATAAGAAGTAAAACCAAAGACCATGATAATTTATACTAGCAATTTGCCATAGGGAATTCGAAACATTAAAGGCATGGAATTCTAGCCATTGCTAAGCTTGTTAAATTTGAATTCTACATATACTCCAGTCCTCAGCAAATTTTACCGCATAGTCAAGTGATATACGAAACAACAAGAATATTAACGCAATTGTTCTAGATAACGGGCATTCAATCAAAATTCTTTCTAAAACAAACCGAAATGCATTAATGTCGGCTCCCAGGGAAGGCCAGCTACGCAAATGTCTAAGGTCTCACTCCAATTCGCGGCCTTAAAAGGTCCAGACTCTACTAGAAGTAATTATCAATTTTCCTCATAGGTTATTAGGGAGAGAGAACTTTTGAGCACTTGTAGCAGGCTAGCCTAGGGATGGCAATTCTCGAATTTACTTGAAAACGAACTGCCTTTTGATTCAACATTTTAAAGATACAGATTTTGCTGGATTTTTGGCATGGATGAGCTAGGTTTTTTCTTAGGATCCTATAAATTGACGGTGACCAGATTTTCTGACCGTTGTTTTCTTGGGCTTTGTTGGTCGTTCACTGATTTATGATTGATCACGAGAAAAGTATTATTTAATTTAATAGAGATATTTTTAGTGAGCCTGCTAAATTATCCATGTGTAAATTGGATAGTTATACTTGATAAATTGATCTTTTCATGTGAAGTATAGCTAGTATTGTAACTAACCTGACGTGGTTCTAGACTTGTAACACTGGAGTTGAGATATAAAAAGTGTTCTTGACAAAAATTTTATAGAAAACAATACCAAATTACATTAATGGTCCTTATATACAACCAATTATCCAGATGGTCCCTCTAGTGCCAACTAGAATTGAAATAGTCCCTGCATGATGACATGAAATATGAAACTACCCTAACGAGTCCGTAGTTCTAATAAGTTATCTATTTTTTAGCTTCTTGCTTCTTCAACCTGATTCAAGTTTTACGTATTTGTACAAATTTGACTATGTTCCTTTTGTTCATTTGTCATATAATTTTTCATGTTAACACTTGACCTTTAATTCCTTTTTCTAAAAATATAAATATAAGAGGTCATCATTTTGATGTTCATCCAGGGTCTCAAAGTTTTTGAGGACGCTCTGAAGTGTATTACATCATAAAATTAAGAGACTTACTTGCAATGAATCGCCGGCTAGAGAAAGGAACTGAACTTCACAAATTTGCCTAAACATTTCTATCAATTTTCCTTGTTCAAACTGCTGCTGCTCCTCCTCGAGCAGATCAAACTGCTCAGGCAAATCCTCCCTCTCGGGCAAATCAATGCAGATCTTACATTTTCTCAACGACCCGAGAACATCCCCTGAATACCCTCTCACAGTGTCACATTCAAAATCCAGTTCTTCAAGGTTTGGGCAGTTAATCGCAAGTTCAACTCGGTTGTAGTACAGATACAGTCTCAAGACCTTAAGAGAAGGAACCGAAACATTAAGAACCCTAGCAATGCGCATGAAACTCGAGATCATCGTTAGACTCTCTAACACAGGGCAGCTCGAGAAGAGCCTAGTAAGTGACTCATCCTCCGAATCATTCCTCGATGTAAAATTCTTCAACCAGAGGCTCTTCAATTTCGGCAAACATATTTTATCAGGAAAATCTAATTCAAACCCGAGACCCAAACTCAACGACACTAGGGTTTCGCAAGTGAATAAACAATGTGGCGTAGGTGCACACACCTCAACCAAATTACTATACAAACTGAGTCTCTGAACAGAATGAGAAGTAGCTTTCTCGATCCACGATATGATATCGGACCTACTCACGCGTATTTCTTTAAGGTCGATGCTAAACTTAGAAATACACGACAGTTTATTTATAACAGTGTTTAGTACCTTAGATACGAAACCCGCAAATGCCAACATCTCTTTAAGGTCCAATTGGTTAGAGTGTTTGGACTTTTGTTGGAAATCGAGGACAGGAACCGAGGCGTAAAGGTGTTTCCATCGGGTGGATAGAGCCGAGGTCCGGACCGAGTCTCTCGTTGGGAGGAGAGAGAGTATGTTGTTGGTGATGACGTCATAGGGTAGGGAGCTGAAGCTGTCCACGTGTCTCGTTAAATTTACTCCGATTCGGTTATGATCAGAGTCCATGTTTGGGATTTAATTTGTGTAATTGAAGGAATATGTAACAATATATAGGGTTGAATTATAACATAGTAAAATAAATTGATGTTTGGGTTAGAGAATTGGGAAATCCTAATTTCTGTTAGGGTTTTTACATATTTTTTTTTTTACAGAAGTGAGAGAGAAGCGGCGGGGGAAGATATAGTAGTAACTTTTGTATAGCTACAAAAAGGTTCTTGTTCTTTGAATACTTATGAAAACAACCCACTGATTTTAATTTCTTTACAAAATGAGTTGTGGTAAATTACAAATTACGCCCAAAATTTAAAAAAAGTGACATGGTAATAGGAGTTCTAAATCGTGTACAAAATAAAAGACCACAGGCGCACAACACCGGGAATTACTAGTAAACAGTCACCCTATATGACTGGTTCACAACCCGTTTGCATAAAAAAAGTGTCAAATGGATTAAAAAAAATGATTAATATTTAACTTTAGGATATGCTCCATTAGAGTTCTATATTTTTATTTGAGTTTTTAGTGTGTTGTATAATTTTTTTTTTTAATTTATCAAATTCTAATTTGTTGAAAATAGAAAAAATAAATTAATTATTGAAAAACATCATCTAACCGTTCATTTTCTAAACAGTCAAATATTGTTCCAAAGAGACGCTCCACAACACCTATGCAACGAAGAGCTCATGAATAAATACTCGGATATTTGTTTAGACCAACTAAAGTGTCGTTTTTTGTGTGTATGGTATGGTTTTATCTATCCGATCCGATATAGTTAAGAAAAAGTGCTCACAATATTGTGCAATTTAGGCGGACTGGAAAAGGATACACATGATATGGCTCCATAAACAGCTTAATACTTGGTATCCTAAAATAAAATATTTATTCTTTTATTTTTCATATCACATAAGTATTAAGTAACGGTTAATTGGACAAACTTACGTAAAAGTTAGGGCTGATCATAGTCAATTTGATTGAAAAGGGGCATTACTCATGTTCTAATTTGATCAAGTCACAGAGATCCCTTGACTCATGTAACTCAATTTTTGTTATAATTTTCTTTTGGTAAAACGATGTTAAACTTTTTTCTCATAATCTGGAGCTAATGGTAACATCGGGATGCGAATTGGTGACCGTGATATAACACGGTCTCAACCACACTGACCAACTGCCTTGCTCAAACGTTTTCGTCCCCAGATAGACTTATGTTTTAAGTAAAATTGTTTGGTGAGATCAAAGAGAAAATTTATTGGCAACTCACCAACACAATCATTGGCTCATTGCACAGTTATTGATAGTTGATAATACATAATCACCTCTTTCATAGTCATTCATCACCTGAAATGCACTGCGCAATCTCATATGTTGCCAGCCACAATATTTTTTGCACTTTAAATATCGCAAGTACAGAAAACGGTTACTTTTTTTTACTTTAGAACGACACAAACAAAATCGACGATGGAGTGCTAAACACAAACAATAGAGTGAACAATATCAATGGAAAAATAGAAGTAGAAGATGCTAACTAACATATTCTACAACAAGAATAATTTCTAAATCGTTAACACAATGAACCATGACGATGGAGTGCTAAACTCAAGCTTTAATGTTACTGAACATCAACCATAATTTAACATCGGAGACATTACCGACATTAAAAAGAGTGCCTTTTAAATTATGGCAATGCTTGAATCGAACTAAAAATAGGTGAGCACAACATTAAGGTTATAAGGAAAATCTGAGGTTACACCCAAAAAAAATATCCCAAAATCAGAAAAATGATAAAGAAACTGAAGTTTCTACAACCACAAAACCATTAAAAAAAATGGATTGTTGCTAGGATTGAACAAACTTAAAAGGCAGCCTCAACAAGGCAATCTGAGACTATGGTCGGTTCGATGTCTTAATAGTCAGGGGGGAGGAGAACGATTTGACAAACCTCTGAAGACCGTTGATAACTCAATAACCTTAAACTAATTTCAAAATGTCGTTCAAATTCACTTCCTTCTACCTCTTGCTCACCCTCTTCAACTTCAACATGATCACCCTCACCCTCACCCTCACCCTCAACTTCATCAATACCCTCACCCTCACCTACACCTTCACCTTCAATCTCACCTTCAACTACAACTTCACCATTACCCTCAACCTCACCTTCAACTTCAACATTACCCTCACCCTCACCCACACCTACACCTACACCTTCACCTTCACCTACAACAACTGGATCATCTTCCTCTTCGGAGTCTTCACTCGACCAAAGGCGTATTTCCATCTTTTCCAAAACTAAAGCATTTGACAGAAAATATTCAACCCATTTGTATTCTTCTTCTTCCCCGAAAAATCTGTCAATTTTAATCACCTTAAGATGAAAAGATAAACAAACCGGAACATGCTCAGGCGGCGGATATGGATCCCTAAAATAATTATCTATGTCGAAGAATCCCTGTATACATAAAAAATAGAGCAGATGTTATCCACACCTCTTTAAGAAATAGGTAATCGGTAATCACCAATAATAATCTTTACTCACTTTTCCGAGATCAAGAGTCTTGAGACGAGGTGAGCTGTCTAATATACTCGGCAGCAATCGCCACCCGATAGTAGTAGCTGATTCCAACTCCAGATGAGTCAAATTTTCAAAAGTGGGTAATGAGCCGATAAAGTTAAAAAGAGTCTGCATCAAAAGAAATAACACGAAGACCATAGTAACATGTTCTAGCAATTTTGTTGAGTTTCAATAAGGAATTTGAAATAACAAATGCATGGAATTGGTAGCCCTTGCCTGTTAAACATTAAAACGTACATAAATTCGGTACTTGCCGCTTTTTACCTGATAGACAAATCTATAAAATTACTTGAATAGTTATGCATCTCTATAAAACAAATTAGCATCCAGTTAATAAAACCCTTTTAGCTAGAACGCGCAGAAACCCATCAATGTCAGCTCCCGATAGAGACAAGGCAGGCACATGCCAGAAATAATTGTAGTTTTGTCCAGGGTATACTAGAAGTAACTTAAAACTTTTGCGATATGTTATTATGATTAGATTTGTAAAAATACTTTATAAAACATAGCATCAAATTACATTAATAGTTATTCTAGAATTCCAAAGCCGCTAGGCGGGCTAAAGGCAGGAGGTGGGGTCTGGGAGCCAGGAGAATAAGCGGGCCTAGGCGAAAAAACCATATTTTTATATTTTTGTGGGCCTTTTTGGATTTTCACTTGACATAGATTTAATTAACAACCTAAATTAAGCATTTAGACATCATTTATTTATCGGTATACTATCAAGAATTCAACAAAAGATATGTAAATAGTATATGTACAGACTACAGTCGAGCATAGACACAAATAAATATAAAACTGTACTTGAACACAAATTTAAGTGAAAATCTTGATTGATTATCAACGCGTTTTTAGACCAAGCGTTTAGAAGTTTTTCTTACAAAAAATTCACAAATTCCGACCGGATTAACCCGTTTGACCCGAGTTTGACCATATCAAAGCGCTTGGTATTAATCAGGTCGCCAGACCCTGGCCTGACGCCTAGGTGGGGACTTTTGAAACAAAGTTCTAGATCCAATAAAATTTCAATCTGGTTCCTCCAATTAGAGTTGAATACTGAAGTACTCCCTCTACGCGGCCGCGCGATGAGAGTAGATTACACTAATGAGCGTAACAGTTCTAATCGGATATCTATAATAAAAGGTCCTCTTACTTTTACCTAACTCAATTTCACGTCTTTGCAACAAATCTGAGTATGTTCCTCCTTTTTATGCGTCTTTTAGATAATATGATTTCATTAGTTTATGCAAAATTAAATTTGTAAATTTCGCACATTAAAAGACAAGAGTGGTATTTGAAAACTCATGAACATTAGTATAGTTTTGGATATCTGTAAATTCAACAGATATGAGAAACGATTAACATTTTATATCGTTGAAGTAAAGTCCTACAGACATCTATGAAAAGCATTAGATACACATAATCCAGGAAACTTACTTGCATTGAATTTCCGGCTAGAGAAAGGGACTGAACTTTACAAACTCTTTTAACCAATTCAATCAATTTTCCTTGTCCAAACTGCTCGTCCACATACACTGCAACGTCGATTTCACATTTCTTCAGTGACCTAAATACATCCCCTGAATATCCTCCGGTGGCGTAAGAATTACACGCCAGCTCTTCAAGATTTGGGCAGTTAATTGAAATTTCAACTAAGGAGCTCCCCAAATACAAATACAAATCCTTAAGCGAAGGATTCGATACACTAAAAACCCTACCATTGGGAGGTTTGCTAGTCGAGTGCACCATCAGTGTCTCAAGCACAGGGCAGCTCGAAAACAGCCTCCTAACCGACTCATCATCACCAAACATAAGATTCTTCAGCCAAAGATTTTTTACTTTCGGTAAACACACCTTATCCGGGACACTAAACAGAAACCTAAGATCCAAACTCAACGACACTAACGTTTCACAAGTGAATAAACAATGAGGAAGCAGCGCACACTCGACCCAAAAACCATACACTTCCAGTCTTTCAACATGATGAGAAGTAGCGGTCTCGATCCAAGATATAATATCGGAATTACTCGCGTGTATGTGATCAAGGTAGATGCAGAAATCAGTTATACGCCGAATTTCATTCGTGACAGTGTTTAGTAAATTAGACACGATACCTACAATTGCGGACGGATCTTCTTGGTTCTTATTTTTGGGCCAGTCTGAGAATTTAAGTACCGGAACCGAGGCGTAAAGGTGTTTCCATCGGGTGGACAGAGCCGAGGTTCGGACCGAGTCTTTGGTGGTGAGGAGAGAGAGTATACTGTTGGTGATGACGTCATCAGGTATGGAGCTGAACCTGTCCACGTGTCTCGTTACGGTTACTCCGATTTCTTTATCATCGGAGTCCATGAAAATATCAATTGTTAGAGAGAGAGAGAGAGAGGCGGCTGAGTGGAGTCGAGTGGCCAAAAAGAACCGCTATTAGTCAGTCCTCTTTTAGTTTTTAGTTTTTAGTGTTAAAAGTTTGTGTGAAATTACAGAAGTTCACCACTAGAATTTAATTATATAACGATTGGAAACCTTTCTTTCTTTGATTCTTTTTCTTGTAAAAACATGTAGGGCGGCATCCCCGGTTGCCACGACAACCACATAATTTCAAAAAATAATATTTTTTATTAATTTTTTTCATAATAATTTATATATACGATATTTTGACAATTACTTAAATATTTTTTTTCACAACTGCTCTCAAAATTATATATTGTTAGTGCGATAACATAACATAATTTTATATGTGTTGATAATATATAAGTAATACTTAAAAAATTAACATATGCAATTAATTACAAAAGATATTTTATACAAACTTAACATGCTGACACGTAACACACATCTTTAAAAAAAATTAAACAAAAATAATAATTAGAATAGTGGTGAGTGCAAACAAAATTTATAAAAGAATTTTTGGTGTTTTGTATTTTAATTGAAGTGAATATACAGAAATTGTGTAATGTATATTTAATATACGTTTGCTTTTTTTAGGTTTTTTTAAATATTTTTTTACTTTCGTATTTTAATTTTTTTACTTATTATACCTTAATTTCTTAAATTTAATTTTTGTATCGTTTGGGTTTCTAATTTATTTATTTTTTAGTCTATTTTGAGTTTGAAAAGAAACTCGAAATTGAGCGAAAAGAAAAAAAATAGAAATCAAATACATTTTAATCAAGAAAACAATGTAAAAAAATGAAGAAAAGATGATAAAAAAATGTATAAAATCCGGTTTTTCCGTGTTTATACTTTGAAAAATATTATGCGATTTTATTAATTTTGACAACCCTACACACTTGATTCTGGTTCAGCCCTAAAAACATTATTTCTTTCTTTGTAGTGCTAGGGTTGCGAGCCGAGCATGGATTTATTTAAACTCGGTTTATTTATTAGATAACTGTGAACGAACTTGAGCGAGTATGTTTACGAGTCAAGCCTAAACACAAATTCAGACTCATTTAGTATAGGTTTGCTGGCAAAATATCTTTTATTTAACGAGTCTAGCTTTTAACGAGCCGAACACAAGCTTATGCTACTCAGCTCATCAGCATCCCTACCTCCATATACAACTTCAAAAACCAGCAAACAATATTTTTGGGTCGATCAGTTTAATCGTTCGCCAAGCAGTATACCTCGACCAGAAGAAGAGACGCAAATATGTATTGAATATACATTAAGCTATACTCCGTATTAGAATTAGACGATCTTATGTAATCGATAGTTCGTCGTCAATATCTTGCCAACTTGTCGCGATCAGAGTCAGAGCCGGTATTGGAGCTATGCAAACAACAATGTTGATCTAGCTTTACTTGGTCAAAATTTGTGTTTAGACTATATCAGAGAGAGTAGAGAGAAAAATTAAGGACAGATAAAAGCGACAACTCACTTGTTTTCTTCTATCAAACCTATGGATTGGGTATTGCGAAAACCACTCAAATCTGAGTTAACTTAAAAATCTGTTGTTTTGAATTGCTATTAGAATCTATGTAGAACATGATGCATTGACCTGATAATGTTGAGTTGTCAATTCTTTCACGTTGAAGTGGCACCTGAGCAGGTTATAATGTCACTTTACTGCACTAGGTATGGTTTTCATATTTTTGGGTTGTCGGACAGGAAATGATCGAGGTCGGTCTGATTAATTTAATCCGAAATTTTTTAATAACTAACTATATAAATAGAATTAACTCTGATTTGTGAGTCAATCTCCTCAAAAACGGTTTTGTCATTCTGTAACCAATACTCCATTTCTTCGGAAAGCTTCTAAAAAAAATCATGGCTCTTAGTCAATCAACCTTGAAAATGGCATTGTCATGAAGGTGGGTACCTGATAAAACACGTAACTTGTATGCTTTATCCCCACACTCCTGCACCGGCAAATTTTCGGTCCAGTATCTGGTGAATGTTTGCCTACACACAATACTCCAACCAATCAAAAATCGAGGCAGACAAATTCGCACTACCTCCTTATCAACACCTTGATTCCACCTTGTTAAAAAAAACATGAACTTTCATTCCTCATTGAGAGAATCCTGTTCCCAAATCTCGGTAAAAGATATATATACTAATATACTCTATTTACTCTAACTGGATGTATATCATTAAAAAGGGTACAGTGTGTTCAAGTATATATATATATATATATTTAATATATATGTAGAAGTAAAAATGTAAAATATCTTTTGTGGTTCGAGATTACAAAAGTACATTTAACAAAAATTAAGCTAAATTTACCAAAAAGAGTAATCTGAATCAAACTTCGGTTGTTTTAACATTGGGTTATTGCATCAAAAGTCAAAAATCCCAAACAAAAATAAAGAACTCAGATGCATATTCCAGTAGATAGGTTAACAAAGTTAACAATTATAAACTCAAAATATGTATGGAGAGCTTGATGTTACGGGTTGCAATATGTAAAACTCGTTTTAAACATAATTTTCATTCTGTGATAAAAAAAAATGTTAAGAGATAAATATTTATGCCACCTGCTTCAACTTGCCTGATTAAAATAGAGTCCCAAGAAATTGCTCACCAACTCGAAGAGTAAGTTCTTTTGGATCTTTCATTTTGTTCAAACTGAGAACAAGACACATACAGAAAACCCTCTTGTCAATGCTATAATTGCAACTTGAAAGTTTAAGCTTAAGCAGCATTGAACAATAATTCAAAACATCCTTCCAAAAACAAATTGTTATTGAAAAATATCACCCTGTTATCCTTTCGACCAATGCGTTTGAAAATAAAATCCAGAAAAATAGTATCCTACATAGTATTATTAAAGTAGATGCAAAGCTAACTTCATTGTTTTTCTCAAGAAAGATGTTTCACCATCAATTAGCATTAACCACCATTGAAATTTGAAAGACGTACAGGCATCCCATGATGCCAGTGCTAAGCTCAAAATGCCAGTGAAAGACGACCAGAAATGAAAACCAATCATGGAAAAAGAGACTAGTAAAGTGAATAAGATTTGTACGACTAAACAAGAAATATCTCTCCTCCTAGTATGTTTTAACGGTGAAATACATGGGAAAGGACAAACTCAAAACTCTGATGAGAAACAAATTAGATAACTGTGATTTTGGTAATGATATTTCTTGTATCTTGGATAAAATGGTAGTTGCTGACATTTTTGTTCCAGCGTTTGATTTGATTAAGTCTTGAGATAATGTAATCCGTGCCAATTTTTGTAATGCAGTTGTTTTCTCAGAAAAAGTCGTAAAAGACGATATATTTCCTATGTCTTCCTGTATGCTTTAAAATCTGGTTAGTATGTTTTTACTTTGTTGTCAGTGTGTTAACTTTCTTCTGAGACATATTTGCAGTTTAAGTTATTTGCTGATAGGGCTTAATTGTTATACTCTTCTTTGGCGGTGATAAAAAATTGATATGGATTTTGAAATCCCCATTTTGAAAATATTTATAAGGAATTGCAATTGACAACTAAAGAATGAAGCAGCGTGATACTAACATTGTTGTAAAGAAATATTTAAGATTGAAATAAAAGGACTGAAACGATACTTTAGTATTTAGAGTTAAGATTAATGAGTCTGTAAGTGAAGCAGGGGTGATACGATACTCCATGTATTGTTATCCTAATCGACTAATCGCAACCTTATCTTTATATTTTGATTCATTTTTTTAATCTACCCGATTAGAACGTCATTAGCATAAAAAGCTCAACGGATGATTCAACTTGAGGAGTCGAACTGAAAATGAGCCAAACGTTCACGATATTTAACTAAGGAACCTGATCGTGAACGTCAAGAACGCCATATAGATATAGGCATATGAACAGAGTTATATGTTCTGTCTCATTTGGACTCCTTTGCAGTCATATATATTCATATATATATGTTTAATTGTGAAAATGAGAGAAAAATGAACTTAAAAATGGGGATTTTTTTTCTCCGTAAAAAAATAAGATATTTAAATAAAACTTATAAAATATGATTAATAAATATTAAAAAATTAAGTTAGAAAATATTAGATGTAATAAGTAGAGCACATTTAACAAAAAACTCAATGATACGAAGCAAATTTTTTACAAACTTCGCATTCGACCTAAAATTATACTATGGTTTTTTAAAAAGAAAAACATAGACCAAATCTGTTATCTATTTAACAAATCAGGTCATTTCCTGTTTTCTTTAATATAGGAGATCACATAGAACCTTACATAAAATTAAAGGGTTCATTAGTGTACTAAATTATATAATGAAATAAAAAAACAAAATATTGTTTGTGTAAAGACCCGACCAAATATTTTTATACGGTAAAATGGACTCTGAAATTTCTCAAATATCAATTCAGCATCCTAGATGGTTTTTAAACAACTTTTTAGTCTTCTTTTTTTAATACGGTATAAATTTAAAATAATAAAACAAGGTTTCAGGATAGAATGCATTTAAGTTTAAGTAATGAAGGTATTTGTTTTACAAATAAATTTTACTGTACTTTTTCTTTTTCTTTTTATTAAAAAGTTAAATTGCATTCTCCGAATTTCAAACTGTGTTACTTCACCCGTGTGCTCAATTGTTAAAGCTCCCAGTTAAAATATGGTCTCAAAACTAAACATTAATTTAGTTAGGTCTTAAAGTGAAAGGTTATTATAGTAAAATAAGTCCTCTCATAATTTCATTTTATTATATGAATAAAGCCATCCTTCCTTCTTCTCTGGTTATAAACCCTAACCAGAACCCACTCTCATTACAAATTAAATATAATGGCTGCTAAGAAAGTTATGGTGAATGAGGACCGAATAAGCTCTTTACCGGACGGTTTACTATGCCACATACTATCATTTCTCACAACTCAAGAAACTGTAATCACAAGTGTACTTTCCACCAGGTGGAACCATCTCTTCACTCTTGTCCCTAATCTTGATTTTGAATTTAATACTTATTCTATTAATCTAGATTCCCCTGCTAGTTTCGCTACCAGCTTCATTCGTTTCCTTAATTCCGTCTTACTATCATACAACGTTTCTCGTATGAACAAATTCTGTTTCTTATTTACTAACCGTGGACATGCTCCCGAGCATTTCCCAATTCATTCCTGGCTTTCTTCTGTAATAAATCGCCAAGTCAAAGTAATCAACTTTTCAGATAACCTAAGGTTGCCCCATACACTGCCTCGTGCTCTTTTCTCATGCAGAACGCTAGTGAGTTTAAATCTTCATGGTAAATCTTGTATTGCGCTACCTAGTTCTGTGTGCCTTCCGTGCTTGAAGACTTGTAATTTCATGTGTGAAATTCGATGCTGAATCGGCTCGGATGTTTTTTCGTAACTGCCCTGTGCTCGAACGGTTAGATCTGAAGGTATGTGAAGTGAGAGGAGTTGCTAACGTTCTCGATATCTCTTCTAACACACTCAAGGAATTGGATTTTTGGGGTTCGGAATATGATTATCAAATCATGCTTACTCTTCCTAATCTTATCCGTTTCGGGCTTGTGGGGCCCGTATCAAACGAAATTATTAGGATGGACAGCTTGAAATCAATGGTAGATGGTTCTGTTTACTATGAACCGGATATGAATACAATAGATGATGGCGTCCTGAAGCTTGTTCGTTCCTACTCCCATGTTCACACACTAGCATTAAATTGCGACGTGATGGAGGTATGTTAGCAAACTTAGCATCATATGGATATTGTGAATTTTGATGAAGATATAATTAGCCATATATCTATTTACCGGAAGATTGTCTACATTAGGTTTAAAGTGGCCCAACTCCTTCTTGAGGTCCGCGCATAGCGAGAGCTTTTAGCACTTAAATATGTGTTGCCCTTTTAATTTATTCTTATAGAAGGAATTTTGTTGGGATTTATTAATGATTTTAATTTATGTGTTGGGTGCAGGCTTTCATGCATTCTGGCCATCCATTGCCAAAATTCAAAAACCTAACTAGATTAACTTTGCCTATTGCCCCCATATCAAGCTACACGTCGAAGTTAATAACCCACCTATTGGATAACTCTCCTCTACTAGAATTTCTTGAGATATATAAAGTGAGTTCCTAATCTAATCAGTCTATTGTTTATTATCTTACTCTTTCAAACCATCACATATTTTGACGCATTATTTTGCTTGATCCCAGGGGTGTGGAGAGGATCACAATGGCAGTGGTGAAAGTAGTTACTTGTTGCCAGAACATGTACCTGTGTGTGTGTCTCTGCATCTTAAAGAAGTAGTGTTTTTCTTCACTGGGTCGGATTACGAGCGCGAGTTGATAAAGTACTTTTTAAAATATGCCGCTAACCTAAAAGAGATGAAGATCCGGTCAAAATTAAGTTGGAGTAAGCAATGTGAGATCAGCTCTGTAGCTTGTCAGCTCGTAATTGATTCTGAAGACTTGGAATAAATGGGAAGTGTTCAATTTGCTAGTGTGATCAAACAACAAACCGAAAATTGAGATCACTTTAAAGAATTTTACCGGAAATTCTGTTGTTAGTTGGACGAATACCAGAATGAAATTTTCCTTTTTGATTAGTTATATGGTCCTTTAAGACTTAAGAGGACTCCTCCTCTTGCCTTCATAGCCCACACATTTACTGGGTTTTGCAGACATAATAATTATAATTGCGTTACCATGAAGGCATGATAAGGAGTACTCTTTCACTAAATAATTTCTAGGGCTCGTGAATCCGTGAATCCGATTCCGAACCGCTGGTTTGGTTAGATTTTAAATATTAATAGTTTGCTTTTGAATTCAAAAATTTCAAATCTGTCGTTAATGTTTTGATTTAGCTTTCAATTCTGTTAATTCGAACCAAACCAATCCGATCAAAACCAGTAAACTGAATCCGTTATACCCATTAAAAACAAACATTATTATTTATCCTACTTATGAAAAAAAACTTAAAACTCCTTCCATATATATAAGTAATAATAAACGAGCATATGTATACTCTTTAATCTAATAAACAATAATAATTGTGCGATAAATTTCAAATGTCTTAACTTTTATATTCTATTTCTACTACTTATATGAGTCATATTTTTTTTTATTTTCTAACCGAATTAATATATTATTATGCATTGTGTGTTTGGTTTGGATGTAAAATTTCATAATCCGTTCTTAATGGTTTGGTTTATGATTGTCGATAATTCGTTCAATTCTGAACCATTTACACCCCTAATAATTTCTTTGCATAAGTTTGCCATATAGTTTGTTTTTCCAAATCATATATTGATTGGGATCATTGTTTTAAAAAACGCACTATGTTGCGCTACATTTCACTAAATAGCGAGCTTTGGAAAAAAAACGCAACGATAAACCGCTATTTGGATGAAAAAATGTTAGATTCGCTCTATTGGGATAAAAAGATAAATATACTATATGTTGTAAAGTTTTCACTAGTAAATGTTTAATACATATGGTTGTGATAAAACCCTCCCTCCCACGAGACTCAAGTTGAAGACTCGCTAGCTCACCAACATAACTATACATTTTCTTTTTTGATGTTATGTATTCAAAAGTTATGTTTTTTTTTTAAAATCAAAATTACTAGTAATGTGTTGATAAGATATATTCTCAGTTTGTTTATTTAATTAATATATGTAATGATGAATAAATTAATATTTTCTTCTATTATTTCATTATTTACTAACGATTTTTGGTTTAGACTGAAATATTTTCTAAGATCTTTATGCATAAATGAATTATTTTTTCGTTTATGAGACAAAAATTATCAATAGAATTATTTTTTCATTTATGATACATAAATGATCAATAGAACGCACTATTACGTTGTTTTTAACTTTTTGAAGTGTGTTAACATAATTAACATAAATCCTATGTCTATCTAATGTTATATTATTGTATTTCTAGGTAAAAAAGAATTATATCGCAAAACTCTATGTTGCAACGCTAGCTCTCGAAAAAACGATATAGTAGAGATAAGCCGATAACGTTTTATTTTAAACATTGATTGGGATATTTTAAACATTGATTGGGATGAACTAAGATCTAAGAGTCCTTTTAAATATTGATTGGAAAATTTCAGGACTAAATTGAAATGAAGTGTTTGGACGGAGCAAATAAGAAAAGAAAGCTGTGTGATATTTTGAGAGATGTTTCAGATCATTTGGTTCTCACTTCTCATTCAATTTTGATAAGAACAAAACAAAAAAAAACGAAACGAATAGGGCTTAAAAGTGAAAAGGCATCATAGATTCATAGTGAATAAGTTCTTATTTTATTTTTTCTGGGAATAAGAAATAAACCCTAATGGCTTCGAAGAAAGTTATGGTGAGCATATGCGGTGATGATCGAATAAGCTCTTTACCGGACGGTGTACTGTGTCACATACTATCATTTCTCCCAACTAAATACTCGGTGCGTACAAGTTTACTCTCCACCAGGTGGAAACATCTCTTCACTTTTGTTCCTTGTCTCGATTTTAAATATAGCGCATTAATTACCACTCCATGCGGATCGAATGCTAGTAACAGCATCAGTTTCATACGTTTCGTTAGTTCCGTCATCATGTCCTATAACGTCTCTTGTATGAACAAATTCTGTTTCCAGTTCTTTGATCTCGAACATGCTCCTCCGCATTTCCCAATATTTTCCTATATATCTGCTGTAATTCGACGCCATGTCCAAGAAATCGATATATCCGTTACTTCTTCTCCACGTTTGACTTTGCCTCTCGATCTATTTTCTAGCAAAACGATCACGAAACTAATGCTACAGGGTAGGTTTAACTTTGTGCTGCCTTGTTCCGTGTCTCTTACTTGCTTGAGGACTTGTATTTTATTAAATGTACGCTTCGATGATGAATCAGCTCGGAGGCTCTTTAGGAGCTGTCCCGTGCTTATTAATTTGGATCTAATCAATTGCTTTGTGGGAGATGTTGTGGCTCTAGATATATCTGTGCCTACTCTCGAACACTTGACTTTTTATGAATCAGGGGAGATTGATCGGCTTGTGCTCAATGTTCCCAAACTGTTGCATTTTGATTACGCTGGACCTACATCGGTCGAGTTTTCGGGGTTAGAAAGCTTGAAATCACTGGTTGATGCTAATATTTTCTCTGAACCAGACTCTTCTACTAGACATAGTAATATTGTGGATCTTGTTCGCTCAGTCTCGCATGTTCAACAACTCTATTTAAACTGTGATGTAATGGAGGCATGTTTATGATCCTAATTATTCTTTTTCTTTTTTTAATTTTTACTATGTTATGTGAGACAGGTTTTTTATGATTTCAAATTACCTTTTGGTGTAGGCTTTTCTATGTTCAGGCCACTCATTGCCAACATTTAATAACGTGACTCATATAAGGTTTGGTTACATCTCATGCTTCTCGCTGAGGTTTTTGCCAGCCTTATTGAATAGCGCACCCCGAGTTGAGTTTCTTACTCTTGAAGTGAGTTAAAGCTTGACCTTGATTGCAATTTAGTTATTGTCAATGATCTTCTATTCCATCCTAATTTGGTAATTCTTTTGCTTGTTACTAGGGGTCTGAGGACGAAGAGAATAGTACAGATGAAAACGGCCATTTGTCGCAACTACATGTGCCTGCATGTGTGTCTCGTTGCCTTAAAGAAGTTGACTTCAGATTTTTCGGTGGGTTGCATTATGAATTCAAGCTGATAAATTATTTTTTGAAATATGCCAACAACTTAAAAGTGATGAAAATGCAAACCGAGGTAAGTTGGAATGAAAAGTTTGAAATCAGCTCGGCAGCATGTCAGATTGTTTTCTATTCAGATGGCCTTTGATTAAAAGTTTTTTGTTTCTATTACTATTATGGTTGAACAAAAGGACTAATGTCTAAAAGTGGAAGTCAGTTTATCCAATGTTAGTGAGATATTCTCTTTTCATCTTGTCCATGTAACTATGTCCCGATGATGGAATTTGGTAATTTGTTGTGGAGATTATGTATCTAAGGATGTTGATGTAGCGTATGACGTTAGAATGTGCATTGGAGGAGTTTTGCAGATTCATGTACAATGAAATGCCCTCTTTGTAATAATGCAGTCCAATTCAATCGAAACTTGTCTGCGAACAAGTCTACCTTATATGAAATCTATCGAAATAATTGCTCCCCAAAGAACACAAACGATGTCAAAGTCCTAAACCTGTCTTATGTGTGTCTCAAACATCTTAGAGAATCAGATATCAAAAATTCCCAATCGTTGATGTTTCATGTACAACAGAAGTACACTTATCTGAAAAAGCTGAAGTGTTGGCAGACGAACAATATTCTCGTTCAGGTTGGTAGTATACTAATATTTGTCGACGTATTCTCCTTTTAGTTATCTTTCCTGATTAGCTAAAGAAAGTTCTTAATCCTGACCTTATAATCAGATTCTTGCTTGTAATTTCCATTTAATAGTTAACTTTTGGTCAAATCCAGTTGACTTGAAATGACTATCGAAAAAGCTTGATCTTTCTCAGACTTTCAATTGTATTTCTTATCAGCCTAGGAAGGCCAATATTTTCTCATGATAAATTTGAAACAAGGCCTCCATAGCTAAACTATATTACTTTTAATTTTCTAGGCCAAATTAAGGTAATGCATTATTTAATCTAAATGAAGCAAAAGCTAATCATATATAAAGCTCGCAAGATAATCTGATTTGTGCGCATATTTTACTACATATACTTTATGCTTCTATAGAGATTAAAAGAGTCCATTTCTTAATGTCTTTCCAGGAATTCTATCTCCAGGGTTGTCTATCCATTGTTTCACCATTTGTTGAGTCACCGAGAGTGAGTATATCGACAGATATTGTATTGTGCTTTTATGTCAATGACTGGTACTTTCTCCGTGAGAGCTAACCAATAACATAAAACGACATATTTCTACATTATTCCTATATATTCCAATCATAGCCTTCTATTTCTAATTGAAAACACATTTTCAGTTTACTAAAAGGACACGCTGACATGTTTGGCGAAGGAGAGCTTTAACAAAATAAGTTTTTTGGAAATAAACTGATAGAAACGGCCACCAACAGGTTGTTCTATGGTGCAACACCTCCAACTAACTTGGATCTGCTAGCAGAAACTCTAGATATCACCTTACGATGAAAGATTAAACGCTCCCAAGCTCTTGGTCTATCATTGCCTGTTGCTGCATTTGTAACTTCAAGCTTTTTGGGATTGATAGCGTGTTTAGCTCTGATGTTGTAGATGATAATTGGTATAGACAGTTCATGGGCTTTTGAGATGTTGACTGTGTCAAGAAGGTCGGAGAAGTGGTTGCCATAGGAGAAGCCGACACCAGTAGGAGTTTCAAGGAAAAGCAGAATTGATACGGTGTTCCATAAGAACCTGTTAAAATCTAAACCCAAAACTGCTTATTTATCCTTTATGGGCATATTTCCTCTGATACTCCATACATGACCGAGAAGCAACCTGGTCATCGATATAGCCCCAAAGGGGACACCAAACTGGGTCGGATCCCCTTACGGTATCCATCATATACAAATTTTATTTTCCATCAAACATGATAGTATATATCACATCAGTAGTCTGATGTAATATAACATTTCGTTCAAGGATAATTTATTACACAACCAACTTAAACCATTGTACAAGGTCCCAACTTTACAAATACAAGTTACAACACCACCAGGGACAAGCCCACAACAAAGACTATATAGTTCATAAAACAACAAGCAGATAAAATCATAAAACCAACTTCAGTTTCTCACCCACCAACTGCAGCCTTGATCAAGGACACTGTCTCGGTCACAACCTTATGTAATGTCCCAACCAAATTTTGAGGCAGCACATCAGAAGCTGTTGCATTTTCACCGACAGCAATTTTAAAAGAAAAGGTAAGGAGGGTCCCACTTGTAGGATCCCAATACTGATGCTGCCTATCGGGCATAACAGCAAACCCCGAAGAGAGTATCTGCACATTACCTGGATCCCGGCCTTGCAACACCGAATGTAGATCATACATATCGACCGGAGTATACACTATGTATGTACTGGTATTGCCCGCACTTACCTCTTGTAAGTTAAACATAACCGGCACAGAAGCCGGCTACATACATATATAAAACATAAAAGAGTAATTTAGTGAAACTGTAGAAATTTTTAGATCTAAAGTAAATGATTAGTTATAATTACAGTACTTACGAGAACAGGTATGATCGAGATACTGCATCTTGGTAACACGTCTGTTTCGACACTCATTATTTCCTTAGTAGGCTGGTTGAAAGAGAGAAGATCCCACTATACAAAACAATGCAAAAACCACACAGATGTAATACTTGCAATAGTGACCTAAGCAAAGGTAATATGATCTACAAATCTGATATCATTGAAGATGGAATTAAGTATCGGCTGGTTTGAGTATGATTCTCTTTCCGAGCACCATGTTTTTGTTGGGAAATCAAGTCTAGCTAAAAGAAAAACAGAAACTCAAACCGAGCACACACACTTTGATAACGGAGTTCATCCAAATTGGCTACGTCTCCGGGCCGCTACACGTGGCAGTTAATATTATTATAATGAGGATTACAATCGTAATCTAGCTCAACACAACCTATGGTTCTCTCGCAAATAGAACTCTCTCACTTATAATATGTATAAGTTCTTGGTGTAGGTGTAATTAAAATACAAGATATTGGGACATATAAATAGAACCCTTAGTGAGTCATATTACAATTACAGGTGATGTGGGATAATAAGAAAACATGACCAAATCTCATTTGAATTCACAACTCAACAGTTTTGTGTTTGGGGAGAGAGAAATCGCAGGGAGCTACTGTGAAAAGTATTTTTCTTTGATTCGTGATAGTTAAGAAGATGGTAAGAATAAACTTATCAAAGTGACATCCAAATATTGAAAATCATTCCCTGATTAGCTCATTGTCATGACTACACGCAAGATCTGTTACAACTTGCTCTATCTAACGGGTATTTTCAATAGGCGGTAAATACCATATTGACTAACAATTTAGAAGAACATTATAATTTTACATGCTTTCCTAAATGAGAGTTGTAACTTGGGACATCCTTTATATATTATTCCGTTTATGGAGATAAATTTACAATATGAATACATACGTACCGTATGACGATTACCCGCATCTCGAAGGAACTCAGAAACGCTCCATGATCCTGCTTGAAGCAATACTGTGGTCGCCACTGTAACGATCAGGCCACGTGGGCTACCCACATCATCAATGTTGTACTCTGTTCGCACTAGAATGTCTTCCGACCCTGGTATGGGCATGGGCTTCCATTTGTTTTCTGATGAGGCACTTATTCCCAGAATAAAGCTTTTCATCATTCTCTCGGACAGCCTCATCAAGGGCCTTCCACGTCCATGAATTACTTCAGCTGCAATAAAATGCATGTCTTATTACGCTGCGAATTTAGAGAGTTCCTTAGTAACTAGTGATAGAAAACTTCCTTTTACAAAAATAAATTTTATAGTAATATACGATATCATTAAGGAAAACCTCTTCAGGGTTTTAATCAAAAACCCAATTTTTTCGAGCTTCTATACCATTAAAATCATAGGTCTAATTAAAGTCTTGATCAGTCTGTTCAACAGTTTAAGTATTACTGTACTGACTAGCAAATAAGAAACGATATCATTAATTATGAGATATGTGTATGGTAATTTATAATGTAAGTAATAATTACGATTTTTATAATAACAATCCGCCCGAGAAACTTGATGCATCAATGCCCCAACCCATCCCGCTGCACCAAATCCATAACCAGATGTGACAAGTGGCTGGAATAATTTGGGCACGGAGGTATTGTCGACTTCAACGTGCTCTATCCATGTAACCTGTATATATACATTCAAATCCCAGTCAGTGATATTCTAAGCAGTGAGCCTTTCTTATCATCATAAACACAAAAGGCTCATTTTTAGTACATTTTATACACTAAAGCTTTAAATAAAACATTACATACAACAGGCTTACATGCACATGAAAAAGCTAAAGCTTTTATGTAACTATAAAATACATCATCTTTATTTATAATGTGCTAACTTAAAAAGGACGAGTTTTTGAGCAAATAAATGCATGTATGCATAGGATAAATAACCTCACACTACATCAAATTGTCAGAATAAAATCAGACACCCCATGTTGCTAATTTGTTATAATACGAGTGTCGTTAAATTTAGTAGCATAACGTCTCATGTTATTCCAACATCTTTTTATAATGTTAGACATGTAAAATATCTACACTTTTCATCAACTAATACACTGTTTAAATAATGAATTTTATTTTCTCAAGGATCTGTACGTGATAACCAGTTAAATAATGTATTCTTTTAAGCGAGAAACTAAGAGATACAAATTGTGGTGGGAAAAGAACATAAATAGATGTCTAAAAGAATACATACAAAAATATATAAGTAAATAACTATATATCATGCAGATAAAAGTGTATATATCTATGGTATAAAACAAAAAATATTTCATCAGAAAACATTTCACCAATATTGTGAGGTTATGCTTACATGCATATCCTAGTTTTATACTTAATATTTTGCATTTGATCCTATATATCTACATACAACGAACCCATCTCCGGAACCGAATAAACTCCAACTAGAGCTTGACACATCACTTTACGACCTTCACGAGATAATGAATATAGAGGATATATATACATAGATCACTTCAAAAAAATATGAGAGACAAATAGTTATGTTCACCGTGCTTTTACTTTATGCACAGATTAATTAAAATATCAGCTATTGAATGGAAAATTTTCTAAACCCTAGGATATTGATGTATAATAGGATGTTCCCTAATTTTCCTCTTTACCTATCTACCTAGGTATATATATATATATTTTTTTTTTATTTTTTTTTTCAAGTCTCGTGTTTACCAGAGAGTAACCCTTGATATCGTGGGTTTCAATGAAACACCCCGATGGCTTCTTTATGTACTTTCCGGACAGACTAGGGAATATGCTTTCCAAGGACACGTCCACAACTACCCAACTCTGACAATCTAGCATTTGACAAGCAGACCTGAGAAAGTAACATTTTCGGGTCTCAACTAGTGGTGATGGGAGATGAAATTCCGCCGATATCTGTGAACAAATTTTCATGATTCAGCGAGAGGTGGGTGAATTAATTGAAAAGAAAGTTGGTCAAGTCGTTATGATATCCAGAACAATAATCAAGATACAAATTATTAGCATGCAAAATCCTTATTGTTGAAGTTCTAGGTTTTCATATATGATCTGAATAGGGAGACGTCATTAGTGGAGAATAAAAAAAAGTTGTACGTAATCTTGTAAGCTTGTAATGTGTTTTGTTAAATGAAATTCAAAAACTAGAAAACATTTTCCCAAGTTAAGTGAAAATATACCTTTTATCTGGATAAACATATAAAAAGTATGGTAATCATATATAACTTGTGTTGTGTATTAACTATTTACCAATTTTAGAGCTCGGTCGTAGTCATTGGGTCCATTTTCTCCTTCCAAGATCGTTTCTAGTACATCCACATTGGATACAAGTTCATGGAAACAATCCGACCACTCCTTCTGCAATCATAAGAAAATCATAAGAATACTAAAAGAAATAAATGTAAAAACATAAGACAGATTTAGCATAAAATTTGTACTCCCTTTCTTATAGAAACCAACTCTCACTATAAAAAGAAATCACTTATCAACAGTTTGCTTTTTGTAAACTGTTCATAAATTGAGTATCGTTAAATTTTATTAACATGATAATGACTAATTCTGTTGTTAATTGTTGCTAAAATTTACTGGCATTCAATTTAGCAACAAACAGTAAACTGCTGGTATCTAAATTTTTCTTGTAGTGTCTAAAGATACCCAAGCGTATATAGTTCTTTTGTGTCTAGGAATGAGCTCTTTTTATGATAAAATGGGGTCGCTATAGAGGGTGAGTCTCATGGAAACTATAGCTAGGATCATCTTCTTGCAACTTAGTGTAATAAAAAAGAAGGTATCTATTTGTTTGTAAATATCAAAAGGTTGTTTTAAGTACTTTGTTTTTATAAACACTAAAATTAGTAGCTCTATTTGTACACTTTTCACTTGTAACAGGCTACAAAAGTACCATTATATTAGTATAGATAATTTATCAAAACAGTATGTATTTTTCAACGAAAACATATAACAAAATATTATAGTCAATAAAATTAAAGTAATACTGAGGTGAAGAACATAATATACCACATCCATAAAAAGAGTCACCAGGTCATGTGCATCCATAGACACAATCACAGTTTCTTTCGAGAACTCGGTTATGAAAGGTGGAGCAGGAACAACAGCTACTTCACCACGATGTGCCGGAATATTACTAAGTATGCTTGGAAGTTCACTCGCGGGTCTATCCTCTCGAATCCATGTTACAATGTTATCATATAAAGGATCAAGAGGTTCGAATTGTTTTTTATACTCAAATACATTGAGTACATCCTTTCCAGTAGCTCGATCGCGTTTCCACAATTCATTTTCACCGTCAAATAACGTATGAAATATGTCAATGGACGTGCATTGGAGGTCTTTGAGCTTTTGCAAATTTTCCTCGTCTTTTACCAGGGCTAGAATTTCACTAGCATGAGGGTGATCACTAATTCTTGCAGATGGCGGAGACGGGGTTTCAGTATTGTTATTTTGAGGTTGTGGAAGTGGGTTCTGTAAACCACTTGGAGCACTTGATATCTGTGTGATGAACTTCTTAAGTTAAAACAGTTTACACAAAGGAAAATAGAAAGAAAATAACAATTAACCAATGCCAAGAAACAAGAGTCATGCAACTAAATTTGCAGTTTTAAAACAAAATCAACAAACTAAAGGTATAAACATAGCTACCTGGAGGAGATTAGTCGTTGGAATGAGTATTGGAGTGCGATCTCCATTGTTGTTTTGTGGAGACTGTGGAGGAGTCGTTTGTGGACTAACTTGAGCACTGGACTTCTGTGATGAATTTGAGTTAAAATCAGAACAACGCGAAGGAAAAAATTTAGCTAGAAATTTCTATGATCTTTGATTATGAGAATTTAAGATACCCGAAAGTTGATGTTTTATACCTACTTCAGAGGGAGAATCATTGATTAGTACATAAAAACATACTTAATTTACAAAATCCTGAATTCTCAATTTTTGTATAAGATTTGGTACATATAATATATAGCATCATATAATATAAAAGTTAAATACAAAAAGTAAAAAAAAAAAATAGCATCATGTATTAGTATTAATCTTTAAAAGTGTTTTAGAGTCCAGATTTTTAATAATTAAGTAACATTTATATGTACGATTTCATCATTTTCTCTATTTCAAACTTAATTATCAGAATAGGAATCCATGTTTTTAATTTAAAAATGTGGTGGTGGTGGGGAAGGTGTGTGTGTTAAGGTTTAGTGTGCTCTTGTCAATGATATTTTTATTTTATGATATAACTACTTTACGAGTTTTAATCGGAATCTAGTAGTATTGTATTTTTTATGAATTCGGATAAGTCGCCGTGAAGGCTTTGTTTTATGTAATAACTCCTTTTTAGGTTTAATAATAATGTAGGAGTCGTTATTCAAAAGAATAATAATCAAAATACTATATTTAAATTATATAACCGTTTTTAAGATATGTAAATAAAATAATCATTTGAAAATTATAATAACAAAAATACAAGCTCGGAAAATATAATGTTTATAAAATAATCTAATTATACGGTAATTTTACTTTCAAAATCTAAAAAGGAAAAAATACACCACAATTCATTGTAAACCCTAGCTAATCCTTCATCGGTTACTCATCACCACAATTCATTATTAACTCATCACCACCGCTGAACCCTTTCCATCCGCTGCTTTCCGCACTTTTAATTCCGTCATGTTAAGGTTTAGTGTGCTCTTGTCAATGATATTTTTATTTTTATTTTATGATATAACTACTTTTGCGAGTTTTAATCGGAATATAGTAGTATTGTATTTTTTATGGATTCGGATAAGTCACCGTGAAAGCTTTGTTTCATGGAATAACTCATTTTTAGGTTTAATAATAATGTAGGAGTCGTTATTCAAAGGAATAATAATCAAAATACTATATTTAAATTATATAACTGTTTTTAAGATATGTAAATAAAATAATCATTTGAAAATTATAATAACAAAAATACAAGCTCGAAAAATATAATGCTTATAAAATAATCTAATTATACGGTAATCTAACTTTCAAAATCTAAAAAGGAAAAAATACACCACAATTCATTGTACACCCTAGCCCATCCTTCATCGGTCACTCATCATCACAATTCATTGTTAATTCATCACCACCGTTGAACCCCTTTCGTCCGTTGCTTTCCGCACTCTTAATTCCGTCATGTTAATGTTTAGTGTGCTCTTGTCAATGATATTTTTATTTTATGATATAACTACTTTTACGAGTTTTAATTGGAATCTAGTAGTATTGTATTTTTTATGAATTCGGATAAGTCACCGTGAAGGCTTTGTTTCATGGAATAACTCCTTTTTAGGTTTAATATTAATGTAGGAGTCGTTATTCAAAGGAATAATAATCAGAATACTATATTTAAATTATATAAATGTTTTTAAGATATGTAAATAAAATAATCATTTGAAAATTATAATAGCAAAAATACAAGCTCGAAAAATATAATGTTTATAAAATAATCTAATTATACGGTAATTTTACTTTCAAAAGGAAAAAATACACCACAATTCATTGTAAACCCTAGCCCATCCTTCATCGGTTACTCATGGCCACAATTCATTGTTAACTCATCACCATCGCTGAACCCTTTCCGTCTGCTGCTTTCCGCACTCTTAATTCCCTCCAAATTTCCCGCCGTCCAACAACTCCTTCCCCTTCCCCTTCTACCCTCTCTCTCTCCTCCATACGTGTGTTGTTTGGGTATGTGTATTTGTGTTGTTTCTATGTAAACTTGTACACAATTAATCATTATTTCCTTACTTCTAACCTTTAGATGTTCTATACATAGTTACAATCGTTTATTGTCATTTCATTCTATACATAGTTACAATCGTTTATTGTCATTTGGTATTAGACCAAGAAAATGTTGAGTAATATAAAATCCCAACAATAAATATTAAGTAATAAATTATATTTTTAATGTGTTTATTAGTAAAATACAAAACTCTTACAGTTTCTGAATTATTTGTCAATAAGTACAAACTATATGGACTAGATTATAATTTCTAAGAAAATTTTATCCAAAAAATTGACGGCACTACTCTTAATTTTGTGACAATATCGTGTACTATACTGAAATTTTCTTCGACATAACTACATATATTTAAGAAAGCTAGAAACATAATTTACTTTGGAAATGACAAAAATCTTTGAGTTGCTAAATGAAGATTCACTCAAAATTTATTGACTAATGCAAAACAAGATAGTTTATTTCGGATGAGATTCATAGAAAAGTTTATGAATCAATCCGTGTGTTTTAACTTTTAAGGATCGATTTGGAATTTCCATCATACAAACAACCTTCTTCTCTTTGGAAACCAAAACTCATATTGTGGAGAAAGATTTAATGAATAAAACAATACAATAAACGAAGGTTCTCTTGGTGTGCCTCATCTTTTTTACACCCTAAATTACAATGAATTGATTGTTGTTGTCTAAAAAAAATTTAATGTGTGAATTTTGCCAAAAAATTAGAATTTTGATGTGAGATGGCTGAAATGGAACTTTTTTTGGGTAGGATATAAAATCGAGAAATAACTACATATATGTGTTTAATAGCGTTAATACTACAATGTAGGGTTTTATCAAACCGTTAAATAACGTGTCACAAATATCACATCGTTTGCTCTATCCACGACATATAACGGTTTAATTAACCACAAAACGACATTATTGAATGCCATGTAAGGAGAGAACAAAAATAACTTGTATGAAGTATCGCTTTTGTTAACTCTAATTGAATTTTGGAATTATAGATATGCCCCATTATGGCTTAGCCAAAAATTTGACTCTGAATTGGATAGATTGTCAGGAAAATATGCATATATGTAACTTATTTGATCCAGTTTGATAAAAACATAATTGATTTTATCATTTGAGATAAATGGTTCTTCTTATTTTCTTCACGTCATTCTGTAAGTTAAATGGTTTAGGGACGTTGATCTACCTTTTAAAAAAGAACAGTTAATGAATTTTTTATTTGAGAATGTTGATATACATTTTGACTTTAAAGTAATCTAGGCTTTATTTGGTGCTATCTGCTTCAGATCTGGTCACAAAACTTAAAAACATAAAAACCATATAAGCTAATAAGATCACTCCGAGTGAAGTTTAGAAAAATTCACATGCAAAAAAAAATATATGTAGCAACACAAGCGCCATAAATTTAGATCATTGTACAAAAGTAGTATTTTACCTCTGTGGTTCTTTCACCCTTGTTAGACCCATTCCTTTTTCCACCTGCCATTTTCACCTGAAATAACACACCAAAAAATAAAAAATAAAATCATATAAAAAAAAAGTCACATCCATTATCTACATTTGGATCGTAAAAAAAATGAGATAATTAATCAGGATAAATAGTCATAAATTGCTTTTTATATAGTATATAAACCTTAATTTGTTAATTACTAGATCTCCAAAAGGACAAGCCTAATTTCGAAATTCAAATTTATATTATTCTTTACAAAAAAAAAAACCCTCTAGATCCATATTTAGAAATTTCGTCACTCTTTTGGGTATCAATTATATAGCTGCAACAAAGAGCATGCAAAAAAATTAAAAAATTAATTATCAAATCAAATAAGCAAAATCACAAGCTCGATCTAGAATCAACAAAAATCTTACTTTTTTTTTGGTGAATGTACAACCCTTTTAATTTTCTCTTACTATATTGATCTTGTGTAATTAAAGGAAATGATAGTGGTGGCTACTAGGGTTTGATAATGAGATTAAATAGAGACTCAAAGAGGAAAGTTACCACCGATCGAGTTATATCAAAGCCGCCACTTGGATATGAATCTATAAACATCACTGACAAGTAGTGTATTACATTTTGCGACTTGGCATGCACTTAGACGTGTCATTTTCTGATTAGTACAATTTTGTCTAATTTTGTGTGAAAGTGTAAGCGCTGATCTAGCTGTTAGGTTCTTTTAAATGTGATGTAACTTACTTTCTTTGATAATTGTGTTAATATTATGAAAATAAATTGATGTAACCTTAGTTAAATTAGTTTTTTTTAAGAAGTAGTGCATGCATTAAACATAATAATTTTTATATATTTGCATAGTATAATTAGTTTGCTTGATATTTTACCTATATCCAAACTCTTTATATATATATATATATATTTCCCAATTTTAAAGTAATATGTTATATTTACATTTATTTTTACCATTTTCATCTACAAAATTAAATGCAAATTATTATTCTAAAAATTGCACCCAATTCATCATCGATGCTGAATTTGTAAAAAAAGAAAAAAAAAACATTTACTAATTTGAGGCCATATTAAGTGTAGAACTGATGGCTTTTGATTAGTTATTGACTTCAATTCCAAATTAACGCCATATCATTAATTTTTGTCTTTCAATAATTATTATCATAGTTCTTACACATTGTTACGTTAGATGAGTATTATGTATATAGTTATTGACATATTATGTGTAACTTAACACGTGCTCCGGAGATGTTAGAAGAACCTTTTTTTCCCGTCATATAAGTCCACATTTCTTTGTGTTTTGAACTAGTATCTGGTAGCTCAAATACATACGTTAATCGAGAGAGCGTGCGCAAAGGCTGAGATATAATTATTAGAATGCTTGAGTATAAAAGTTAAAAAGAATGGGTAGCAAAGGAGAAAGATACATAATCCCGCTCGACTCATAGTATGAGTGTATGGGTCTTTTATAGTTAGGTGTTGAACTAAAACTTGAGAGGTGAGATATTAAAACATAAAACAGAGCTCCTCGCGCAAGATCGGTATATATCAATTTTCGTTAATGGCTTTGAGGAAGAGAATAGAGAGTTTTTTCTTTCTTTCTATTTTAGCCTATTTGGCTATCATTATTCCCATTTTGGCCTATGGTGCAGTGATTTTTCCATTTTAGCCTATTTTAAAGAACTATAATCAACAGCGCTTCAAAAATCAAGTGGAAACACCCAAAGCAAGCGGATTAAGCATTTGGAACAATAGAAGGCAATGAAACTGTACACATAGTAGAGCTTAAAAAAAAAAAACCACTACCCCACCATCCCGGAAGGCCTTTTGGTGTTGCATGGGATAACTGGCGGTATCGTATGCCACATAGCTAATAACGTTATGGTTTTATCCAAAAGTTTGATTTAAACATCTCAAAATGTTAATGGTTGTTATGTTATTCGAATTGGATGGTGAAAAAAAAGAAGTAAAACTATAGTTTTTTTGGTAAATATTTTATTTTAAATGTTTGGTTTCCACTTTAATAAGTGAATTTTAGGTATTTAATTTATGAAAATTCCATGCGGCACATAAAAGATTTCCCACCATCCCCGCTGATCAATCTCTAATCAAACTCTTGTGGAATTAAAAATATTTCCGAGTTGGGGAATTAGGTTATTTTTTGGATGGGGTTTTTAGTTTGATGATTATGGTTTTGTGCGATAAAGGTAATGGTGATTAAATTTGTAGGTTTGGTGAAGAGGCGATTATAAGAGGATTTTTTAATGGATACGGTTTTTTTTTTTCAGTTCAAAAATCTTAATGCAACATCTTAAATCGTACTTACAAGTCCTAACTACGTGTTACGAGTTTGATTAACATTTGCCTTTTTTCGACTACTTTGTTTTGATTATGTTTAAAAAAAAAATTGTCAGATATTATAAACTTAGTTATATAAGTTAGAAAATGAGTAAATTAATTTTTTACTGATTTTTTCTAAAAATATCAAAAAAAAACTTTAATATTATGGAACAATATGGTTAAATTAATTATAAAATGAATTTACAAATTTACAGAGTCATTTTCATTAATCTTTTGGCTTTTCTTTAGTATTTAAAAAAAACATAAACAAAAAAATGAGTTTGTAAATTTTGAAACTCTTTTTCTAACTTTTGTAACCATGTTATCTAATTTTACAAACAAAATTTTATTTTATTTTATTTATAAAAAAAGTCAAAATTTCAATAAAAAAAACAACTTTGTAATATTTTTAACTTAGCTTCTAACTTGTATAACCATTTTTTAAAATGTTTTTGAATGGTTTTCCACTTGACTTTTGAAGCGCTACTCATTGTAGCTCTTAAAAGTAGGCTAAAATGGCAAAACAACCACACCATAAGCCAAAATGGGAATAAAGCTAGATAGCCAAATAGGCTAGAAAAGAAAAGAAAAATCAAGAAAATATGTAAAGTAGGATTCTTATTAAATAACTTTTTTTACTTATGATCAATCATTTTTACTAATCAGCTAAATTTATTTTAATAATTTCTCATCTCAAGTTGAGCGAGGTACCCCCTTGAATCCTTCTCGATTCGCCCATATATTTGGATTAATCTTATCCAAACACTTAAGAATAACGAGACTTTAAAATTTAATATTTTATTTAGTGATTAAACCGGACTCTATGAACCCCAGTTATTCTCATATATGGCGTCCCTCGAGTCCTCGTGTAGGATATAATAGTAAGATCCATTATGACACAGTTATCTAGCCTTGTAATTAGCTGTGTGAAACAAATTTATCTTTCTGCAAGAAAAAATATGGGAAAAGGGTAGATGCGGGTTGTTATTTGTTACCCCAAATCTGGAGAAAATAATACAAAATAGTCGAGACTCAATTTAAATACTAGAAGGAAAAGAAATATTAAGTACAATATTTTGGACTTCATGATTATCAAAAACTCGATTATCAGGTGTATAACGAAATAAAGTAACAAAAATGTGGTTGAAGGGTTGAGAGAAAGAGAACAAAAAATACTATAAAATTCCAATATGCATGTGAATGAACTAGTTATCTGATAAAAGACAAAAAATGAATGTGTTTTTAGAAAATAAAAAAAATGATGCATATTGATATATAGTATCATTGAGCATCTAAAAAAACAAGGAGATTAGAGCTAACAACATACATAACTAATTTTAGAAGAGATTTCAACCCTAAAATTTAGTGTGTTTGGAACAAGCTTTTTTTCATTGCTTTTAAGTTTTTTTGCTACGAAAAAATAATGAGTGTTTGGTATGTCAGCTTTTATGGCTTTTAAAAAACTAAATTTTGGCTACAAAACAGGAAAAAACTTGAAAGTCAAAATTGTATATTTTTGGTGGACTCTTTTTAACTTTTTCGGCATCAATTTTGAGTTTACAACAAATAAATGTAATCAATTTATCTTTTCAATAGTTTGATTGTTTTATATTTAATATTTATTATAAATCTAGTGGGTATAAAAAAACGCAAGATTGAGCTTTTAGGCACTAGTTTGTGTCTTAAACTAAACGCAAATTTTAATAATCTAGCTTTTAAAAATATGTTACCAAACGCAATAAACAGCTTTTTATAATCCAGCTTAGCTTTTTTACAATTGTTTTTTTAACATCAACCTAAAAGTTGATGTCAGGACCCTAAGTCTATTTTTCAATTGTAATCTACTTCTATGAAAGGCATGACGTCTCCTTTAGAAATCACACAATAATTATAAGACCCTAGTTAATTAACATCCTACTTTCTCAGCAATCGTGATGGGACGTTTTCACATATCGCATTAACCCTTTATATTATAGATATAAATTATTACAATAAGCGAACTCGATTATGAAATAAACAATATTACAATAAGCGTTATACTAATTATCTGGTTTATAAAGCAAATTAGGTAGGTTTAATTATAAAATAAACGAAGAATGTATTGAGATTGCAAGAAGTCTTTCCCCTCCTAAGCATGACTATATGCATATATATTAGCATACAATACAAGTATGATTAGCACAAATGAGCCAAGTGTTGTTAGTAAGAGTATTATTTAAAACATGTATTACAAGTCAGCCTACACCAAACACTTTTTTTAACATTAAACACAAACGGTTTAACACTTACTCGCCAAGTCATTGCTTTTTTTCTTATGAATGTTAAGAATGCAACAATAATTGTGATAAATAAAGGAATTAAAAGAAGATAAATAACTATTGTTGTGAGGGATTTCATCTACTCTGCAATTTTTTCTATTCCGTTGAGTTCAATACTTTGTTCTTCCCAATGATTAATTGGAGGTTGAAAAAAAGCGACTTTAACGAAGTCATTCAGGCATATTTATTTATTTTGCAACTCATATATGTTATTTCAGAAAGAAAATAAAAATACCATTTCTCTATAAAATATTTAGAGAAAGGGAAGTAGTGGTTAACCTGAAACAAGCAATCAATGTACATGCAATATACAAAGTTTGGGATTTTTTTTATACAATATACAAAGTTTGAGACTTTGTAAGTATCAAGAAAGTATTGTAAGGACAGTTTTAATCATCTAGATGTTAACATAATTTATACAGATCACGAATGACGTCATTAGAAAGAGTCATTTCCAAATTTGTTCTAACATCCAGCTTTGATTTTATTTTTTCAAACAAAACTCATTCGTTGGAAACCTCTTGGCTCATGACCCATATATAAAGAAGAGAATGAGTGTGTGGATAAAGTTTCAAAACTTGCGATCGCGAGTGCACCGTGATAGACTCGAGTTTTTGAACAACCTCCTTTCGAGATATTGCCAGTTTTGGCAACGAAATACCCTACCAGCTGAAAACGTTTTTGGCTCTTTTCTTTGACCTTAGCCTCCTCTGAACGGAAAAAAAAAAATTGGCTCTTGACAACCCGGTCCCTAATCATGAAGCGCCTAATCTAATTAAACAAAATAAAAAATATTATTTTTGTCAAACCATATTGCATGTTATTATATAAAAAGTTTTTTTTTATGACCCTCATGTCACCGCCCGCAAAACGAACTTGTTGTGTTGTCTTACGCTAGGACTCACCCTGCCTCATTTGTTTTTGTTTTGGATACTATAAGTAACTTAATAACATCTTGTAAATCTTATTTTCACTTCTTAGTACTCTTGAGATTTTTGACAAATCTATAGAAAAAAAATCTATATTACAACTTACAACTCATGCTTGCTGACCTTTTAAAGTAGACAGCGGTAAGATGATGGGTTCAGTGACGGAACCAGTACTGTAAAATGGGGAGTGCTGATTTTCTATAAAAAATAATAATTATACCTTATATAAAGTTATTTTACGGAATGAATGAATGAAACATTAAAATTTAAAGATTTTGATCAAAAAAAATTGATAAAAAAATCTATTTTTTCATCATTTTTTTTTCAAAATGTAAGTCTGCAGCCCAACTGTTCCTACCTTTGCTTAAACAATAAAAAGATTCGGCAAATCTATAGTAGTGAATTAGTGATAATATTTTAAGCTAGCTAGAAACCATAAATATTGTCAATCATTTCCCTTCCTCTACATCGTGGTTGCTTTCTGTTGCAGCTGTTCAATTAATTAACTATTCTCTATATTAGCTTACGTTTATATACCAAATTCAATAACTTCATCCTCCCCCACTATATATCTATATGTACATAACTTTTCCCTATATATATCCTACATGATTCTCCAGTCATAATATCCAAAAGTCAGATACAAATCTAATCAACTTCTTGTCTATATATCTTGCATAAAAGATGGAATTTTCAGTGTCTTCTATGATAAAATTGCCTTCTAGTCCTCATGAAACTGATAAAATAACCACAAAAAGTGATGATTATTATGAAGAGCAAAGCAGTTGGACATTTTACTTTGAAGACTTCAAGTACAAAGACGAGCTTGTGAGTTGTGATCTTTCTTCTGATGATTGTGGAAGGCCACCTTTAGTTTCCCATATCGAGGCGTCATTGGGGGTAGAAAAGTCTTCTCGGAAAAGCTTTTGTAGGAATTTGAGCGTCAAGCGACGGAGGACCCATGGTTTCTTTGTAAACACGTATGATGAAGATTTGAAGGATACGGCTACTTCTCCCGTAACTAGCCCTAAGGTATATTAGAAAAGCAAATTTGGCATGTACATCATGTGAACGCATATTATATTATATCCTTGCATAGTTAAATATTTCCTATAAAATCTAATTGGTTCTTATAAATCATCATGTTTAGTGTTTACTGTAGATGAAAACCAGACGAATTTTCTTGGATCTTTTTGATACTTACAAGTTACAATATACGTGCAATACATAGATGTTTTCCTATGTTATTGACTTTGTAGTGTATTAGATGTAATTACACAACTTTTTTTTGACTTCATCATTTAAAATTTTAGCTTAAACACATATTTGACCTTCTGAATCCTATTCATCAGGTATCTTTTCTGAATCAGCAGAGTATGAGCTTGATGAGCTACAAAGAGAGTAATTATGTGAACTATCCAAAGGTATATATATAGTATATAAATATTTTGTTTAAGCTGTTAGCTAGATTATAAATGTTACAGTTGTTTCTTTTAGAAACCATATACATCATACATGAGTCACATGACTCTAAATTTGATTTTGATACTAAAAACAACGTTCCTTTTGACCCAACAAAGTGCTCTTCCTCTCTTATTTCTCCAGGAGAAAGCAAACGTTTATGGCCAGATAGTTGAGAAAAGTGTTGTATTTGATGTTGGCGATAGAGACAACGCGGAATTGAAGAAGAGAGGCCTATGCTTAGTACCTTTGTCTATGTTAGCAAATATTATCAGTAAATAAGTTCAATTTTATATCATGGAAACGGCTGTTGCTCTCTGAGGAAGGAGATGTGTAAATGTATGATGTAATTAACTAGAAATGATACAAGGTTAATGTACAGTTGGAGGATTAAAAAAACGAAGCTAAGTTATAACTTACCCACAAAAATATACAAGGTTGTGATTATTTTTTTTTCTATTTCCAATAAAGTCTGAAACATCATACACTTATTGGCAGAAAATACAAAAATAAAAAAAAAAAAAAACTTTCTGCATCTGGGGAATGGTACAAGGTTCTGTACAGTTGGATTTTTTAAAAAAAGTTGCTATAACTTAACCCAAAAATATACAAGGGAAACCACCGGCAATTATGATGATATATTTTTTCTATTCTAATAAAGTCTGAAACTCCACATCTTTATTGGCAGAAAAATATACTAGAACAAAAAATTGAAAAAATTATGCGCATCCGGGGAATCGAACCCCGGTCAGTACCGTGGGAGGGTACTATGATACCACTACACTAGATGCGCTTTTGTTGTAAATGTTGAAGAGAATTTATTTGAAGCAGGAATACTAAATCCAATTCCTCTAAATTATATAGTAATATATATTTGAGCATTTCCTTAGCAACCAAATTAATGCATTGGAGTACCCAACTTCTAATTTTCACATTTATTCAAGACAAAATTGTCCATGGCTCAATCAAGTTATGAGATATATAGATGTAGTGTATATATTTGGTTTTCTTCATTTTAAACTTTTATGTTACATCGTCACATATACACAACTTGGGCATCCAAATTGCTTTTACACATTTTCCAGATACGGTTTATCTTTGAAATGGCATCCGACCATCACAAACAATCTAGAATACTAGAGTATAAACGGATGCATTATAATAATTTTTTTATTTTCTCCATTATGTTTTTCTCTCATAGGAATGAATTATATCAGGGGCGGCTCAGGCCCAATTTCAGTAAGTCTTGGTCCTGGAACAGAGACTGGACTGGGACAATTTTTTTTTTTTGTAGGCAATGGTTCAGACCAATAAAATTATATAAAACTCAGTTTATTATAAACTCGATTTTAGCCCAAATTGTCAATTAAATTAATTCAACATTTACAAAATAAAACACCCACCTATATATACATATATATATACATATATATATATATATATCAATTAAAATAAATCTGATTTTATTTTATATTTGCTTGATAAAAATGATATGGATAACCGAATAAGCTGTTTAAGTCATCATCACAAGCAACAAAAAATCTGCATGCCTTGGACAAACAAAATCATTGGGCCGCCCCTGAATTATATAATTCAGATAATTACACTAGATATGTTAACTGAAAAAGAAAAAAGCAATCATAATAGTCGTAATTAGACAACTAATTCATGAACTTTGTTATAATCAGGACCACTTGACAACTGACAAGAACCCAACATTTATTACATAACAATCAACTTAAACTTTCGTTACATATAAAAACTGAAACTCGCTCACTTTATTTCAAGTCTGGTACAAATGAGAGGGGGGGAAAATCATGCAGAAACAAATAATTAAACAAACCAATTTGAGGACCATATCCGAAACACAATTAAAATGTGAGAACTAATTATGCCATCTTCCCATAAACTTAAAATCCCAAAACAAAAGAAAATCCCACAAACAACCCCATAAAACTCATAATTGAAGAAGTTGCCCCACTATTAGGAGGTGTCTGGGTTTGTCCCTCGTCCGAGGTCGGCGCCGGAGACTGATCGGAGTCTGTAGGCGACGGAGGGGGAGATGTTTTGCTTCCGGTCCTGTCAGTGAGGACGACAACGTGTAGCTTTTCGTTGTTTAGGCAATTGTCTTTGGTGCCACTAATGAAATAGAAGGGACCTGATTGATTGAATTTGAAAACTGTAGGGGAGTGTGTGAATTTTACAATTGGTTTCTCTGTTGTGCAGTTGGTGTAATGCTCTTTTGTTACTTGGAGGACTGAGTCTTTGTCTGATGGGAACACAAACACTGACCAAACAAAAATAATTATGTATTGTAACGAATAATCTTAGTAATTTAGTAAATTAATTCCTACAGATCAAGTACTTCTCTATTCTAGTATATCATGTATATGCACTCTATAAACAAAATCAGTTGCAATTTTCTGAAAGAGAGACTAGATAGATTGTAGAGGTAGAATCATGGTGTCCTTTACTTATGTTATTGTAATGGATAAATTATTAGTGAAAAAAAATAACAAGATGGCATTTAGCAGCGCCTAATTAAGCACATTGGACTCTTCTAAAATAACAAGATGCATTAGTTGTAAGTTTGTGGCTTCTTAACTTCTAAATGTATGTGGATCAGTTTAATACACTGTGAACTTATGGTTCGTTATTAGAGACTTACATAGTGTGTCTCCGATTGAAAAGCGGTTGTTTTCGGCCCACTGATTATAGTTTTGATCATTAGATGGGACTGCCCAACCACTTGAACCACCAACCTTGAATTCGTAAGCATCACCTCTCTGGACTAACAACAACATACTAACCACCCCCAAGACATAAAAAGCTAGGCCATTATAGTTTGATTTCAAAATGGCCATTGGAATTTTTTGAACTCGGAATATGAAAAAAAGAGTCAAAAACTTGGCCAAAACTCGAGAAGCTGAGACTTGCTGGGATGAATAGAATGGGTCTAAGGTTCGGGTTTTTGTAGGCAAAAGTTGTGTGGGCATCTTGGTAGTGAAGCTTTAATTAGTACCCTTTATTGTTATCCTTAATCTAGGGATATCTTCACTACCAGTGCAAAGCATATATGCACTTTTTGGGTGTCTACTATACTTATTTCAAGATCATAATACCTTGCTTGAACATTTTTAGAGAATATTCATACCTTGAAATATGGGTTAAGTTAACTAAACAATTAGAAGTACTGGTAGTCTAACTAATCTCATTCTGGTCAAACCCAATTCAGAGTACCCTTGAATTGGAAGTTGAATCCCATTGTTGTACCTTTTGTTTGTTAGTTATGAGCTGAATCAGTTAAATATAACCCAATCCCTTTTTCTCCTTTTTAGCAATTTTAGATTTTTTTCATGAAACAGAAGATATGAAGTCCAAGAGAGACTAAATTTTGGGGAAAAGGTAATGAAGTACAAATGAGAAATTTTATAATTATTAAAACAAGAAGTACCTAGTGTCTGAAGTCTGAACATGATATTTAACAAAAATCGAAAAGATTTAAGAACATAATAACAATTAAAGATGAAATCCTTAGCTTCTCTTAATACTCAGAAGTCAAAACCAAAACACCATAATTTTTGTATAAGTTATAATGTGAAAATTCATAGCCTGTGTCACAATTTGTTACATCATCTCCTGTTAATTCATCATTTTGCTAACAACAAGTCTTCCCAACGACAATCTTCTTTCCTTTCTCTTTATGTCCTCTCCAAATGCTGATACAATAATAAGAAAACAATCAAGCCAACCTCAACAAAAACAATAGTAACACACAGAAAAGGAAGGAACTGTTATAAATGCAAAATTAATATTCAAAGTGAACAACATTCAAGAAAACATTACCCTAATAAATGGAAGAATAGTAAATCAATGAAAGCGCTCCCCCACGATGACAAAAGTCAGGATACTGAGAACAACCGCGGGCATAAATGCAACAACGGTCGATCTGTGGGCCCCACTTCTCTTCGGTAACTTGTGAGGCAATGCACATTCTTCCCCGTTAAAGTACACTTTGGTAGGGAAACCGTCACCACCTGCCACGTTTATACCAGGTGTATGTTTCTTCAGAAAAGACATCACCGTTTGTTGTTTCCCAGGTACCCTAGGCTTATTTGGTTTAGTATTATTAACCTCCCCCATCAAGAAATTCAATCCCTCTTTCCCTTGGAAGAAAATCGTGTTATTAAGCTTAGGCAATTTTGTTCCATTGAATGAGTATACATTTTCAAACCCGACGAATGCTTTCTTCATCTGGACAGCTGCAAACCAGTCCTCGAAAGGCTCTTTGTCCCAGTTGAATAGAGTCATCCGGGAAGTCCATCCGCTGTTATAATCTGTATCTACATGCCAGTTTATGCTTATACCGCAGTTATCAGGGCAGGGCTTTTTCATCGGATTAGGTAAATGCTTTAGACTAGCCCATGCTTTTGCCTGAGCAGTTCTATTAACGAACGGTACAAGGAGAGCCTCCGGAGGGAGAAGCATGGGACTTGCCTTCTTATCACATACTGCGTCGTCATCACACCCACACGCACATGTATTGCAAGGGATCACAGACTCGGCATAGTAAGCTGAGAAGGAGACACAACACTTGTTCTCGTTCGGCTTGGGCTTAGTAATATTACAGGTCACCTGCCAGCTGGCGACAGCTGTACTCTGGGCTGCAAGGCCACTCGGGTCAGGGAACTGGGTTGGGTCAACTCTGATCGGCGCCCCACATTTGTATTCTGGGTTAACAACGCCGTTGATTTGCCATTTCTGAGGGGGAAAGAGAACCGTCCTCTTCACATCTGGGGGCATTTTATAGACCTGTTTTTATAACAGAATTGGTGTTGGTTGCATTAACTTTATCGGAGCAGGAATCAGTTAATTAAAGATGTATCTACTGAAAACGTTAAAAATCTTTTGGTTTTAAGCCGAAAATGTGTGTACGAATATATGTTTTAATAGGCTCGCTTCAAGCTTGAAAAGCTCGTTTTTACTCATTTGTGTATGTGAAAACATTTTGCTCAACAGGTCAAAAATCTTAAGCTTTTTAACCTCCTAAAAAAACTTACAATTAAGTTGGAAAAAAGCTTTAGCATGCTTTTGCATTTTACAACACTGGTCTAATAGCTAGCAGCATCTTGTACTTGTATTCATTCTGAAATATAACCATACAAAACCTGAAGCTGGAAGATGGCCTTAGATTCAGTTTCATTCATGGTAACGGGTAAAAGAGTCCCGTTTCTACAACAATACGGTAATTTCCCAACTTTCTCATCATTGGCACGTTCTTTCGGAAGATCGGAGATTATAGGTTTTCTCTGACAGTTCATCACTGTTGAAAAATCCATAGTACTGTAGTGCACTCCCTGGAGACCGTATATACATTCTGAGGAGTCTATTTTGTGTGTGTAAGCTCCTCTCATGGTGTTAATAAACTCTCCTCTTTTCCACTCCCATGTTAAGTTCCAATGGTCGAGGCGGCCTAGAGGGTGGTTGTTGTCGATGGTGACTTGCGCGAGGTAGTTGCCTTCGAAGGCTTGGAGGACATCGTAGGTGAGAGAGAGGTCGCCGTATCGACGTGGCATGAACTTGGTGTTCTTGTCCCTAGATTTGAATTTTGGGTCTCTTTTGCAGCACATCAACATTGTCTTAGCTGTATGTATTAACAAATTAATTAGTTGGCTTGGTTTTTTAATTTCCTATCTTTTTGTGCTTTAACTACTTGGCTCTCAAAGTTTTAAGTTTTGACCTTTCCTTGGCGTACAATAATACTTGGTAAATTTTAACTGGATAACCAACTTATTTCACAGTTATTGCTTATGAGATGAATGTTGATCTGCAACACATTGCCCAAACTTATTCATAAGAGTGAGAAATTTGAAATTTAAGTTTTCATGTGAAATATCAATAAATTTTCTCCTGCGGTAGTTGATAGATGTTTTTGTGTGTACAATCTACTGCAAAATCCTGATATTAGGCTTTCTAATGGAAGGAGAGATCATCTATCTTCCACGTTTAGCTCGCTATCAAAATGGATTATCATTTTTAGATAATGCTCGAGATAAATCATCAAGCTTTTCAGAAATTATGAAGCTTTGATTCTTTAAACTCTCCACTTAGCGATATGCATATCAACAAAAGCCTGTTAATCAATGATCAATTGATCATCTAAGCGTAATTGTTAATTCATGACATATTTGGTAGACACATTTTGGGCAACGTTCCTTTATTAATTCTAGTATATAAATTTTATCGTATTAGTTTTGAATATACCAAAAAAATCACATCTTATTTCCAAATCGTTGTAACTATAAGGTTTATGTTGTTAATCTGAGGGGAACTTACCTTTGCGTTTGATGGCAGGGCACTTAAATCCGTCGTTGAGAAGCTTTATCGTCTTAGGCATGGGACTTCCTTTTTTCAAACCGAACATTGTCCCAGTCATCCGTACCGTCGCTTGCATCTGGGAAAAGTCCGAAGCTGTCTCTATAGCGGTCATAAGGTCGGGGTTAGGGGACCCCATGAAGGTCGTACCATTGTTCCCGACCTTGGCAGGAAGGTCATCTGCCACCATGGCACCCTTGGCTTTGACAAGGACTTCGTCGTGTTGGAAACCAACGAACACTTGCCATGCCTTGAGCTCTTCTGCACCTCCGTTGAGGAGGTACAGCTGGGAGTTGAACTTCCATGCTTGCGCTGTTGCGTTCTTTACCAGTGGAAATTCCTTCTCCCGAGACGTGAACCTGGAAGGGTATGCAAGACATTAAATTACGAAACATTGAAAATCAAAAGCTCCAAAAGACGATTGTTAGAGTCTTAGAGAAAATGAAAAGGGGATATCAAGTTTGATGAAAGCCCATTGGCATAGTCTAATTTCCTTTGGATGGAATCTGTTGTATTTATTTGTCAAGGTATGTACTTTTCATTACAAAACAAATAAACCGGAAAAAGATGGATTATTTTGTGAAAAAAATATTAACCGTTGATACCTCGGTGTAGGTCTGGGATAATTCTAACCTATTCGCAACATTTCCAGACGTTTATGGTGATCGATATTACAAGAGTGAATGCAGATTTTCTTGAACCAGGATGTCAGCATGATGGGTTTTTTTTCAAAATTCGTAGAAACTGTCTTTTCGAAGGATTTCACTTATTTATCTGGATTAAGACTTTGTATAGATTCTAATGCCTGTGGATTCTAATTTTTTTGAAAATTTATCCCTAAGATCGAAAATATGGTTTCATTTCTCTAGTATATAACATGAAGGTTGTTCAAATGTTGAAAGACTAACATGTATGAGACGAAGATGCCATTGCAGTCCTCGGCCTCCTTGGGGCCCGACATGCTTATGTCACCACCATCTCCACCATCTCCACCATCTCCACCAGCGGCTGTGTCAAAGTTATAGTCTGCATCGGTAAATGAAGATGATAGGATTATAGCAACAAAGAATATACTAGATACCAAATGAAATGGTATCTTCATTCCTTGGCTAGATATGAATTTTAAGATGGGTGTTAAGGAAGATTTGATATTTTAGAGTTAGAATGTAAATTGAAGGATGAACACCAGCCGATGTCTCGTGAGAGCACACGGCGTGGTGGGAGAGAGAGAGAAATGGGGGTGAAAAATAAGAGAGCGAGAAGATAGAGTATTGGTAGGTTTGGTACAGAATGGGCTTATTATAGAAAAGACTCGTTCAAAGGCTTTCTCTTCCTCTGGTTTCACCGATTTCAAAGGAGGAAAGAGATTCTCAGAGGTCTGGCAATTGCTGTTTAGCAGAAAAAAAGGACGATTGTTCTATACTTCTATACTTCTATTTATAGCATTCGTCATTAAACTCCCCTAACATAATGCAAAAGAGTCAAGTTACAATGTGATTTTCGTGTTTTCGCTAATATTATTGATATTATATCACCTTCATAACATCTCGATTCTTAGCTGTCATGGGTTCCCTTACGGTATTGAAACTGAGGGTTTGCTTTGCTGCAAAAAGAATTGCGTATGAACCATCATTATATGTTAATGTCTAGTTTAATTAGTACCAACCAATTTGGTTTGTTCGCCTGAAACAACTAGAAGTTTAAACCGATAAAACCTTGTCTTTCTCTCAGTCTTGAGTAGATCAGCCACTTTGCTTAAAAGATGTAATCCATAATTACAGAGATTATGAATTAATAAAACAAAAAATAGAGATAAAAACCAAGATTAAAATTAAAAAAAAGAGCAAGTCTCTAACATTCGTTTTGTCCACAAAAGGAAGACAAGAGGAAACCGAAATTTGAAGTCACGAAACATTTGCCTTAATTACACCCTTATAAAAGGTGACAGATGTTTTCTTCATCCGATTTTATTAGACAACCTAGCTAAAAAAGACTTAAGCCTCAGCAGTCTCAGCTCCATCAGCAGCGGCTAGGATAAGCTCGGGGTGAATGCTGCCCACGTATGTGCCATCAAGTGCATTAGGTTCACCCAAGGCCTTCAAGGCCAAATGAGCCGCCTTCTGTCCAGATATCATCATAGCTCCAAAAGTTGGACCCTGAATCATTATTAAAACATCAGTAACGGAAAAAATGAGACTAAAAAACATGGGTGCCTTTCCAAATTGGAAAGCAAATTTTAATCAACGATTAATCTTAAAAAGAGTAGACAAAGAGAGTTAAATCTTGAATCGCAATGCACAAACTAGCTAAATCTGAGGTTTCCTAGAGAATCATGTACATTCGGCAGCGTCGCTATTTAATCTCACACTTGAACACTTCGAAACTGTATGCATATATGTTAACTTGCTCTCTTAAGGATATGTGTATATGTGATTGATGGTCCAGTGGTGAAACAAAATAAAGAGTGCAGATCACCAACAATTCATCGAACTACAGTCTAACCTAACATGCTTGGTGTCAATAACAGACTTGCGGGAAATTTTTCACTTCCGAAGAGCAAACTAATTTTTTTTAATTGACTCTAAAAATAAAGTATATGCTGCCCATACCATTTACCTACAAACCCTATACTGGAATACCGTAGCTATCATACGTTTCCCAAACTCAAACAATTATCTTTATGCTAATATGAATGACTGAAATACTGAATGAGGTACAATCAGAGAAATCATAGAAAGTTAAGAGACTTACCATTCTTGGGGCACCATCAATCTCAGCAACCTCCATCCCGGTAACAATCATACCAGGCACAATCTCCCTGGTGAGCCTCACAATCGCATCCTCAGCAGTGTTCATGTCCAACGCCTTCATCCCAGGCACGCTATCGATCATCCCAATGCTCTTCAACCTCTTCACACCAGTCGCTCCAAATGGCCCATCATGTCCACAAGAGCTTACCACAATCTTAGCCTCCATCACATTGGGGTCCATACACGACTGTGTGTCGTGGTTCATCGACACAAGGGCCCAGTTGGTGACCACACCAGCGACTCGGTTGCTTTTGACTATGAGGTCCTCGGCAGCCACAGCGTTGAAGAGCTTGACGTTTGGGCGGGCAAGGAGCTTGCTCATGATAGTGGAGGTGAAGAGGGCGGCGTGCTTGATAACTACGTAGGTGTCTTTCTCATCGTACTCGATTTCAAGCTCATCGAGGAAGAGGTGAGCTGGCTTGCGCACCACCATGGCTGAGAAAAGTTGGCCTCCGAGCCATGCACCGCCTCCAGGGCTCACCGATTGTTCAATAATAGCCACCTGAATCCGATAGATTTAAGAATATATAAAGAAAATAATGCGAGGGAAGAAAGAAAATAGTGGATGTGTATTATTCTATATATTGAATCTCTTTTTTTATCAAGAGGTACAGAGATAGGAGTTGTCGGCGTGTCGCATGTGGCAAGTGGCAAGTGATAGATGTGTACCCTGATGATTTAAAGTTCAAACACTGAATTGACCATCGGATAATTTTCAAGTTTAAAACCTGGTCATGACACTCTCAACAATATTACACTGCGGCAATTCTAAAATAGTAATTTGCTGACCCCAACTCGAATGGAACTGAATTGAAGTTCCATCCTCTTGTCAGACCACAAATATTAATTATTATTTTCTGAAAATAAGAATTCAGAGAGTGATTTCGTAATATCAGAACTAACATCTAATGAAATGACAGAAGTTGGCTTTTAAAAGAAAAAGAGCAAACCTACCATCAATAAATTCACCTATTGATTTTATTTCGTTACCAGGAAGGGACTAAGACTTTTCCTCGAGCAGGCATCTTACATATAAAGAGGGTCTTTACTTATAGAGGCCATTCTGTTGGGAGTTTTAAAAGTAAACACAAAATTAACATGGTATTAAGGTGTTTTCTAAACACGTTTTGTCACTCACTGACCCTTCTTAAGTATAGTTTCAGTACATAAGCCCTCAAACTCTAAAAACAGAACTCAGTAAAACAATATTTTAAACAATTTGACCCCTCTCTCTATAAAATATAATGTCACCTTCGCTACTGAATGCCAACTTTTGAGTAATTTTTTTTTACTTTTCAGGCCAAGTAAAAAAGTCAAGATCATTGGGGTTAAAATTTTAGCCTTTTTCTAGAACCAAAATAAGTACAAATGATAGTTCAACATCGATATAGAGTATAGACTCTTAAGCTGGCGACAAACAAGCCTCCAAGCCTCCCATTAGTTGAAAAGCTCTTTAAAAAAAACAAGCAAAACTTAAACCCCCCTAAACGGACAAACTTCAAGAAATCAGTTACAAATATAACATCCTCCCAATCGCAGTTTTTTAGGTATAAGTTGAATAGCTATTACTAATGCCACGCATTTTTTGTAAAAAAAAATCAGAAGAGAGCAACTAGGTGGAACTACAGGATGGTGATATTGGCCTATTGGGGGCAGCAGCCCATATAGTCACACTAGTAATCGTGCCCCACGCTTTGCGTGTGAGACGCGTAATGCGATAAAATTTAGAAAATAAGTGTAGTTATGATATAAATATTTGGAGAATAAAAAAAATATAAGAGTATAAGATGAGAAGACTTTGAGAGCTTAAATAGGGATAAAAAGTGTTATTAGTTATTACTTTTTCTCTATTTTTTATGAGAATATGGTATTTATCCACATAAAATACAGTGTTTTTAAGAGTAGATAAGCCACACTATAGCCAAAGAACACTAGTTTGTCCAATAAAATTCTTGTTTCTCCTTCAGTATGATTTTAGTCACTACTCATAACATCTTAATGGAAATAATTATTCTAGTCTTATAGGCGAGTATAGTTATTAGGGACAATTAACAAAAACATCTCTCCCTATTATATTAACAAAAACATACACTCAAAAGTTAAATTATCAAAAACATACCTATATATACTTATTATTTCTCTAATTCTAATAATACCATAATTTAACCCCTCTCCCTCTAACCGTAACTCTCTCTCTAATTGCACATCTCTATCTAACACACGATAATCGCATCTCTTTCTAACACAGGCTAATCACCCATCTCTCTCTAAAAATGACTACAAATTCACAAAATATTCATATGCTAATTATAAAATGTCATACCCTAATTTTAAAATATTATACCCTAAATATTCTGGATCACAATCAAATATCTAAAAAAGAGTTCATACCCTGATTTTAAAAGTTTATACCCTAATTTCAAAACTTCATACCCTAATTTCAAAACTTCATACCCTAATTTCAAAACTTCATACCCTAATTTCAAAACTTCATACCCTACATATGGATTTCTCTCAAAATACCGTATATATGGATTCTTCTCATTCAACTTGAAAACCATAAGTTTTACAATAGTATCAAAGCTCAATAAATAGAAAACAATCTCACAAATTTCATATATTTTTCATATATTACGGGATAGAAAACAATCTCATTAATTTCATATATTTTTCATATATTACGGGGTATCAACCAGTGTAATATTTGTGTATTACGTATGTATATATATATATATGTATTTATATGTATATGGATGTTTATATAATTTAGATGGTGTTCGGTAGTTAGTGGCGGGTTTTCGTGGTGGAGGAGGGGAGAAAGATAGAGTGAGATATAAAAGAAAAATAACAATGGAGGAGAGAGAAAGAGTAAGATCAGACAGATACATAGAAGAATTGGTGAGACAGAGAAAAATAGAAAGAGATAAAAATGGAGGAGGGATAAAGTAAGATGAGAGATACAGAAATAATTTGACATGTGTTTTTGGGTATGTTTTTGTTAATTTAGTTTAAAAAATAGTATGTTTTGTTAATTTATAATTTATTATCAACATATGTAATTAAGAATATATCTGTATGCAATCTCTGTACAAAAGATGCTAGCAAGTAGAAACAGCAGTTAATTCACTTTAATTGTACATAACACAAAAGAAATTGTGTTAATTGCATAAATTATCCGCATAGTTTGGGAAAAAAGCTGTCTGGTCTCTTTCAAGTTTCAACTTAAACACAAGTAATGCCCAAATTCTTTAACATGATAGATTTGGTTCCCAAACTTTGGAACATAGTAGATCTGGTGCCACAAGTTTAAAAAAGCTAGATTTAGTGCCCAAATTTCAAAAGAACACAGATTTGGTACACAAACTTCAGTTCATGGTAGATTTGGTACCTAAAATTATGCACGCGTGTTTTTTACATATGAATAAATAATTAAGGATGACTTTTTACACCCATGTAGGGCCAGATCTATAATTTCTAAATTTTCAAAAGCTGGTCATAAAATTCAGCAATAAAAACAGTCAGAAAATCTTTATACCTGAATATTGGGGTTCTTGCTGAGCTCGTAAGCACAAGAAAGTCCAGCGGATCCGGCGCCAACAATGACCACATCCGTATCGGCGTAAGTAATCATATCGGTCATGTAACGCCTGGTCATCTCCCGGGAGACGATCGACTCCTTGATGGGCTCAAACTTGAAAGACGAAAGATCGTAAGGAGTAGCAGAAGCGGAGATCGAGAGGTTTCCATTAGAAACCTTGATAGGGTTGAACCGAGTCACCGGAGATGACGAGACCGGGACACCGTAAAATGAAGATGACTTGATGTTTGGGTTGGAAATGAGAGACGAGGCTAGGGTTGCGGTTGCTGCTGCCATTATATATATTTTTTAGACAAAAATAAAATTAAAATAAAAGGTTTTAAGAGTGTTTTTAATACTATATATGAGAGTGGCGACATGCATACTATATATAGGCTAAAGTGATCAAATGTATCTGGCTGATGATGTCTTGGACACGTGTGGTGTGGATAGGATGTGTAGGGTGGTCAGTGAAGTGTTGTTATTTGGTGCTTTATTGAAATACATTTTTGGTCCTTTGTGTTACTAAATATTTGAAATTTGAACCATGCTTAAAAAGAATATTCTTGAAATGAATATCATGGTCTTCGTTTTTATCACTTTCTCAAATGGTATCCATAGAGACTCATAGTTACATTAAACATTCTATATGGTTACATTTTATGAGAGTCAAAACAAAATCATAATAGACAGTAGTTTTGATTATGCTCTTCAAGATGATTTCTTTCAACTGTTTATTTTCACTTTACTCTACACATTGCAAAAGCAATGACGTATTTGTAATAAATTCATAAAAGAAGCAAGTATTCACATGTCAGTTTGCGGTTTGGATTGAAGAGAAGTAATTATAACTTGGTCTCGATGACAAGCAAAAAGCATCTTATATCATAGATTATCATAGAGTAAAACAATGTCAATGGATAATTATTGATGTTTAAATCCACGATGTAATTCACGGTCATGTTCTTCTCTTAGTTAATACTTAGTAATTAAGAGTTCTTCCTATGTGAAAAAACTATAAAAGAAACCTGTTTTACAAGTTTTTTTAGGTTTGAAAGGTAGAATTGGCAAAGACTATAGAGTTACATGTGTAACTAACGAAACAAATGGAACCTAAATGAAACTAAGGATTCCATTAATGTAATTTTTCCCACTTAGTATAAGTTTGGAGTTGTAAGTACGGAAAATAGAAGAGCCAATATATAAGATATATGTATTGTCTTGCCAATATATAATAGCGTCATGCGGATTCCGACCCATCCATGTGTTAAATATAATTATAAGTTCGTAAATTAGAAAAAGTGCCAACCTAAAATATGAGTAATTTCTTTTAAAAGATGTAAGACATGACTAATTTGGAGAAACATTAAAGAAACTTTATATAGTATGATTTTATTTCACATTTTTGTTCTTTTAAAGGAAAAAAGGTTACTTTAATTTCTTTTAAAAGATGTAAGACGTGACTAATTTGGAGAAACATTAAAGAAACTTTATATAGTATGATTTTATTTCACATTTTTGTTCTTTTAAAGGAAAGAAGGTTACTTTTCATTAATGTTGCATTTATTTCATGGATTTTTTATTTGACCTCCTCCATTTGCCGATTTAGTCCATGCATATTCCAAAAGAGAAGATTCTTTATATCAGTCAAAAGTCCACACCTAATTGTTCAAATTAATTACAGTACTTCCAAATTCAGGTAACTACATGTTTTTTTTCCAATCCTATGAATCATACCAAAGAATCAATTAATGAGAAAGACTTAAACATCTTAATTAGAACAAGTACATCACTATTTTTACATTTTTTCTCATATTTAAATTAATTAACATTATTTTTATATTTTTAGGTTAACAGTTTAACTTTATACATTTTTCAGCTTTCCTATCAAATTTATTATCATAACTAAATATTACTATATTTTAATATACTTCTATCAATTTTTTTCACCCAAATTAATTTACTAGAGTAGACACATTAAATAAATTATAAGTTTTCTCGTATTTAAAATAAAAACTATAATTTTACGACTTATAAGTAAACGTTTTGGTTTATACAAATCATCAGTTTTTTTTATCAATTTCTCTATCAAAACTATACAATTCATCTTTTTGTTATTTTATTAATTTATATATGAAAAATACAAATAAATGAGAAAGAATAAGAGAAAAGCAAGAGAGATAAATTATTAATTTAATTATAATGGAACATTTTTATCCCTTATATTTGAGTGATATTTGAGTTTATGTATATTTAACTTAATGGATAAAGAAACTGATTCATGTACAGTTTTAAAACAATCTCATCATATTTAAGGTAAATGAGCCATAGAAATGAACTGATACGATTGATCTTAGCTTAAATACTCCATCCGTCAGTGTTCATGGTTAACTTTTGTAAATATGGTTCGGCTAAGTGTCCCTGAGGTATTCTTTAAATTTTATCTATAAATTAAATTCATATGGTTATTTATGCCAAGTAAAAATATCCGGTTGATTCATTAATCCAACAATTAAGAGTTTATGCTAATAGTATTTATAATTGATATATTTTATGATTCAGTAAACTAAAAATCATTTTTTCAACACAATAAAACTCAAATAAAAATATATAACACTAATTGAAATTATCATCAAATTAAATATTAATTAAATAAAAAAACAAAAAAAAAAAATCTACACAATAAAACTCAAATAAAAATATAGAGCATTGTTGAAACTAATATAAAATTAAAAAAAATACTCTAAAAATATTTAGAATTGAAATATGAAAATAAATAAAATAAAATATTGATACATTTGTTTATTTAACAAATTATTCACTATGAATTTACATAGATTTTCTCCAAAATCTCCCTTCAAAAACTACTTCCATATATAATTACAAATATTACATAATTATACTATTTGTTAAATATGTTACCTTATAATTAGCTAGGTTTCTTATCTAGTGCATGAGACACTTGTTAGCTTTCACCGTGTAAATATTAAGAGATATATTGTATTTGAAAGTTACTAATATAGTCTTAAATTAAATTAAAATATTATTATTGTTTATTTTTAGAATATATTAATTAAAATATTTAAAGATATTATAGTACTTTTATTATTATTTTTATTGATAAATTAGTAAATTGGACATTTGTTTTGTGATATACAAATATGGAATAATGTACCCTTGTTTAACGACGAAGGGATTAACTGTTAAGAATTTGTGCAATAAAGAAAACTAACGATTTCACAAACCACCTAAGAATTGTCAAATTTGTTCATCTAACTAGTGCATGAAGCATATGACTCGTGTCATTATCAATTTATGCATGAAGCACGGTTCATATGATTGTTAGTTTGTTACACCTACCGGTGTCAAAAATACCTAACACCCGAAAACCGTACCGTAAATATCAAAAAACTGTAATAAACGACTCGTCACGGAACCGTTTTTGGTTTTATCCAACCCGGTCATTTTGGTCCTTGGGATGGGTATGCTTCTCAACTCTATAATGTGGACCTGACCCGTAGACTCGGTCTGCATACTCGAATTATAGAACTGCAATATATACCCTTATTTTAAAAATATATATACATATTATGTATTTGCAACGAAAATTGAATAAATGCACGAAAAATAACATAAGAATAACTCATACAACATCGAGTGAATAAAGATGAAACGTTTTTGAATATGTGCGAAGATACGGTTGGAGATTTAACATAAAACAATTAGTTTTTATAATGTTTTTATACTTGTTTTGTTTTTCATTACTTGACGTTCCTTTACTTTTTTTCTATGATGTTTTGTGAAGTTTTTTCCCCATATTTTTATATCTTTATTATTAATAATATAAAAATATGAGTTTTTCCCACCATTTAATAAAAAAATAGTTGTTAATCTTTGTGCTGATTCCAAGTTTTACGATTTATTTTTAATTCAGTCTATCTTTCTTAATAATTTAGGAAAATCATTAATAATAAAATGGGTAATTAAGAAAATAAAAAATAGAATCATTAGTTTGTATAATTTTTAAGTGACTTTGTAATGTTTACGTGATTCAATAATCAACCAAACACATTGTTGACCAATATAAAATAAAAAAATTGATAGTATCTTATTACTTTATTTATTTTTAACAAGTAAGTTAAGAAATAACTTATAAAAATATATTCATTATCAGTATGTAAAAATACCATTTAGAAAATAACATCTAGAACACTACAACACAATACACAACTGCAATACAACGACGGAAATATTCGTCACTAAAACGTGAAATCCGTCGCAGATTAGCTCTTTGCGACAAAAATTTCTGTCTCTGAAATCCGTAGTTAAAGTGTTTGTGGCTAAATGTTTGCTATGGAAATCTTATTCCGTAGCTGTTTAGTGACATTTTAGCGATAGATTTTCCGTCTCAAATTTTGCCCAAACAAATGTCTATTCCCGCCAATTATGTTGTTACGAAATTCCGTAGCAAAAGTCTCACAAAAACTAATTATATAAAATAAATTACAATATAAATATAGTATAAAAGTAAATAGTTACCCACGAATATGCATTGCTACTCTGTTGTGATATTAATATATACTTTATTTTGATATTTAATTTAATATACATTAGAAATTTATCAATATGACAAACCCATGCCAATTCCGTCACACCAGTGTGATTATTTAAATAAAAAAATATTTTAATACAACTAACAGAATTAATTTTATTAATTAAATAAAAAATAAATTTATTAAATAAACATTAATAGATATAAATAAAACTAATCCACAAGTCAAATAACATGCTATAATGATCAACAAAATTTAATCGAATTCATATTACGCAACAGTACCGATACTAGCAAATATTACATGCTCATAATATTAAAATGTCATAACCTACTTAAACAGTTCACATACTTCCATGACCGATTAAACATCAACGGTTCCGGTAGTAAGATTACATGCGCAGAATACTAAATTCATAACCTATCCACCGCTTTCAACACTTTCCCCCGCACCATTCTCACTTCTGTGTTTACCGAAATCGGATTGATCTGCTGGCAAATATCATATCCATAGGAAAAAACAAATTTTAGCTTGTACATATTAAGAATTTTAATAAACGTAGACAAATATCATATCCATAGGAAAAAACAAATTTTCTATAATTTCACTTGTTTTTTGGTGATTGATTCAATAATACAGCAAGTATAATCAACAACATAGAAAATATTATTGACAAAAAAGAAAAGGGCCGAACCTTAATGCTTTTGAGATGTTTAACAAGCTCAGAATCTGAAGATGGCACATGGGTGTGTTCTGCACCAAATCAAAATCCGCTGATATAATCCAATAAAAACCTATAATTCTTAATTACAGACATTTTGGCTTGATTTATAAAGTATCACTTTTTTTTAGTTTTTACTGTAAGTTGTAGTATACATGGTTAAATAGCTTGAAATTCTACGCCTTCTTCTTACCAGTTATTTTATAGTATTTAGTTAAAAAGCCAAATAATATGTCTTTTTGTTTACCAGATATGTTATATTTAGTTGAGAAGCCAAATAATATGTCTTTTACAGTTCTTGGAATAGCAAAAAATTGGCAAGTTGTCGAACCCACCTATATTCACAACCCTGAATAAGCAGTTGTTAAACGCTCGGTTTGGTCGGTTACGTTTTTCTATGCAAACGAAATTGCTTTCTTTCAAACACACTAAACACTAGATGTAAAACCTTTTTCCTATCTTAGGTTTATAAAGAAAATTGAAACTAAAGATGAAACAATTCGAATTACACCCTAAACCCAAAAAAGAGTAAAACTAAAACCAAAAATGAAATATTAGAATTCACCTTTTGACCGTTTTTTTAGTGGAAAAGTATAATAAATTTTACGAATTTTGGGTATTTTGGGTAAATATCCGTATCGAGAACCGTCATACCCACTACAAATACGGGTATAGGTCGGGTAAAATAAGTAAAAAACCGCTAAAACCGTTATCGGTCCGAATACCCAAAAACCGTTGGATCAGATCGGGTAAAATTGACACCACCCAGTTACACCGTGCCAATATTACATTTCCATATTATTAATTTGTCACCAGATTTAGTGTCCGCAACAGAATTTTTTAGCTGAATTTTAGATTTAAAAAATATGCGTGTGTTTTTAAGCTTTTGAAAAGCTGGGTTTTAGCTTAAAAATGCAAAAAATATCCACACACACAAAAAAAAAATCTGTATTTTTGTTGGATTTTTTAAATCTAATTTTTAACAAAATAATTTGTTGCAAAAAACGGACCCTTAAGTAGTCATGCTGAACTACCTCAATAATGATTGATGTACCCGTTGATAAGAATATAATCTGTCCAACACATTAAAATTAATTAGTCATATTTTCAAAAACTGTGACACTTTCATAATTGAAATCGTTATCCAAACACCCTGATTTGAATTAGTACCCGGGCCGTCCATAGTGCATAAGAAGTGCGTGATGACAAAATGCATTTTGTATGACTTTTATTTTTTGAATGCGCCTTTTGTATGACTTAAACAATTGAAATTTGTTTGAGAATTATTTCGTATTAGTGGCGCAAAAGACGTAACACTTAAGTCGGCTTAAATTTGAACTTCATTTCACGTTAACTATAGAATGAGTTCAATTAAGTTTGAAATTTATCTTTCTCTTGGGAAGTTCATTGAAAAAACATGAGCGCCCCTGATATGTTTGTTTTCCGGTTTTGAAAAAAAAATGGACCATTTTCTTTTCAATTGTTGTTTAATTTGAAATTTCATAATAAAATATATTAATAGTAGAATAATAAAAAATGAACTCTCAAATAATAAAAAATCATTAGTATAAAAATAATTGTGTCATTTATTTACTTGTAATTTTTTTTTATTAGCATAAATTGACACAGTATAAATTTATATATATATATATTATTTTTTATTTTTGTCGGCGCCATGTGGTCTTGAAATGTTCATCAGAATTATGAACTAAAATGTACTATACTAACTTGCATACATTCGTCCATCAGAACCTCTAATTGGTCTCCCAGTATTTTAATTAACCTGAAACAATAATTAATCTAAAGCAACAATCGATCGAAGTCCTCTTTTTATAGTACCAGAAATGACCACATAGAGTAACTAAATTGTCAGCTACCTAGCATAATCAAGTCTATCTATGATCATTTGTATTGGAGGAGGAGTGCCAGACTATATCTTTGGTATAGTCTGGAAAACACTCCCTGTGACACCATTGGATCTTACAGTGTGTGGGCCCCACTGTTGATTCAATGGCTGCAGAGGGGAGAGTTTTACAAAGGTATAGTCTGTCTCCCCCTCTCTATTTGTATTACATTTGTTCCTAGCTGAATCAAATCCACATGGAACTTTATATATATATATATATATATATATATAATTTATTTTTTTATTATGAGTAAGAACAATATTGCGCCATTAAATCCAGATGAACCAATAAATTTTTGGTTGTGAACTGTTTCTCTTTTAGGCTGCTAGTTTTTTTTACACAAGTTGATGAAGAAACTCAATGAAATTGTAGCCAAAGAGGTCCAGGCGTGGGATGGGTTCGGTTTAGTACGGTTTTCAAGACCGAAACCAAACCGAAAATAATTTCGGTTTCGGTTCGGTTTTAATTTTTTTTAAAGATAGGACCGTCCCAAACCAAAACCGGTTTTTCGGTTCGGTTCCGGTACGGTTTCGGTTTTTCGGTTATTTTTGGTTTTTGGTTTTCCGGTTTGAAACGGTTTTGGTTTTCGGTTTTTCGAAGTATAGATTAAACCGAATTTAATGGAGAAATCCATTTTGTGTGAATTAAAAAACCGAATTTATTCAAAATTGTAAATACAATTAAAAAGTGAGTAATCAAATAACCACCCACAAAATTAAAAACACAAAAGTAGAAAAATTAAATACAAAGTTCCAAAAGTTACAGATTAAAATAATAACAAATTAGTCGGAAAAATACATAATTAATCAAATAACACATAAATACGTATTAATTAACTGTAATTTTGCCTAAAAATGCTTGGATTGCTAAAAAAATTATAACATTTTATACGTTTATATAGCTTAATCATAGGTTTTTTTCTAAAATTCACAAATTTTAACTTAGAAATAATTAAGTTGAATTGATGATGAAACAAAACTTTTGATCTACCCATATGTTTGTACTTAAAAATCAAAAACTAATCATAATACTAATAGTTTGATATTATTTTCTTCTAAAAAACAATTTGATTTAACCATGCACCAAAATATAAATAAAAGTAAGCGTACATGATTATACTTTTATCGTGTCGTATTTCGGTTTACGATTTTATTTCGTTTTTAATATCATTTTGGGTTTACGGTTTACAGTTGCGGTTTCGGTTTTCGGTATCGTTTCAGTTTACGGGTTTTTTAGGTTTTCGGTTTCGGTTTTTTTCGGTTTCAAAACTGTATACCGAAATCAAACCGAATTTTTATTTCGGTTTCGGTTTGTATTTTTTATGAATAAAACCGAACCATTCGGTTATTTTCGGTTTGGTTTCAAAAAAAATCCACAGGTCTCTAATAAATATATCACTTGATAAAAAGTCTGCATCTCAACTTGGCATTTAATTTGTAAGTACGTACCATTGTGCTACTCGTAAGCCATTATAGAGGTGAGTAACGTACCCCAATGATAAGACTTGATATACTATTTTAAAGTTCGGAAATCAAAAAGATCTGTAAAGTACAAATTAATATCATCAGTGGACAGTGGCTTTTGCATCACACATAAAAGTGTGGTCCTCTATTGATATTTGCAATTTAAAGCAAAAACTGATTGTCTTCTTGTGTAACAGATTGCCAAAGTGAGAGCGACTTTGGACTGAATACGAAACAAAAAAGTGATGATATTTGTTTTCTTTATTTTTTTTTGAAAGGGATATTTGTTTTTCTTATTTGTAACATCGAACATTTTCCCATCAATGACTGTATATAGCATTATAGCTTGTCAATTTGACATGTAATAAATAATTCCCCTCTATGATGAGTGGTTTAAATAATCGACCGAGTGTATTTAACTACAATGATGGTAATGTTAATGTTCATACTCAAATAGGAAGAAGAAAAAAAAAATTATATATATATATACACTTAAAAAAATCAGCTTATTAATGGCCAAATGTTTGAAAAAAGAGTATATTATATTATTAATAAAGGAGATTTGAACTTTATTCCTCCAAATCACTTAAAAGTCCTATTTGTACACAAACAACAATCTTTTGTTAGATAGCATTTAATGTGCAAGTACCATAACCTATGAAAAAAACGGCTACGTTGTTTTCAGAATAAGTGTAAAAGGCCCCGAAATTTAGACTGGACTTGGGTGTTGCAGTACTAAGGATGACCCTAACCGGAAATTAGTGCAAATCTCATTCTTATTGCTTCCATAGGGTGTCATTTTTTGCAAAAATATCGGGTTGAAAGACCGAAAAAGTTTCCTAACTTGAAGAAGTTTCATCTGTCAAACATGTGATGATATATATACGTCAACTGCTCGACGAGAAAGCTAGTCAATGAAAAATGAGGAAGAAATGCAATTAATCTCTCAATTCAGATGTATGCATGTATTAACAAAGACGACAAAAGTAACATACTTGATATGAATGTTTAAACATGTCAAATCGAGGTCGACAATCTTTCAATTGCTATTTCACCATCATTAATTTTCATTATGCCGCTTAGGAGTACTCAATGAGGTAACACTTTGAGCATTCGTCAGTAAGGAGGCCATAAAATATTTTGATCTTTTAGCCTTAGTCAACAGGTTGTCTTTTATTTCATACGTCGGATATACCTGCAAGAATAGTTGTTTTAGAGGCATCATACTGAATAGCTGTAGCCGCTCATTCGAGCTAACTCGAGGCTGAACGAATGTGCATTTAACTTCCGGCTTATAGAGAAAATTTTAACTTGTTTACTTTAGAGCTTTACAATTTCAGAGTGTTTGTTTTGTCTATCGCATGTAGTTGCTTTCCATGTTCATAGCGCTCGCAATGTGAGATTTTTACATGTTAATAGCAGTCACAATGTAGTATATTTCAACTCTTTTACCCAAGAAAAGGAGAAGAAGAAGAAATCTGTCTAGCTTTTGTTTTTGGCTTAATTAACGCAAAAAAAAAAACATTTTTTAAAAGAATATATTCATATACCTCCACAAAAAACTGCATATTCGAATTTTTAATTAATCTGTAATTTTCACAAAGCTCACTTGAGATTCGTAAGCTCATTTCAACAGATACCCGAACTTAAAGATATTACTTATTCTCCAAATTGATAATAGAAATCCACATCTAAGGTTAATCTTACTACTTAGAAAAGTAACAATTAGAAGTGAGGTAAATGAGTAAGTAGCACCGCGTTTCAAGTCACATCATGTCATCAACTCTTCAAGATTAAACATCTGTGTAGTTTCCACCAGGACGGATACTCGAGTGATGTTGTTATATACCTGATCTTTATAGCAAACTCCATGTGTAAAAAGTGTTTAGCAGTGACGGAGTCAGAATTTTTATTCAGACGGGTCACACTTTATATACAAAACCGATGAATGCGAAAGAAAAATTCTTATCTAACACAAAATTCTGTGACGTCATGCCTAACATATCAAACCTGTTTTTTTATTGTGAAATGAGACTAACAAATCTTTCAAATTATACTATAAGGACCAAGCTGTATATATTAATCAAGTTTTATTTTAGGAAAGCGTATACAAAGTTTTCCATTGACTAGTACTATAAAAAAAATAGTTTAGTTATTTTCCTTTCTTACCCCCTTTAAAAAAAACATTAACATTCAATTCAATTTTTAGTGCATTTTTAGATATCAAGGGGTATACAAGTATTTTCAACCCTTTAAGATGAGAGGGGTCATACCCCTCTAAAGACCATGTAGCTCCGCCCCTGAGCCTGACCATACCAAGATACCATCTCATGATTAAAAAAATGTCACATAGGCAACCGTAAAAATAGATATATGTCGAAAATGTTCCACAGGGGAGGGAAAACTGGACAAGTATTCATACCGGTAGAGTATGATCAAATCTGTGAAAAGCGGGATAATAATACTCAAGTCTCGAAACGTTTTAAAGCCAAAACGATGAGTGTGATGCTCGTGCAGGATTAACCATAAAAGGAAAAGGTAAAAAGAGGAAAAAGAAGCTTTGCATCTGCTTTTATGTGTAGGGGAGGGGGGTTGGCGTGTATTTGTAAACTTGCAACAGAAAAAATCATTTAAATATAAAGTGATTGAACAACCCAGGACACAACCGTCTAGCATGTATATATCCATTCCTCACAATACAACTAAAAAAATGTCAAGATCAGAGTCCGAATATGCCACAACCAAGCTCAATAAGTTGATGATAGTGAGATATTACAGTAACAAATGGCAATTTTAGTCCTAACTTGAAATTACTAACCCAGCTTAGTAAAAGTTAAATTAAACAAATTGATAAATTGACAGCAGCTCAAACACCATGAAGCTTGAAATACTCGTTAACCGCCAGTCTGTCTTTACTAGCAAGGAAACAGTCGGACAAAACCAATGGGAAAACCTACATAAACCAGCTAACAGTTATCGGGACCAAACTTAAGCATTGATCACCTGTTCTGAGAAGGTTAGAAGCTTTTTTTCGCTGATCCCTTGAAGTTGAATAACGTGTAAAAATCCACATATAACACAAAGAACAAGGATTTAATCATATTGGGGCTTGAAAACTTGGCCTGTTAAATAACACGTGTTCTTTGATGCAATTATTGCCTGAATTGACACCACAAACTTCCACAAGTTCCCACGGCCATAGCTTTTCAATAATGAAAGGTTGAACATGCAGTTGCAAGGTTTTCGAACCACTTCGAGCAAAATACAATTTTTTTTTTTGTTAAGTGCTGCCAAGAGACCCATTGGGAATGTGGAATTATATAACATGCAAGTTCTCATCTCTTTTCAAACCTTTGCACTATCAGGAAACACAGTCATAGGTGCAAATAGGTCGTTCGAACATAATATGCTTTAAAGCAAGGCTTCGAACTTTAAAGCAAGGCTTCGAACTTGCCCTTCAAGTCCTATACAAGCTGGGGACATAATATGCTTTAAAGCAAGGCTTCGAACTTGCCCTTCAAGGTCAAGTCCTATACAAGCTGGGGACATAATATGCATTAACACACAAAATTTAACACGATCTGTGCTCAAAAACCAACAACAAAGAAGGAGACAATTAAAAAAGCAAACTATCTAGCACAAGAATGTCCAGGTAGAGAAAACCCAACTTGAAATCAAACATAACAATATCATATAGTCATCGACACAACCTGATAATGGACTGGTGAAACGGATAAACAGAAACTGCAATGAGAATTTGCAAATTGGGAAGTAAAGCAAATAAATCTTTAAACAAGAAAAACATTAATTAACTGAAAACAATAGTTCACTTTATTCACGAAACACAATCCAATGGCCTCTTTCAGCCACACATAAAAGAAAAACAGAAACATAAAACATTACATAGAGTTTAACTGGACACTGTCCACAATAACCAAGATGACCCGACCAAACAACAACACACAAGAGCGACTTCAGACCACAGCAATGACACTTAGAGACCACCACGAAGACGGAGGACAAGGTGAAGAGTAGACTCTTTCTGGATGTTATAATCAGCCAACGTCCTCCCATCTTCCAACTGCTTGCCAGCGAAGATCAACCTCTGCTGATCTGGGGGAATACCCTCCTTTATGACCAAGCTACAAAGGTGGGTTTATTGTTATTAAGTTTTGATCCAAGCATAAATAGTAATCAAGTAGTATTATACCCTCTACTTGGAAGTAAGTGACACAAAATTATACTACATTGGAACTTTTATTAAGCTAAGACTTAACATATTTAGGTTGAGGTTCTTCTTCGTCTCGCCATCTTTTATTTGCTCTCTTAAATCTTATCAATAAAACACAGTTTACAATGAAGTCTCTACATTGAACTAAAATGCACAGTTAGTAAGGATTCTACATACAAACTCAGAAATTAACTTTGCATGTTACTCTTTAACTCTTGCTGTTATCAATTGTAAGAAGGGCCACATATTACTCGGTACATATTAGCAATCGATATCAAAAACAAAATGAATTATTTCTTTTCCCGCTTTAATGACACACGTGACAAACTCGTGGTGATATTGCCTTGCACATAGGAATGACGGCTATTAAAAGTTTTGCCAAAATCTACTGCAATTTGCTAACCTACCCCATCTACGTGCAAGTACAGCTAAATAAAAAAACACGTGAATTAATACATGGATATCGTCACAAATAACAATCGGAATGGTAAAACATACAGCACCAATTCACACGTGAAAATTGAAAGGTGGCTGATAGCGGAAAATTCTACTTCATAGTGAGAACAGAAATACAGGGTTCATACGGATCATTACTACTGTAATAATTAAGCAGATGGAACATAATCACAACTTCTGTTGAAATGATCGAACAAGTTTATTTCTCATCTATAATTCATAAAAGTCATGTGTACTAACTACTCTGTCAACAAAAAAAAAAACTTTTCGGATAATGATTCAAGTAAGCGGAGGAGGGGCAGTAACAATGCCCCACCTCCGACGAACATCCTCTAGATCCTCATGAAAGTGGCGCTCATAATATATGGACATAAGGTCAGCACAACGCATACCGGCTCGTAGGGCCCACGGAAAGTAGTGTTTGTAAAACAACGCCCTTTGCTTCTCGCTAAACCTTGCGGTGCCACCTAGGACAGACATAAAGCACATTGGAACCAACATTTGCTCAAACTCGATTACTTTCAAAGCCGATTCCCCAATCAAATTAGTGGGGAGGTCAAACAGGGTGTGCCAGAAGTCATGCACCTCGCGGGCCCGCATAGTTACATACGCCAGCTCATCAGATTCCATGAACCGAACAGGTGGCCTATCGTCTGGGGAGAAGTTTCTTGATCCCATGAACTTTGCATAGGCTGCTCCGAAGGTATTGGGCGGTAAGTCCCACGCATGACCAACAACCGAGGAGATGACACGTGGCCTCTCAGCTAGAATTTCTCGTCCCTCGGGGTTGCTTCTCATCCTCTCGAGGACTCTTTCAAAAGCAGGTTTTCCGGTTGTTTCCCCTAAAGCTGCAATTAAATCAGCTCTTCGTGGGTCTAGCAATGCCCCCACGGCAGAACCAACCGCAACTGCAGCTTGCTGCCACCCGTTAAGCCGTACACGCGCACCCCCTTGCATCATTGTTTCTGTGGGCAAAGCAAAACTACTCAGAACAGGTTCACAAAGAACACAAGGTTATCAATTTTTCACTAAAGAAAACAATTGTAACACATAATGAGATATGACTTAATCGAATTTTTAACTAGTCCCCACTAATGAAATACTTCAACATTACAAAATTAAGCTAAGTAGTTTATATCTTCAGAATCCCATATTAATTCGACTTACTTAAAAAAAAAATCCATGTTTTGTGCTGGATAGACAGAATGGGCTTTTACACAATATTTAAAAAGAAATATTGTTGTTTACTCTCTTATCCTGACATAATAGCCAATAGATGGGAACTTGCTCTATTGTAGTATTGTGTGTGTGTGCGGTGGTGGTGGGTGGGTGGGTGGGTGGGTGTGTGGTGGGGGTGGGGGTGGGTGGAGGGGTAAGAAATGCAAATTTCGTATAAACTCATAAGGAAGTACATCAAGGTGTAGCAACAATCAGAACTATTTAAGAGCTTCATTTGAAACTAAATGACATTTACTTAGGATAAGTTCTTTCTGTAAAACCTATGTAAAAAGAAAGAAAACAAAATTTGGGGTCAAACAGCTAGAATTTATATTAATCAACTTAAACAGTAACAGTAGCTTTTTTTAGGCGAGAGAGTTAATGGTTGTAAGTTTTAACTTCTATTTTCAGTTGGACCAATTTTACAATTATTTTTTTTACTGGTTGAAGGTAAGTACAAAAGATGGACAACTGAGGAACTGGACCAGTATTTGCTGCAAAAAACATGCATTGGCCTGCTTCAATGTAAGCTAAATTCTTAGCAATAGCAAATAAGCTAAAGCTGTAGGCATTATAGACATAACCATTTAAAGAATGTATACTCAGGGTATCAATTATTCATCATACACCCAAAGTTGCAACCGCTTTTGAAGGCTTGATCTTATTATGGCTTTGAATTCCCCACCTAATTTGTACCCACATTAATATCATCATATGTAAGCAATTGCTAAGAGACAAAGCGTAATGATTATGTGGCTATCTTACATTCCCTATAAATGTCTAGCGAATTAATAATCATACAATGCAGTAAAAAGCTCTCTTATTATGTCTCTGTATCTTAGCATGTCAATAATCTTTCTTCTCTCGTTTTCCACGCTAATGCATGCCAACTTAGCATCTTCAACTCCTCATCCAACCCAAACACCAGAAGAACGCCAATGGTTTGTATCTCAATTAAAGAAAATATTCCCGAACCATGTCAAAACACTTTTAAGTAATACTTACTAACAAAAACTCCATTACTTTAACACATGCAAAACACGTAACTCTACAGTATTCCTTCCCCACATTAATTATTTTCCAAAACCAAACATTTTATGATTACAATACCGAGTCATTCGGTAACTGGTCTTTATAGGACTAAAAAAACAGTTCGTAACAATCTTTAAAGAGAAACCAAACTTCATTGGTCTGCAAATGGATTCCCACTTTAGTATCCTTTCCTTTTTTTTTCTAAACTACAAAACCTACCCAAAAAAAACTAAAATGTGCTTATATTTTCCCTCTCAATTCTATGATCAGGAACTCAATGATAAATTCGAGAAGGAATCTAGAGATAGAGGCACTAAGGTGTAGGTCAGGAAACCCTATCGATGACTGTTGGAGGTGTGACCCAAACTGGGAAAATAACCGTAAAATGCTAGCCGACTGTGCCATTGGGTTCGGCCGAAATTCCATTGGTGGCCGAGACGGCGAGTTCTACATCGTTATTGATTCGACCAACGATGACCCAGTCAACCCGGTCCCGGGCACCCTCCGCCATGGTGTCACCCGAACGGAACCGTTGTGGATCATTTTTGACCATGATATGACCATTACACTAAAACAAGAGCTTGTAATGAACTCATACAAGACCATAGACGGGAGAGGATTCCAAGTCGAAATATCAAATGGACCCTGCTTAACTATAGAGAACGCATCTGATATAATCATACATAGCGTGTATATACACGATTGTGTACCTGCTGAGAAAACTGTGGGGAGAGGTTTATCGGATGGAGATGGGATATCCTTGTTTGGAGCTAGAAATGTGTGGATCGATCACTGCACCTTGTCAAACTGTTATGATGGTTTAGTTGATGCAATTTACGGATCAACGGACATAACCATATCCAACAACTATATGTTTGATCATAATGAGGTTATGCTTTTGGGTCACAGTGATGACTTTTTAGCAGATAAGAATATGCAAGTTACAATTTCCTTCAATTACTTCGGAACAGGTCTTGTTCAAAGGATTCCAAGGTAACAACTCTAATTATTTAGCGAACAAAATAACATAACAGGTAACTCTAATCCCTTACATTTTTTTCTATTTAATGCAGATGCAGACATGGAAATTTTCATATTGTGAATAATGTTTATACTGGGTGGAAAATGTATGCAATTGGAGGAAGTGCTAATCCTACAATCAATAGCCAAGGAAATGTTTTTATCGCTTTAGATGAAAACTCCGCAAAGGAGGTAAATCTCGACAACTACAAACAACACTAGACTTATTATTCTAACGAATGCAATTACTAGTTTCACCAAGGCATCAATCCATATTAGACCCAAGCTACTAACTTAACAAGACTATGTATCATATCAATCAACTTATGCAAGCAAAGAAACAATTAGACCTACGCATAAGACTACGTATCATTCCAATCAACTTATGTAAACTGTTATGATGGTTATGCTGTTAGCGTATTTACTATTTGAGACCTTTTCCTTTCATACCCGATTATCAATCTTCATTATGACTTACCTGCCCTTTAACAGTATCTTAAATATCAGTTTTCTCCGTTTCTCACTCAAAGCAATGAATAAGGCATGCTCTTAATTCACAGAAATGAATGGCCCATACATAAACTGATTCACGGCCATGAGACGAGAAGTAGGGGAGAACAAATACGTCTAAAAGAACATCATGCCCATAATGAGGGGTCGATTGCTTTAATCATACCAAAAGAAAATTTGGAACAGATATATGTAGATATTTTATTGTACTTTAACCAAAATATTTTGTTTCCTTAAAAATAATAAAATTCACCTGTCAAGTTGTTAAAAAATATACAACAGAAGTAAAAATAGAATAGGAGTTGTATCTTAGCAAGTTAAGCTGTTACCACTATTAGATTTACATATCACAACAAATCAATCCAAATAATAAGAAAGAAGCCCAACCAATATAAACTATCAAATATAGATGGTCTCAGGGGCCAGAAGTTTTTTTCTTTCTGGTAAACCATATCAGGATGTATAACATAAAATTTATTATCTGGTAAAAAGTCACAATATCACCAGTTTTACCAAACTGAGTTCGTGTAAAATTTGAAGGACATAATTACAGTAACTTAATACCATCTAACAGATTTTTTTATTTTTTTTTATCAATGATTAGTTCTAAAAGAAATTCTTTTCAAAGGCGATTTTATATATTTCACGGACAAGACCAAACTTTTAAGAATACTCGGTGTTTGTGCACCTTAAGTTTTTTTTTTTTTTGCCACTATTTTGCTTAAAGTGGGATGCACTTGGTTGGCAAACTTATTTACTTAAAACCTCATAGCAAACAAGCACATAGCTTGATAATGTTGTTAATAAATGGCTTATAATAGTCCTTGTTGGATCCCAGGTTTTGAGCTCAATACTTGGCTCAAAAGTTGGACCATTTTTCTAAATTTTTTTTGCTTAAAGCAGTAAATTATCAAACCTAAATCAGTTACAAGCCCGATTGCGAGATTAAGCTTCTTTGGCTCAAAAGCTGGCCTTTTTTTTATCAGATAGTTAGCTTAAAGCAGTAAACTAACAAACCTAAATAAGTAACAAGCCCCATAAATCGCAAGACACAGCTACACAAGCACATAGCAAATTGATATAGTTCTAATATACCAGAATTTAATCAGTTGCAAGCCCATTAGGCTAAACAGATATCTGATTGCTGGTACTATGTATAAATTAAAAAAAAAATACCTACATTGAATAAAGATCAGGGGCGGAGATGATTTGGGTCATACCTTGGTCAATTAAAATTTGAAGAAAACCCATTTTAAGAAATTTGACAAGAGATCGGTTGTAACCGATAAAACAAAGGGGGAATTTGAGTTTGGTACAAATTGACCAACTTTTATTTAGCTAAAACACAAATCCTCATCTTTCAATTAGGTCGAATACTGTCAAATTATAAAATGTAGTGCCAAATTAGTTTGCTATTAGTTGTTCAATTTTGCCAAAATTAATAGATAAAGAGAGATACAAAGACACATGTTTGTAATTAAATAAACAAATAACAGCTTCAATACTGTCAAATAGAAAATACTTTAATTTGATCAAATTAAATGTAACGTACTGTCAAATAAAAAATCAAATCTGGTAAAGTTCGTCTCCGGCGAGGTTGTGCAGTGTTTCTCCGTAAAAATGGTCTTCGGTCCGATGGTGGGTCTGAAATGATGAAATTTTGATCGGTGGTTTTACGTTTGTAGAGAGAGTTATTATAATTTTTAGACTTTTGACTGATTGCAAATAAAAGTTTTGTTTTGAGGGAGTTGTGGTATTTGCTAAATAAGTCCCTCAAATTCTACTTCTAACTAATTTACCCTAAAAAGTAGTTAAATACAAGGCTGGGTTCAGTCCGGTTCATTTCGGTTTTTAGCAAAACCGAAACCGAAACCGAGCAGATTTTTGGGTTCGTTTTTTTTCAATTTTTGGTCTTTTTATTTTCTGAACCGAACCGGTCTGTTTCGGTCCGGTTTCGGTCTTTCGGTTCCGGACCTAGCCAAAAACTTTTCCGCTGTGCAAGTTTTACAAAACTAGGTTCTTCAATAACAAAAGTAATTGAGCAATAGCTAGGGACCAACAGAATTTTTGCAGCTTTAGATCCAGAGGGAAAAACTTAAAATCAAATTGAGCCACTTATCAAACTATGCAGTATATTTAAATTTCAGTTATACAGAAAGAGATTCACAATAACACAAAGCTAATAACATCAAAACATAAGTATAATCACAAAAACAAAATCCATAGATACAATCATAAAATTATCAAAATCTCAGTAAAAATCAATACTAACCGCCTATACTCAACCAATGATCACAAAAAATCCTTTGACCAACAGATTTCAACAATTTCACAGGAACACATGAATTGGGCTATGTTTGGTAACAGATTTTTTGGTCCAAAATCAGAATTTAAATTCTGTTTTAAGAATCCACTGGCAATCCAGATTTTAAATTTCTGGATTTTTTAGCTTTTTCAGCCTAAAAATCAGATTTTCATAAGCTAAATAATATGACTGTCCAAACACCAACAGATTTTAAAAATCAAAAATCCAAAAATCATCTAAAAAAATCTGTTGCCAAACGGACACTTAATCACTTATATAAAAAGGATATTAACAAATATAAACCAGAAAGCTATGATAAAAATCCAAACTAAGATTATATAATCATAAAAAATATAGAAGAATTGATGAAATTTTAGTGAATTGAAAACTATAAATCCAGATTTAGACCTTAAAATCACAACAAAACTATAGTCTTCAAACAGATCTCTAACAGATAAAAAGAAATCTAAACCAGAAAGATTTATACTTAAAATCAATATCTTACCATAAATCACAACGGCCTTTCAAAAAATTGATTACTAATATAGAAACTTTAAACAACGGATCAATTAGCTTGAAACACAAAATAATAACACTTCTGAAAATTCTCAAAATTAGAAGAACTATATTAATGCTTCAAGATATTAAACAAGTCAACTCATGTTAATCTGGAAAGCGCAATACAAAGACTAGATTTTTAACCCTAAAGTTGGACCAATAGTGAAATTACAAATCAGATTGAAAAACAATTAATCAACTATACTAAGAGCTTAAAACCAAATTATTATGAAAACCAGTTAATCAGATTCCTAAGGAAGTACTCAGATCTATAACTTATTTCTTAATATTAAAAGCATGATTTATAACTTAGTTACTTTGCTGCATCAGTGGAACTTCGGACACATACAAAATAGAACAAACTCGCAAAATCTAGATCGATAGCTACAAAGTACAGGGTTCGTTTGGCAACAGATTTTTTACCTTATATATTATTGTAAGGCTAAAAAATCAAAAAGTGGATTTTGAAAAGCTGATTTTGGATTAAAAAAAAAACTTGTTTCCAAACAAAGCCATACCTCACGAAAAGTTAAAACGAACAGCAAATAAAATATCAAATTGACCAAAATTAATTGTAAGTTATTGGGACAAAGAAAAGCATAAGAGGCAACTTTAAATAGCAGTAATATTAATGTGTAACGATTCTCCATTGATTACTACCGAGAAATCCAATTCAGAAAAGGAATGGATTACTTATAAAAGGAGGAGTGCGGATTATACAGGAGAGGGAATAATTGAAGTGAATCAAGAAGCAATTGATCAGAATAAGCAGAAGGCAAAGCTCGCACCTTTGGGATTCGACTTATGCTTAATTGAGACTGAAATAGAAAATAGCTTTTATGATCAGCTTATGGGAGAGAGCCGTTGGATCAAGAAAAGAGTGGATGGATTAGATGAGGGCCACATGAATAAAATAAATCCACAGCTGGTGCATGCGAAGAACTCGTGTGTGAAGGGCCCAACTGGAGCTAATATTGATAGTGGACTGATAGGCCCAATAGGAATGGAAGCTTCTCGGCCACTGATAGAGGGACAAGTGTCCAAATGAGACTGTTAGGTCTAAGGATCAGACACTATATAATGATCTGAAGTGTGTAACCTTATTTTTCATGCAGAAAAGAACCTTGTTAATTTCCGTTTACTTTACTTTCAGTTTGTTTTCATTTTCACAGTTGTAAGAGTTATTTCCGTTGATTTACGTTTGAAGTAGCGAAATATAAATACGAAAATTGCCCCAATATTGTGTCTTGTGACTGTTTATTCACTAATTATTACACATTCACACACATAAATCGGATAGAGCTAGCTGTGTTTATGTTTATAAATATCACTTTTTTTCTGTATCGAAACCAACAACATTGGAAACAGAAGCAGAAAAAAATCGGGGTAAGGAACAAATACTAGCTTGTTTGACTTAAAATCACATTGGTCATGGTAGACGGTTTATTTCTTGGCATTCAACATTAAAATCAAAAAAGAAGGGTCAAAAGTTCTCAAGATAAATTTCACTGAAGACCTTACATATGCAGTAAAGTGGAGTTAAATATGATCCGGAGTTGGGTTACTCTCGATCGACGACTTAAGTTTATAACTCGAGATATGGCAAACATAGCATAAACTATAATTATCATAAATGGTAAAATGGAATATGGTGAACTTACCCAAAAGGTGCTCCTCCTAAATCGCTTGAGATAGTACTGCAGATAACATAAGTTTCAGATTAGCCCTCTAATTTATTTTTTGAAAATATTTATCAAGGATACATCTCATAACAAATGGAAGCTTTAAATTCTCAAAATGAAGTGCTTTCTTATAAACCACTACTAGAAAAGTTATACACTCTTATGCTGCCTTAGTTTCTCCACCTAAGTGCTTATCGCTACTCCTCGGCATCTCGTTGTTGATGGTATGCTGTTATTAATATATGAACTTAAAAAGAGTTTATATAAAGTGTAATTTATAAGTAAAGTGGTGCTAAACATGACTAGAATTTAAAACCCTTCTATAACCTATCACACAAAACAACTTGACTTGTGTGTACAGTGATGGCTTATTCATTGCAACTTTTAAGCTCAAATGATTTGTTTCTCCATGACCGCAACTTAAAAGCTAGTTTTTTCTTAAATTGGACACAAGTACCTTTATAACCAGAAAACTACTAGTACCTTTATAACCAGAAAACCAACTCCTTTTCATCTTTAGCTTTGAAAAAATACATAAGACCCAATTCCTTAAAAAATGTCATATAGACACATAATGCAATGGGGAAAAAAATCACAAGATCCAGTTCTAGAATAAGACCCAGTTTCAAAACATGCCCCATCTCCTGAAAAGATAGCATATAAATACTTTAATTCAATTTTTTTAAAAGAAGAATAAGACCAGTTCCAAAAAAGATGGCATATATTCAATTACAAAAATGAATAAGATCCAATTTATAAAAAATATATATAACCCAGTTTCTAAAAAGATGGCATACAAATACATAATTCTAAGTTTCTTTTAAAAAGCAACACCAAGACAAGTCCAAAATCCTAAAAAAAGATGGGATATATATACACAAATGGTATGAATAAAAGATACAGGGTTAATAATACCTCGTCCGACTCCGAAGAGATTAGGGTTTGGAGAGGGTGGTCTGAGAGAGACGATGGTGGAGGAACGGGGATTGATGAGGTGACGTGTCGGCGTGGATCTGTATAAAAAGAGTCAGAACCCATAAATTTCCTTTATTTATCAACTATTTACTACACGCACAGATTAATCCTACTCTCTTTGTTTTATTAATTACGGAGAAAATCATAAACATACCTTTTGACAGCTTTAGTTTCTGGGTAGTAAGAGAGATAGGGGAGTTATTTGGGGGAGATTAGAGAACGTGTATATCAGACGGCGGTAAATTTATTATTGGGTTACCGCGGGGGGATTCTTTATTACATATCCGAATTACTTAGGAGTATAAGGACGTGGGATTGCTGCAATCCCAGTCTACGTGTCACTGGATTTTTTTTTTTTTTATTTATTTTTTTCCTTTTTTTGTCTGTGGTTTTGGTTTTTTTATTTCGTTTTGGTATATCAAAAAAATTCACCAATTTTATCTAAAAACTTTTCCAATTTTATTCAAAAACTTTTTCAATTTTATAAAAAAAAAACTATAACCATCAACCATCAAACTACTTCATATATCAATTTAATATATTTTTTTATCAAATCAACGTCAATTTACCGCTACAATTATTCCCAATTTTACCAAAAAAAAATCTCTCAATCTAAAAAAAAAAAAAAAACTTCTTCAATTTTATCCAAAAAAAAACCCTAACCATCGACCATCAACCATCAAACTCGTTTTTATATCAAATTAATATATATTTTTCTCAAATCAACATCACTCTACCACTACATTTATCCTTAATCTTACCCTAAAAAAAACATATACCAATTTATCCCAATTTATATGTAAAATTGGGAGAGGTTTTATTTTGGTAAATTGAGATATGTTTTTTTTTATGGTAAAATTGAGGATAAATGTAGTGGTAGAGTCATGTTGATTTGAGAAAAATATATATTAATTTGATATACGAACGAGTTTGATGGTTGATGGTCGATGGTTAGGGTTTTTTTGGATAAAATTGAAGAAGTTTTTTTTTTTTTTTAGATTGGGAGGTTTTTTTTTTGGTAAAATTGGGAATAATTGTAGTGGTAAAGTGACGTTGATTTGATAAAAAAATATATTAAATTGATATATGAAGTAGTTTGATGGTTGATGGTTATAGTTTTTTTTTTGATAAAATTAGGAAAGTTTTTGAATAAAATTGGAAAAGTTTTTAGATAAAATTGAAATTTTTTTTTGATATACCAAAACGAAATAAAAAAAACAAAACCACAGACAAAAAAGGAAAGAAAAAAAAAAACCCAGTGACACCTACACGTGGGATTGCAGCAATCCCACGGTCCCTTATACTCCTAAGTAATTCGCATATGTAATAAAAATCCCCCGTTACCGCCTATATGAAAAAAGAAAGAAAGAGGTATTTTCCAAAATAGAAGACTTGGCTTTAAAATTGAATATTCATCTTCTTATTCCTACTGTAAAAATGATATTTTAAATTTCTCATCATTAATAAGTAATAATAAAATAATATATATGAAAGTATAATTATATTAAGACTCGTTCATAAAAAAAGTTTCTTATATTAAAAATTTATAGTATTTTTTCAAATTTTGTAGTTAAAATAATATAATTATTATTAAAAGAAAAAAATTGTCTACAAAATGCACGTTGTCAAAAACACTTATTTGCAACGTAAGTTATTCGGTCTGCAACGCCATTTGTGTCGTTGCCAAAGGTTTCGGAATTCAACAACAATATTTTTGACTTGTTGCAGATAAAAGAGATTTTCAGCAACGTTTATAACAATTCGTTGTTGATGGACCATTATTCAACAACAAAAATTCTTCCGTTGCAAGATATATGTTATTCAACAACGAAATGCAATTTTGTTGCCAAACGCTGTATTTTCAGCAACAAATTTTTTTATCGTTGCACGAATTCGTTGCTAAACATGTATTTTATTGTAGTGTTCATTAGCTTGACCATTTTTGTAAAACAAAGTTGGATCAGAACATAGTGGTTGCTTAATGATTTAAATTCAAAACACGAACTAAAATGGCCTAGTTCTGGGTCCTGAGCCACAGTCACTGGTAGCAGAACTCTTTCTTGAGATCCTTAAGAATTCTATTGAAGCCAAACAATCATAGAATAAAGATTTATCATAAACGGAAGGTACAGTGTAATGAACAAGGTAGAATTTCCGAGCATAACATTAAAAATCTAAGATTAATTAAAATTCAAATAATAATATGCCATATTACAAAACAAAATTTAATATGGATACAAATGAATTTAAAAAAAAAAACTGTTTTCAGAGTAAAGTTCGATCTGCCTTTTCTTGTTAAAATCAAATGGAAAGTTTTTATGAACAATAGCACAAATTCATTAATAGCATATATAGTATCAATCTGAATGATATTTTAAAGTGCCATAAAACCGTAAATAGATTTCAAACATATCTATACTATTAGTTTATGTGAGGAGAGATTACGAGACTTTGAAACAAATATTTATAAAAATACCCAACTAATTACAGAATTTATAAAAAAAAAGCTAAACCAGTTTTTTTTCCATTTAAAAAATGTAACTGCCTATGAAGTAACCGTTTCTACACTATCATCAATTAAATTCGTTTATCTCATTACTCATCATATGGTTTAGTCTATTCTTTTCTTTCGCCCTACTTCTCTACAAAGTACAAAGTAGAAAAATATTGAAAATATGAAGTAAATTTTTACCATGAGCAACCGTGGCAGCATAAGTTAGTATCATTTCTCTCAATTTTGTTATATTTTTTTTATATGATTGATATTTGAAAATTTTAAAAAATACACTGTTTACACCAAGTAACACATGGACACGTTCGCTAGTATAATTAATGTTAATCCATATCCATTGATAAGTATGTAATGTTAACTTTATGATTTTTATATCCACACGGACCACACCAAGGGAAAAAAAAAGTAAAAGACAGGACTTTTTGAACGGATTCCGTGAGAGGGAAAAAATTAAAAAATAATAAAGAAATAAATAAAATCACGACGTCGTTTTTACTTCACAACATCAATGTTTGAGAAGTTTTTTTAGGATAAATCTTATTATGGATACATTATCACAAGCAACACAGTCTGGGCATGCATAACAGCGAGGCTGCGACGATTGGCGATAGAACAATTTTGAACAGATTTTTAGGATTTCACTCTTACCCCCTTAATGTTCGAACCCACGAAACTAAGTACCCTGGATAACTGTTTTTTAGCAATGTTTTAAATAGCGTTATCGCTAGCGTATCGTTTTTTCAAGAGCTACGCTAAAAGCGCAAATAGCGTTGCAACATAGCGTTTTATGTTAATTAGATAGTCATAGGATTTATGTTAATCATGTTAACGCACTTCAAAAGTTAAAAACAAAACAATAGCGCTTTCTATTGATATTTTTGTATCATAAACGAAAAAATAATTCATTTTGAATTCTTTTTCATTTATTACATTCTCAAAATGACCAAAATATGCATAAAGAACTTAGCAAATATTTCGGTCTAAACCAAAAATCGTTAGTGAATAATGAAATAATAGAAAAAATTATTAATTGATTAATCATTACATATATTAATTAAATAAATAAAGTGAGATTATATTTTATCGACACATTACTAATAACTTTGATTTAAAAAAAACACAACTTTTGAATGCATAACAACAAAATAGAAAATGTATAGTTATGTTGTTGATTGATCATAAATTATTTTGTATGATTGAATATAGAATACATATAATTGAAAATTTTCCAAAATAAAATGTTGCGGCTGGTGAGTTTTGAAATTGGATATCAAGTGAATGAGGGTAGTGTCACAACCATCTGGCCTAAACACTAACTTGTGAAAACTTTACAACATATGATATATTTATCATTTCAAATTCGTATCCTTTTTTTTTTTATTTTTAAATACTCGTTATTTACGCTAACAGTCCAATATTTTACGGTTTTTACGCTTTGGTCTCAATAGCGCGAATTTAGCACTTTTTCATCCAAATAACGGTTTATCGTTGCGTTTTTTTAACCAAAAACCGCTATTTCACGAAACGTAGCGCAATGTAGAACATTTTTTAAAACATTGATTTTTGGCTAACTGGCTTCTCTAAAACTGAAAATAAGTACCCGGGATTTTTTTAAACGAGGGAAAACTCAAATAATAAAGGATAAATTAACAAAAAATAATACTTTTGAAACTAAATTAACAAAAACATACCCAAAAAAATTATAATTAACAAAAATATATTCAAAACTTCATACCCTAATTTGTATATTTCATACCCTTATTCCAAAAGTTTATACACCTATTTCAAAAGTTTATATCCTAATTTATATAATTTCATACACTTATTTCAAAAGTTCATACTATTTTTTTAAAAGTTCATAATCTACTTCGTAAAGTTCATACCCAAATTTACAGAATTCATATACTTATTTAATTAATTTATATCCATAATTTTCAACTCTATACACTTAATTCATGGAGTTTATACACTTATTTTTCAATCTTATATACTAGTTAACAAACTCAACCATTAGTCGTCATCTGATCTCGAACTTTCATGTCGCCGTCGTGAGTCTTTTATTCGACGACCGCATCTCCGTCGACATCAATTTCGAGTTTTTGACCTTAGTCTACACTCTCGTCGCCCACTCCGACGGATGTCTCGGTTTCAATCTCCACCAAATAGAGAGGTCGGAGAAAGAGAGGAAGAAGGAGAGAAACATCGGAAAAAAAGAAACAGGGAGAGAGAGATCAGAAAGAGAGAGGAGAGAGAGGAGAATGAGTAGAGAGAAATCACAGAGAGAAAGAAGGAGGTGGAGAGAGAGAGGGGAAAGATATATGATTAATAAATGAGTTTTTTTTATTTTTTATTTTTTATTAATTATTAATTGAAATTATGTTTTTGATAATATAATTGTTGATGATATGTTTTTGTTAATATAATAGGTGTAGGGTATGTTTATTTTAATTCACTCGTTAATAAATCCATATACACTAATGTCCAACACCGAACACCGACTAACTTCACCTTATCTAAGTCATCAATTTATTAGCTAGATAACCAAAACAGCAAACTCTTGTGTCTGCATATGCATGTCAAGTAATGTGGTGTATGATCCACTACTCTTACATTGTTTCTATTTCCATGTAATCCCCCGTACCTCACCTAAAAAAATGAAGTATTTTTTAGGATTAAGTTATTAACAACGTTTAAAAGTAAACTTGTAACTGTTTTATGCTGCAAATCATTTGAATAAGACTAACTATAGAGTATTTTTTAGTGTAAGTTTATACTATTAAGCAATTGCCTTTCCCTGCAGCAATGCCAGAAAACACGGCTTCTAAAAGATATCCATTAACTAGCTAAGTAACCAAAACAACAAACTCTTGTGTCCCCATATGCATGTCAAGAAAGGTGCATGCGTAATAATCCTTCCACCTTGCATAATTTCATTACCACGTACCCTATGCAATCCACCTCACTTCACCTATATATACCCACCATCAATCACCAATACCCCAACTCAAACAAAAACATATATATACCCATCAAGTTTAACTCACAATGGCCAAGCTTCAACTCTTAGCTGCGTTCCTTGCATCCCTCCTGGCGATCTCAGCTGTCAACGCCTTCCGCACCACCATCACCACCACAGTAGTGGAGGATGATGAGAGCCCAAGCCACCAGGGCGGAAGCTGCCAGGAGCAGGTGCGCAAGCAGGGAAATTTTAATATGTGTATGAAGTTCCTCTCCGAGCACGCGCAGGGGAGCAGGTCCTACGACGAGCTGGCAATGGTGACAGGTGGAGTGAATCCAGAGAGGGGAGAGCACATGAAGGAGTGTTGCTCGCAGATGGAGAATGTGCGAGAGGAGTGCAGGTGCGAGGGGTTGAGGACGATGATGCAACAACAGAAGGGACAAAGGCAACAACATATGCAGGAGATGATGCACGCGGCTGAGAACTTACCCATGATGTGCAACCTCGGTCCCAAGCAGTGCCAGTTTGGGACCGGCGCGTACTAAATGGTAGTGAATATGTTTACGTATGTGGTTGTGTGCAGGGTAATAAATTAAGGATCACCCGTCTACTGCTAGATTAGGTTCTAGCAGGGGGGTTTAAGGTTGGTGGTTGTAAATCCCTGTAGTAATAAAGCACCTGATCTTATGTTAAAATGCTTTTGCCACTTTGAAGTCACTATATATAGTAGCTTGCATAAAGCATGGGACAGTGAAACTTGTCAAAAAGCTCAGAACACAAAATCTGCGTGCCTTAATTTAAAAATTAATAGCAGTGCTTCAATCTAAGAAAGCTTGCATGAGAAATCTAGAGAAAAGATGAGTAAGTAAAGCTTCACAGGAAAACTATTCAAGCATACATTCAAAATAATTTTACACTGGAGGAGTTCCATCAATAATAAGGTTAACTAACAGTTCAGTTCATCAACGAAACAAAAAATTCGCTAACTATTAGTAAATTTTAGTGAAGATGGCTGGAAAAGTTGTCTTCCACAATAAGATTATGGAAAAGAGGATATCGTTTCTAGTAAAGTTAAAAAGGTGTAGTAGCACCCTCTGTTTTAAAATTCACGCTACGTAGCGCGAAATAGCGTTTTTTTGTAAAAAACGCAACGAAAAATCACGATTTTGGGTGGAATTGCGCTAAAATCGCGCTATAGGGGACCAAAAGCGCAAAAAGCGCGAAATTCTGGACCAAAAGCGTAAATAGCGGGTTAAAAAAAACAGCGGATATAAATAATTAATATATATTGTGTAATTTTCATAAAAGTGTTTGTAGTCCAGTTGGTTGAGACAGTGCTGTGATTTTCAGCAGACCCAGGTTCGAAACTCACCAACAACAATTTTTTTTTTTGATTTTTTTTTATTACTATCTAATATAACTATACATTTTTTATTTTTTTTTGTTATATATTCTAAAGTTTAGTGTATATTTAGGCAAAAAAAAATATACCGCAAAGCGCTACATTTGATTTTTTTTATTACTATCTAATATAACTATACATTTTTATTTTTATTTTATATATTCTAAAGTTTAGTTCATATTTAGGCAAAAAAAAATATACCGCAAAGCGCTACATAGCAACGCTATTAGCGCTTTTAGCGTTTCTCTCGAAAAAACGCTACGATAGCGATAACGCTATTTAAAACACTGGTAGCACCAGAATACCAGATTAATCATCTTTGAAGGACAGCCAAAAAACCACAATCCCGCTATAAGAAATTTTTATTGATAAGTAAACATGTGAAGCATTTTCTTCCGCTCAATGAAAGAATAGGTGAAGATAGAACAGCACACCCAACTCTTTCTATAGTATCATAATTGGCAGTGTTATCACTAAGACGTAGTACAGAAGCTAATTTCAAGAGAGCACTAACATAAGTTTTCTATTTCTTACGAAATCACTTCTAAACGTAATCGAGTCATACCTCTAGATGGGAACTGCAAGTCGTTCAAGCTTAAGATACTATCCAATAGTTATTCGTACACAATTCTACCTCTTCTGTCAAGTGCTATTTCAACGGAAAAGAAATGACACGATGATCTGAAACTGGAAAGTGTGGCGCTTTCTCACACTGAAAGAGAAGAATAATGCCAATCAGGAGTTTTTTGCCAAAATGGCCTCTGCAGCACAGTAATTGCCCAGAATGGGCTACCTATCTGAAATATTCCCAAAATGGTCTACTTTCGAAAAACGACCGATCGAAATGATAAAAACGACCGGTCGTTTTTATCATGAACTCTCTGGAACAATTTGGACACAAAACGATCGGTCGTTTTGTACAATACGATCGGTCGTTTTTCAGACCGAAACCGATCGGTCGTTTTATCATAGCGATCGGTCGTTTTTTTGTTGTGCTCACTGGAAGAATTTCTACTTAAAACGATCGGTCGTTTTATAGTAGCGATCGGTCGTTTTTAAGGTTTGCTCACTGGAACATTTTCGTTCCACACCGATCGGTCGTTCTGTACATTACGATCGGTCGTTTTTCATACCAAAAACGATCGGTCGTTGTGTACAGTTCGATCGGTCGTTTTTGGTCTGAATTACTTCCTATTTAAAAAAACTCATCTCATTTCGCAGACCACTCATCTCATTTCACAGAGCACTGTGAAAATAAAAAAACAGAGCTCTTAGATCATTTTAGGGCAAATCTCAGATCTCTTCCAAAACAGGTAAAAACTCAATATTTTGTGTTGTTGGAGTATTATTTGAGTAAAATTGATAGTTTTACCGTGTGGTTATCGAAATGAAAAATCCTACAATTATGTGTTATTGGGGAGGTACGATAATGGAAACTATTAGCGAGGGGTTATGTTATGATATTTCTTATAAAATTTTTTTTAAGATATCTAGAAACACGACATACGACCAATTTTTGGAAAAAAATTTTAAGGTACTTGATGTGTCATCGACTTCAAATCGTTTGAGTTTAACATGTCGTTATCCATATTTGACTACACTTACTGAGTTTAAATATATGCGATTGGCTGTTGATGATAATGATTCGTTGGAAACCATGCTTGAGTTAATAGAAGAAAATGGAAGAACGTTTATAGAGTTATATGTTGAAATTGAGCAAGTTTACTCTTCTGATCAAGATTACGGGTTGTATTATAATATTCTTTCCACTAATGAAATCGGTACATCTAGTCGAACACCCATTCGACAAGAGCCAATCTTGTCAATGCATGAAATCGGTACATCAAGTAGAACACCCATTCGACAAGAGCCAATGCTAGAGGTATATTCTGAGAACAACGAACCAGATTTGACACATTTGGATGCAGTGTGTCGATTGGCAGATAATATTGGTTGGTCGATAGAACTTGGGGATGAACCAGAGGATGAAGATCCGGACTTCAATATTAGCGAAAACGAGTCTGACGATGACGAAGAAAATGTAGAAGAAGTTGAGTACGAAGAATTATCATCTGAAATGGGCTTGTATATGGATGAGGATGAAAACGACCAATCAAGTGGGTCACAATTGGCGAATAATACTATCCTCGATGAAATTCCTATGCATCAACCAATGTCAAGTTTGTTTAATGAACCGTTCGACACTCAAGAAAATTATAGTAACCAGAGAAGCAATTATATGATGTATCCTGGATTTTGGGATCCTCAAGTTAATGATCCTTTTATTGGTCTTTTATTTAGGGATAAAGAAATGTTGAAAAAGGGAATAAAACTTTGGTCAATCAAACGTAACATCCATTTTTCCACTAAAAGTTCGAAGGCAAAATTTTGGGAAATTCGTTGTAAACTGGCCGAAACTCAACAATGCAAATGGAAACTACGAGCTTCACTAAGAAAGAAACATGGATTTTTTGAAGTGTCGGTGTACAACGGTCCTCATACATGCATTCATGCCGAGCTTACAACTGATCATCCACAATTAGATTCCAATCTTGTTGCCCAAACCATTCGAAATGCCATGACAACTAATCCTATGATGAAGATTTCATTAGTTAAAGAGATTGTGAATGCCCGCTTTGAAATGTCGGTTTCATACAAAAAAGCTTATTTGGGTAAACAAAAAGCAATCGCAGAGATATTTGGTAATTGGGAAGACTCGTATAAGCTTTTACCTAAATTTATGAAAGCGCTTCAAAAGTACAATCCCGGTACCGTAGCTTCTTATGAGACAACGCCAGTTTACGATGTGGTAACAAATTCAGTGGGTGAGGTATTGAACAGATTTTTCTTCACATTTAAGGCCGTTATTGATGCATTTCAGTATTGTAGGCCAGTTATCGCTATTGATGCTACTCACTTATATGGGAAGTATAAAGGTAAGATTTTGTTGGCCATGGCATCGGATGCAGATAATCATGTTTTTCCCATTGGGTGTGCATTTGTTGCTGAGGAGAGTACAATTTCGTGGAGCTATTTTCTTTCTAACATTATGCGACATGTGATTAAAGAGCGCGTGAATATTTGTCTAATTTCGGATAGACATGCTGGTATTCTAAGTGCAGTGAGAGGAGTTTGGCGTGGTCAAGGTTTTGTTCATCGATATTGTTCAAATCATTTTTTGGATAATTTTAAGAAAGCTTTCAAAGGAGATCCTGACTTACACAAGTTAGCGGAGAACGCCATTTGGGAATTACAAGAAAGAAAATTAAAAAGAATCATGGAAGCAATAAAAGTCATGAATCCTCAAGCATATCAATGGTTGATAAGAGAGCCTGCGGAAAAATGGTCATATTTTCATGATAAAGGGAGGCGACATGGTAACATGACCACAAACATGGCTGAAATTTTCAATAATGTTTTAAAAGCTGCTCGTAATTTACCAATCACTGCTGCTGTGCAGCTTATTTTCTATAAGTTGGTACACTATTTTTGCGAGCGGAAAAAGATAGTAATCGGGATGAGAAACAGCGGCACAAGATATGGTCCCAATATCCTTAAAATTTTAGAGAAACGGAGGTCGGACATTGGTCATACCAATGTTACTTTCGATTATGAAAGAGGGGTTTATTCCGTGTGTACAAGTTCAAGAAATTCCAGGGGAGGCAATACTCAAGTTGTCGACTTTTCACTTTGGCAATGCGATTGCGGTAAGTGGCAGAGTGATGGAATCCCTTGTTCACATGTGTTTTCCGTATGTGCTGCAAACCGTCTTGATTGGGAAGCTTACATAGTAAAATATTACAGTCTTGAATCATATGAAGGTACGTACTCGGCGCAATTTTGTCCTCTTCGGCATCAAGACTATTGGGATGAATGTGATAGATTATTTCTTCCGGATGTTACTCTTGTAAGAGAAAGGGGTCGTCCAAGATCTACTCGTATTCATAATGGTATGGATCAGTCGGAGAGACGAGCACGTATGAGATGTTCTAGTTGTCAAGGGCGAGGACATGATTGTCGTAAGTGTCCGTATCCAATACGTCCTCGACGCTTATGATTTTAGCTGTAATTGTCCGCTTGTAATTGTACGCTTATCAACGAGACAATATGTATCTTGTACTATTTTAATTTTCCACTTGTAATTGTCTTTTTTAAGATGAAATATATATATTTATTCTCAGTGTTTTTTCATACTGTTTTTTGAGAAGATAAAGTGCTTTGTTAAGTATGAGAGTAAATAAATAAATGCAATTAACATAAAAAGTAGAATGAACAACATAAATAAATAAGTGCAATTAACATAAATATATATATTTGATTGAGTGTGCTCACTGGAAGAATTTTGTCCCAAAACGACCGATCTCTGTGAAAAACGACCGATCGTTTTTACACAGACGACCGATCGTTATGCAAAAACGACCAGTCGTTGTTTAAGTGTGCTCACTGGAAGAATTCTGTCCAAAAACGACCGATCTCTGTGAAGAACGACCGATCGGTTTTACACAGACGACCGATCGTTCTTAAAACACGACCGATCGTTATTTTGGTGTGCTCACTGGAAGAATTTTGTCCAAAAACGACCGATCGTAAGTGAAAGACGACCGATCGTTTCTACACAGACGACCGATCGTCTCTGAAAAAACGACCGATCGTTATTTTGGTGTGCTCACTGGAAGAATTTTGTCCAAAAACGACCGATCGTAAGTGAAAGACGACCGATCGTTTCTACACAGACGACCGATCGTCTCTGAAAAAACGACCGATCGTTATTTCGGTGTGCTCACTGGAAGAATTTTGTCCAAAAACGACCGATCGATTCAGAAAACGACCGATCGGTTTTCTGTATTTCAGCCTTCTAATTGTTTCAAACCCTAAATTTTTTCATTATATCAAAACTATCTCTCTCTCTTATATATAAAAAATTCGCCACTCTTCATCAAATCACCCAAAAATCCCAATTTTCTATAAATATATTACCCAATTCCTCTTATTATCCGTATAATCAATCTCGATTCATTCCGTTTTCTTAAAAAAACCCAATTCTTCAAAAATCCGTAATAAATTCCAATATGGTTCGTACCAAGAAAGCGACGCAACCCTCCCTCGTTGATGCAAATGAGGACGAGTACGTGCCTCCGACGCGTGTTCCTCGCGCTCGACGAACCGGCCCCTCCACCGCTCCACCATCGGGCCCCGGTGCCTCTTCCGGCTCTCTTCCTCCCCTCTATCCATCTACAATGGGTAAAAGAGCTATCTTGACTAACTTTACATTAGACATGCCTTTATTTGTTGAACGTTTTCCTCTTCTCATGCAAGATTTAAACTTCCAAAAACTCAATGTAATTCTTACTCTAAAAGAGCCTTTCTTCATTGAAAATATATACGAATTTTACCATAACCTAGTTCTTGATAGGGATCATGATGACGCACTCCGCGTGCGTTCATCGTTTAATGGTCAACCCTTCGTTTACGGTGTAGACCGTTTACGAAATCTTCTACACCTCGATGCTGAGGGGGTGCACGAGCAAAGTGACGAACTTTGCGAAATGCTAAACATCGTTAATTTTACCGATTTCAAAGATGAGCTATTTCATCCCGCCCACAACAATCGCTCTAACAAAGCCCACGGCCTTCTATTTAGAAATAAATTAGCCTACCACATCCTCTCTCACATCGTCCTCCCTCATACTTCAAATTTCACGGATGTTACCAATGAGTACATCTTCCTTTTAGGGTGCATCCATCGCCGAGTCAAGCTTGACTTCGCGACTCTCATATTCTTTAAGATGGATTCGCTCAAAACGAAATCTAAGAATGGGCTACCTTACGGTGCCTTGATTTCGGCCATCTTAAAGGACCTAAACCTTGTTCCCGGTGGAACCCTTTTCAAGAATAAGGACAAACACATTTGGGACACCTCCTATCTTGCCCAAATGTCAATAAAATTCAACACTACCGCCAAGACCATTACTTGGTCTGGTAAACGGGTGTCCGGCCCCGACTATACTACTCTTTCCCTCGAAGAGGAAGAATATGTCGGCCCTAAGGCCACACCGCAAGCCGCTCGTGAGGATGTGCCTATTTCCTCCGAGTCCCTTCCCCCGTCTCACATAATGCCTTCCTCTTCTCGTCCCACTCGAGGTCGCGGAAAAGCTCAAGTCGGATCTTCCAACCGTCCTCCGCGCACCGAACAATTCTACGACGATCTATACATCGACCAATATCAAAATGCGCGACTCAACCGACGCATGTTTCGTTCCATGAACACAAGTCAAGAAGACTTGGACGAAATTGATAGGATAAGCGCCGAGCAACGGGCAAAGTTCTACGGGTATTTTCCCGATCTAGCCGGTCCCGACGATGACGCCGAAGAAGAGGACGACGCGACCTCCCACCGCGACTAGGCGGTGATTTTATTTTGCGTTGTATTTCCTTTGTTTTTCATTGATGATGTCAAAGGGGGAGAAATACCTCTCTTTTATTTTGCGTTGTATTTCCTTTGTTTTTCATTTTCTTCCAACGTTGTTTTTGATGTAATAAGTAGCAAACGCTTTGCATTTATGTTATGAATCTTTTTTATGTTGCTCTTTATCATTACGTGTTAAATTGTATGACGTTGTGAGATTGCGTATTTATAATTCTACAAATGCGATTTTGATGTTATTATAACTTGTGCGTATATATATCTATAGTTGATTGGGTTATTTGTGTTGTTTTCATTTGTGGCGATTGACCGTTTTTAGGCAAAACTATGGCCAATTTTTCGCTTGCATTTGATCGTTCGTTTTCCTTAATCGTTTAGCTTTGTTTAACTTCGTTTTAAATCGGATGTTTTAAATCGGATGTTTAGTAAAACGTCACCTACACATCTTATACTAAAACATATTAATTTACGACATCATTTTATGTGATAATACTTGTACTAAACATATTAATTTACATCATTTTTCAAGGGATCATGTTCAAAAAGGGGATCATGTTTTTATATATTTTTCTTGCCAAATCAGTGTCTAGAAGTGCAAAAAATTCGTTGTTATGTCTAAATGTTACAGTTGACCGATCGCTATGAAAAACGACCGATCGTTTTTACACAGACGACCGGTCGTTTATTTAATACGATCGGTCGTTTTATAACTTGGCTCACTGGAAGAAATCTCATCTAAAACGATCGGTCGTTTTATCTTTACGATCGGTCGTTTCATAACTTGGCTCACTGGAAGAAATCTCATCTAAAACGATCGGTCGTTTCAGATTTACGATCGATCGTTTCTGCTAAGTGCTTAGTGGAAGAATTTCGTTTTTGTAGATGATCGATCGTTTTTAGCTGTGACCATTCATTTTTTGTGTTTCTGGGAATGTTTCGGTTTTCTCGACAAACTTCGAAATCTCGTAACTAATGCGTTTCTATTATTTAGTGTTTCCGCTTGAACCATTGGCTTGGTAGATAACGTTTTGCTTAAAGAAGTATAACCGAAATGTGTAGATAACGTTTTACTTCGATAAAAGATTTCTTTGAAAAGAACCAAGTAAATGTCATAACAGATTTAAAACGAAGTATAACAAAGCAAAACCGATAAAGGATAACGAAAGATCTATATGCACGCGAAAAATCGGCCATAGTTTTGCCTAAAAAAAGGTCAATCGCCACAAATGAAAGACATATAAATAACCCAATCAACTAGCAATTTAAGCGCACTAAATGCAATATCATAAGATAAAAACGCATATTATGAAGCACATTCTCACAACGTCATAGATTATAAAAAGCATGTTTAGAAGCAACATAAACACAATTCATAATATAATCATGCTACTTATTACATCAAAAACAAACGAAGTTCATAGAACGGGAAAGAAATACAATGAAACAAAAAGAGAGGTATTTCTCCCCCTTCACATCATAAAAAAAAAACATGAAAATGATTAAAATGATATCCGCCTAGTCGCGGTGGGAGGTCGCATCATCCTCTTCGTCTTCGTTGTTGTCATGGGGCCCGGCAAGGTCGGGAAAATAGCCGTGGAATTTCGCCCTTTGCTCAGCGCTCAACCTATCGATTTCGTCCAAATCTTCTTGACATGTGTTCATGGCACGAAACATGCGTCGGTGAAGTCGCGCATTTTGATATTGGTCGATGTAGAGATCGTCGTAGAATTGTTCGTTGCGCGGAGGACGGTGAGAAGATCCTACTTGAGCTTTTCCTTGTCGTCGAGAGGGACGAGAGGATGTAGGAATATCGGTGGGGGGAAGAGACTCGGAGGAGAAATCCTCACGTGCGGCTTGTGGTGTTGGCTTAGGGCCGACGTATTCTTCCTCTTCGGGGGTGAGAGGAGCATAGTTGGGGCCGGATACCCGCTTACCGGACCAAGTTATGGACTTGTCGGTATTATGGAATTTTATGGACATTTGGGAAAGATAGGAAGTGTCCCAAACATGTTTGTCCTTGTTTTTGAACAATGTTCCACCGGGAACGAGATTTTGGTCCTTTAGGATGGCCGAAATCAAGGCACCGTAAGGTAGCCCATTTTTGGATTTCGTTTTAAGCGAGTCCATCTTAAGGAAGATGAGGGTAGCAAAGTCGAGTTTGACTCGGCGATGGATGCACCCAAGAAGAAAGATGTACTCATTGGTAACATCCGTGAAGTTGGAGGTATGAGGGAGGACTATGTGAGAAAGGATGTGATAGGCTAGTTTGTTACGGAATAGAAGGCCATGGGCTTTGTTGGAGCGATTTTGATGAATGGGATGAAAAATTTCATCTTTTAGATCATTGAAGTGATCGATCTCGAGAGTCTCACAAAGTTCCTCACTAGACTCATGGAAACCGTCGCTATCTAGGCGTAAGAGAGTTCGTAGACGGTCTATACCGTAAACGAAAGGTTGTCGGTTAAACGATGAACTCAAGCGGAGTGCGCCATCATTATCCCTATCGAGAACTAGGTTATAATAAAATTCGTACACATTTTCTTTGTAAAAAGGCTCTTTAAGAGTGAGGATAGTATCGAGTTTGTAAAAACTTAAATCTATCATTAGAGCGGCAAATCGTTCACGGAATAAAGGCATATCTAGAGTGAAGTTGGTCAATATACCTCTTTTACCCATCTCGGGTGGATAGAGAGGAGAAAGAGGGCCGGAAGAGGAACCGGGGCCCGAGCGAGAAGCGGTGGAGGAGCCGGTGCGTGGGGCACGAGGAATAGCCGGACGGCGAGGTGGTGGAGGCACGACCTCGTCCTCATGTTCATCAACGAGGTTGGGTGACGCTTTCTTCGTACGAACCATTGTTGAATAAAATGGGTTTTGAAGAAAATAGGGTTTCTAAGAAACGAAATTAATCGATAATCGATTATACGGATAATAGGTGAAATTGGGTGATATTTTTATAGAAAATTAGGTTTTATTGAGGAATTTTGATGGATTTGGAAAGAGGGAGGCGATTTTGAAAGAGAGGATGGATATATTTTGTGGAATGAATGAAATTAGGGTTTTGGAAGAGGTTTTAACACAGTGAAACAGAAAAACGATCGGTCGTTTTTATATTTCGACCGATCGGTGTGGAACGAAAATGTTCCAGTGAGCAAACCTTAAAAACGACCGATCGCTACTATAAAACGACCGATCGTTTTAAGTAGAAATTCTTCCAGTGAGCACAACAAAAAAACGACCGATCGCTATGATAAAACGACCGATCGGTTTCGGTCTGAAAAACGACCGATCGTATTGTACAAAACGACCGATCGTTTTGTGTCCAAATTGTTCCAGAGAGTTCATGATAAAAACGACCGGTCGTTTTTATCATTTCGATCGGTCGTTTTTCGAAAGTAGACCATTTTGGGAATATTTCAAATGGTCGTCTGTGTAAAACCGATCGGTCGTTCTTCACAGAGATCGGTCGTTTTTGGACAGAATTCTTCCAGTGAGCACACTTAAACAACGACTGGTCGTTTTTGCATAACGATCGGTCGTCTGTGTAAAAACGATCGGTTGTTTTTCACAGAGATCGGTCGTTTTGGGACAAAATTCTTCCAGTGAGCACACTCAATCAAATATATATATTTATGTTAATTGCACTTATTTATTTATGTTGTTCATTCTACTTTTTATGTTAATTGCATTTATTTATTTACTCTCATACTTAACAAAGCAGTTTATCTTCTCAAAAAACAGTATGAAAAAACACTGAGAATAAATATATATATTTCATCTTAAAAAAGACAATTACAAGTGGAAAATTAAAATAGTACAAGATACATATTGTCTCGTTGATAAGCGTACAATTACAAGCGGACAATTACAGCTAAAATCATAAGCGTCGAGGACGTATTGGATACGGACACTTACGACAATCATGTCCTCGCCCTTGACAACTAGAACATCTCATACGTGCTCGTCTCTCCGACTAATCCATACCATTATGAATACGAGTAGATCTTGGACGACCCCTTTCTCTTACAAGAGTAACATCCGGAAGAAATAATCTATCACATTCATCCCAATAGTCTTGATGCCGAAGAGGACAAAATTGCGCCGAGTACGTACCTTCATATGATTCAAGACTGTAATATTTTACTATGTAAGCTTCCCAATCAAGACGGTTTGCAGCACATACGGAAAACACATGTGAACAAGGGATTCCATCACTCTGCCGCTTACCGCAATCGCATTGCCAAAGTGAAAAGTCGACAACTTGAGTATTGCCTCCCCTGGAATTTCTTGAACTTGTACACACGGAATAAACCCCTCTTTCATAATCGAAAGTAACATTGGTATGACCAATGTCCGACCTCCGTTTCTCTAAAATTTTAAGGATATTGGGACCATATCTTGTGCCGCTGTTTCTCATCCCGATTACTATCTTTTTCCGCTCGCAAAAATAGTGTACCAACTTATAGAAAATAAGCTGCACAGCAGCAGTGATTGGTAAATTACGAGCAGCTTTTAAAACATTATTGAAAATTTCAGCCATGTTTGTGGTCATGTTACCATGTCGCCTCCCTTTATCATGAAAATATGACCATTTTTCCGCAGGCTCTCTTATCAACCATTGATATGCTTGAGGATTCATGACTTTTATTGCTTCCATGATTCTTTTTAATTTTCTTTCTTGTAATTCCCAAATGGCGTTCTCCGCTAACTTGTGTAAGTCAGGATCTCCTTTGAAAGCTTTCTTAAAATTATCCAAAAAATGATTTGAACAATATCGATGAACAAAACCTTGACCACGCCAAACTCCTCTCACTGCACTTAGAATACCAGCATGTCTATCCGAAATTAGACAAATATTCACGCGCTCTTTAATCACATGTCGCATAATGTTAGAAAGAAAATAGCTCCACGAAATTGTACTCTCCTCAGCAACAAATGCACACCCAATGGGAAAAACATGATTATCTGCATCCGATGCCATGGCCAACAAAATCTTACCTTTATACTTCCCATATAAGTGAGTAGCATCAATAGCGATAACTGGCCTACAATACTGAAATGCATCAATAACGGCCTTAAATGTGAAGAAAAATCTGTTCAATACCTCACCCACTGAATTTGTTACCACATCGTAAACTGGCGTTGTCTCATAAGAAGCTACGGTACCGGGATTGTACTTTTGAAGCGCTTTCATAAATTTAGGTAAAAGCTTATACGAGTCTTCCCAATTACCAAATATCTCTGCGATTGCTTTTTGTTTACCCAAATAAGCTTTTTTGTATGAAACCGACATTTCAAAGCGGGCATTCACAATCTCTTTAACTAATGAAATCTTCATCATAGGATTAGTTGTCATGGCATTTCGAATGGTTTGGGCAACAAGATTGGAATCTAATTGTGGATGATCAGTTGTAAGCTCGGCATGAATGCATGTATGAGGACCGTTGTACACCGACACTTCAAAAAATCCATGTTTCTTTCTTAGTGAAGCTCGTAGTTTCCATTTGCATTGTTGAGTTTCGGCCAGTTTACAACGAATTTCCCAAAATTTTGCCTTCGAACTTTTAGTGGAAAAATGGATGTTACGTTTGATTGACCAAAGTTTTATTCCCTTTTTCAACATTTCTTTATCCCTAAATAAAAGACCAATAAAAGGATCATTAACTTGAGGATCCCAAAATCCAGGATACATCATATAATTGCTTCTCTGGTTACTATAATTTTCTTGAGTGTCGAACGGTTCATTAAACAAACTTGACATTGGTTGATGCATAGGAATTTCATCGAGGATAGTATTATTCGCCAATTGTGACCCACTTGATTGGTCGTTTTCATCCTCATCCATATACAAGCCCATTTCAGATGATAATTCTTCGTACTCAACTTCTTCTACATTTTCTTCGTCATCGTCAGACTCGTTTTCGCTAATATTGAAGTCCGGATCTTCATCCTCTGGTTCATCCCCAAGTTCTATCGACCAACCAATATTATCTGCCAATCGACACACTGCATCCAAATGTGTCAAATCTGGTTCGTTGTTCTCAGAATATACCTCTAGCATTGGCTCTTGTCGAATGGGTGTTCTACTTGATGTACCGATTTCATGCATTGACAAGATTGGCTCTTGTCGAATGGGTGTTCGACTAGATGTACCGATTTCATTAGTGGAAAGAATATTATAATACAACCCGTAATCTTGATCAGAAGAGTAAACTTGCTCAATTTCAACATATAACTCTATAAACGTTCTTCCATTTTCTTCTATTAACTCAAGCATGGTTTCCAACGAATCATTATCATCAACAGCCAATCGCATATATTTAAACTCAGTAAGTGTAGTCAAATATGGATAACGACATGTTAAACTCAAACGATTTGAAGTCGATGACACATCAAGTACCTTAAAAAAATTTTCCAAAAATTGGTCGTATGTCGTGTTTCTAGATATCTTAAAAAAAAATTTATAAGAAATATCATAACATAACCCCTCGCTAATAGTTTCCATTATCGTACCTCCCCAATAACACATAATTGTAGGATTTTTCATTTCGATAACCACACGGTAAAACTATCAATTTTACTCAAATAATACTCCAACAACACAAAATATTGAGTTTTTACCTGTTTTGGAAGAGATCTGAGATTTGCCCTAAAATGATCTAAGAGCTCTGTTTTTTTATTTTCACAGTGCTCTGTGAAATGAGATGAGTGGTCTGCGAAATGAGATGAGTTTTTTTAAATAGGAAGTAATTCAGACCAAAAACGACCGATCGAACTGTACACAACGACCGATCGTTTTTGGTATGAAAAACGACCGATCGTAATGTACAGAACGACCGATCGGTGTGGAACGAAAATGTTCCAGTGAGCAAACCTTAAAAACGACCGATCGCTACTATAAAACGACCGATCGTTTTAAGTAGAAATTCTTCCAGTGAGCACAACAAAAAAACGACCGATCGCTATGATAAAACGACCGATCGGTTTCGGTCTGAAAAACGACCGATCGTATTGTACAAAACGACCGATCGTTTTGTGTCCAAATTGTTCCAGAGAGTTCATGATAAAAACGACCGGTCGTTTTTATCATTTCGATCGGTCGTTTTTCGAAAGTAGACCATTTTGGGAATATTTCAGATAGGTAGCCCATTCTGGGCAATTACTGTGCTGCAGAGGCCATTTTGGCAAAAAACTCGCCAATCAGGCTCACAGCTTTCCAGAAGTAGGCAAGAATAATGCAGATTTTCAAAAGTCCTTTCAGGAGCAGGTTTTAAAATTCTACCCGAGGGTATAAAAGTTCAATTCAGAACTCAACACACTTTTGCTCGGGAACCAAAAAGACCTCCAAATACTAACATGCCAAATTTATGTATCTAAAGGCCTCGATTGTGAAAAGCTACAAACTTAATCTAAGACAACTAATGGCATGGCAGCACCAAAACAAAGTTGCTATAGAGAACCAAATAACGCAGATGCAAATCCAAACCAGAAAAAGCAAGTTAAAAAAATCATGAGTACCAATCAAACACGCTTAAAGAATCTGCAACAAAGGTAGAGTCAAAATGCAAAAAAAGTGTGCGGTGACTGTCTTTTCAATAAATGTTTTTAACGGCTCTCCCATCTTTCAACCGCTTCCCTGTTTTTCTACATAGGCCCAGCTGAACCAGTTTTAGACAAAGCCAAGTCAGGTATCGCTATAAAAACCATATCTCAAAACTAACGAATTAAAATATATCTAAAGATAACAAAGACGAAAATATGGGACTAATATAACCAGATTTTCAAACCAACATAACAATAATAATTTCAAAATCAAGAATTTCAAAAAGTATATGCTACAGAACTACTAAAGAAACAGTACCTGCTATGTACAAAAACAAAATAAGAAAGAGAAATGCTAAAACGGCCTTCATTAAGGAAAAAAGAGAACTGTGTGCCACATCCAATCACACATAGTATATGACACTTGTAGAAATGCAGATAGAAGACTCTAAACAAGAACTACCAGTCTCTCCTCTTAAAATATAATTACTAGGGTACCTTACAGACCGCTTCACATAGTATATGCCCAATTATGCACTTGAAATGGTGAAAAACTATTGCGCTGGAAGTAAAAAAAAAGTTAAAACTTGCTATAGATTTGCTGTTTTTCTACCAATTAAATGACGATACAAAACATAAAAAAGAACAAAAGTATCAGTAGCATCAACATCTACAACCAATCTTCATATCAACAGAGGCAAAGGACTCGTAGCAGCAAGTATATATAGACTTGATATTGCTAGATTTGTTGGTGAAACCAGACTTTATAGCAAGGCTTAGGACAACCTTTTCAAGGTTCATCATAAACAAGTTGCGATAAAGACATGCAAACAATAAAATAACTCAACTCTCACACATGCTAAAGAGCTGATGATATAAAATGGAATAAGAACTACAAATTAAAAAAAGGAACCATCAGCAAAAGAATTGGGAGCCAGAAAAGACACCCCAACTTGAGAATCAAACATAACAATATCATTTAACCACAACCTGCTAAGATCCACAAATATCATTACCATAGATGTTCCTTCAGCCAACCAACTAGTCTGAGAAACGACACGTAACAAAATCAAGGAGCAAGGAACTAAACAGCCTATACAACCCATCGTCCCATGAGAACAAAGTAACATGAAGAGACTTCAGGTCAAATGATAAAGATTATAAACATGAACTAATTGCAAATTAATGAAAACAGTAGTTCATTTTATTCAACACCAAACACAAATATTCAACGGCCTCTTTCAGCCACGTCACACAAGAGCAGAACAGAAAAAGAAACAGCACATAAGAGTTCAACAGGACATTTAGTCCACATTAACGAAATGACCAAACAACCACCCAGACATTTTAAACCTCCACACACGAGAGCAGCCAGTACACTTAGAGACCACCACGGAGACGGAGGACAAGGTGAAGAGTAGACTCTTTCTGGATATTATAATCGGCCAAAGTCCTCCCATCTTCCAACTGCTTGCCGGCAAAGATCAACCTCTGCTGGTCCGGGGGAATACCCTCCTTATTCTGAATTTTCGCCTTCACGTTATCGATCGTATCAGAGCTCTCCACCTCCAAGGTGATAGTCTTCCCGGTAAGGGTCTTGACAAAAATCTGCATACCACCGCGGAGACGGAGCACCAAGTGAAGGGTTGATTCCTTCTGGATGTTATAATCGGCAAGGGTACGTCCATCTTCAAGCTGCTTCCCGGCAAAGATCAACCTCTGCTGATCCGGGGGAATCCCTTCCTTGTCCTGGATCTTGGCCTTGACGTTGTCAATTGTGTCAGAACTCTCGACCTCCAAAGTGATCGTCTTGCCGGTGAGGGTCTTCACGAAGATTTGCATACCACCACGGAGACGTAGAACCAAGTGCAAGGTACTCTCCTTCTGGATGTTGTAATCAGCTAGGGTGCGGCCGTCCTCCAGCTGTTTACCGGCGAAGATGAGCCTCTGCTGATCCGGGGGAATTCCCTCCTTGTCTTGAATTTTGGCCTTGACGTTGTCTATGGTGTCGGAGCTCTCAACCTCCAAGGTGATGGTCTTGCCGGTCAACGTCTTGACAAAGATTTGCATACCACCCCTCAACCTGAGCACCAAGTGGAGGGTAGACTCCTTCTGGATGTTGTAATCAGCTAGGGTACGACCGTCCTCAAGCTGTTTACCGGCGAAGATGAGCCTCTGCTGGTCTGGGGGAATCCCTTCCTTGTCCTGAATCTTGGCCTTGACATTGTCGATGGTGTCAGAACTTTCAACCTCAAGGGTGATGGTCTTGCCAGTAAGAGTCTTGACAAAGATCTGCATGCCACCTCTCAAACGTAGGACCAAGTGTAAGGTACTTTCCTTCTGGATATTGTAGTCAGCTAGCGTACGACCGTCCTCGAGCTGTTTTCCGGCAAAGATGAGCCTCTGCTGATCCGGGGGAATCCCTTCCTTGTCCTGAATCTTGGCTTTAACATTGTCTATGGTGTCGGAGCTCTCCACCTCCAAGGTGATGGTCTTTCCGGTAAGCGTCTTGACAAATATCTGCATTCCACCCCTCAGCCTGAGCACCAAGTGGAGGGTAGACTCCTTCTGGATATTGTAGTCAGCAAGGGTACGACCATCCTCGAGCTGTTTACCGGCGAAGATGAGCCTCTGCTGGTCTGGAGGGATTCCCTCCTTATCCTGAATCTTAGCCTTGACGTTGTCGATGGTGTCGGAGCTTTCGACCTCGAGAGTGATGGTCTTGCCAGTAAGAGTCTTCACAAAGATCTGCATCTGTTTCAAAACAAATATAAAAGTAGAACAGAATCAAGGTTAAAATCACAGATATTTAAAAGTAAATAAAATTTAAAAGTACCGAGAAATAATAAGAAGAAACTCATTAGTGAAGAAGCTAGGAATTTGATGCTCCAGCTCTTTAGATGTTTTCATGAAAATCCTAAGTAAACATTTGAAACTCCGAAAACTTTGCAATCAACAATTGCACAACAGATTAATTAGTATAAAACACGAAATACTTAAGCGACACACATCTATAAAGATTGTCAAATTAGAGACTTGCAGATTTATGCTTTAAGATGTTAAAGAAGTCAACACATTTAAGCTGTAAGAGTTATACAAAGACTAGAATTTCTAATACCGAGTATTAAATTGGACCAAAAGCAATACTTCAAATCAGATTGAAGAACTATTGATCAACAAACTAACTAATCAGATGAAAAGAGTATAAACAAGACATTATATGAATCTAGATCTATAGCTACAAAATATAGGATCGTCAAACAGTATCGCTATTCATAAATTCAGATCCAGACCTTGAATCAAAACAAACAGCAAATTAACAAATCAAATTGACCGAGCACACTAAACAAAAATCCAATTTCCGTCGAAATAAGTGTTAGAAGAATCAGGTCACTGTGTCTCACACCTAAAATCATGAAATTTGCTTATTTAAATAATACTCTATTGATCCTTAAATTTCCAACAATATGTATGTTTGTCAAAACCCAACACTGTGTTTAAGTTCCTTTTTAACATATCATAAAAGGATAAAGTAAATTTACAAATCCAACAATAACTCAATTATTTGGGTGGAGAGTGCTTCTGTAGGTTTTTTGTCTTTTCAAACACGTAAATAAAATTATAGGAAGCTAATTGAAACAAGTAAAAGGATAGGAATTATCATATAAATCCATTCAATTGGACAAAAAGGCAGAGATAATCCAACAGTGTGTAACACCTCCGTTTTCTATATTCGGAATTACTTTCTCGGTTATGTTTCTTAAAATCAATGCTTATTTTATTTGTACAGTATCATTAAAAGTCTGTAAAATTCGACCTTGTATATATTTTTTGGCATTTAATTGTTTCTTTGGCAATTTATAGGGTAGTAATGCCAAAACAATAGAAAGAATAATTAAAAAAAAAATGTAACAAGTTATGAATGAACAAAAACATTAGTATTTTTGGAATAAAATACTTGAATTTTATTTCTGTGCAGTAAAAACACGGGGGTATCACGGTGACTACCCCTCTACGACAAGTCAATATAATCAAATTGAAAAAACTAATGTAATTCCTAAAATAAAATACTCAGATCTTGCTACATAGTTTTAAGAAAACATAGATCAGCCACCAGATCCGTTACCGAATAATAACAATCAGGAATATAGACTAATTAAACAATTTTACCAAATACAGTTCTAGCTACATCAAAATACTATCCAGATCGCAAAAATTCTAGATCTAGAAAACTTTTATAAAAAAAATATATATATATGTATGTATAAATATACGTGTTAGCCATAAGCTCTATAAAATCACAAAAATTCAGATCCATAATATAAATCCGGATCTATACTATTAGTCAAAACCAAACCCTAGGCTTCAACAGATTCAACCAATTAATATACATAACGCAAAAACATCAGAATCTCTATAAAATTCTCTAAAATTCAGATCCATATATTTAGAGCTAGACCTTGAAACAAAACGAAACTCAAGGCTTATATCAATTAAATATTCAGCATAAATCAGGTAAAGATAGGACCGAATAATATTGAATATATCAATTAAATCTAAGAATAACATCAGAAAGGTAGATCAAAGGCGTACCTTGAGAGAGAAAAGGGAATTTTGATAGAAATCGAATTATAGAGAGAGAAAATATAAATTGATGAGAAATTTGAGACGATAACGCTTTAATTTATAAGGCTAGAGATGTCGTGTTTTGATGGAAACCAAAATATATTAAATATTATAATTATATTCTCTCCCCCTATTCTTTTATCATCGTTTTATTTTGACCTTTATTAGTTTAAGTTGTTTCAATTTAGACTCTGTTTTGGTCTATCTAACGTGGTATCATATTTGACCGAACAAATTAAATGGATTTCCGTAAAAATATGTGTGAGATGAGTCAGGCAATTGTGTTTCGCACCAAATACACAAAAAAAATCTAGTTGGTAATTTATTTGATTAAGAGAAATGATAACCAATGACCTCTAGACGGTTTAAGGATGTATAACCATCATTTGTAATACAGTTTTGATCAAGGATGTTTATTATTTGAAGATGTATATTATGTTAATTCATTAATACTATAGTAATTAATTTTAATCAAGTTAATTTAAGACGTGATTTAGGAAATCTTACTACGAAATGAAAGTTTTAGACATTTTATACTTATAAGTATAACTATTTGTATTAAAGATAAGTTGATTATGGAAAGAACTTTACCGATTAATGAATGCTTAGGGAACTTGTTACCGAATCGTTTGATTAATATTATATTCGTTGTACAAATTTCAAGTACTACTTTTATAACTATGTAAAATTATTTTTTAAGTCTCTTACATGTTCAACAAAATCGTAGATTTTTTTGGGTTGTGAATGATTCTTAGGTTTCTCTAACCTTTTTGTAACTAATTCCGCGAAATTGTTTATTTTTAATTGGGCTGAATTGGCACTAAATGGAAAAACTAGGAGCAGGGTGAAATAAATAAAATGAGACAATGTAGAATTCGAAGTCAATTAAAATGATAAGGTCCAAAATTGAATATATGCATATAAATCTTTTTTAATAGTCAAACCATCTATTAATAATAGTAGACTAGTAGCTGGGTAGTTGTTGAGGATTCTTTGTTAACCAACAAGCTAAGTTTATTTTTAGAGGCGGTGTTCTATTTTCACGCGCATATTAATATTGTGATTAACACGCATCAATTTTGGCTCTAAAATTATAGTCAACGTGTCTGGCTCTACCACCGTTTGTATATGCCAATTGACCGCCTAAGCTTTTGGACCAAATTTATGGGAAAAAATAATGACACGATAAATGCTAACGCGAATAAATTTTCTATATTGTGGGCGGATTGCATGGGTGGACTCTCTTGTGTACATAGATCCATTTTCGAACAGAATCAAACAATTTGATATCGAAAGTTCGGTATATCGATTTTTTGGTACGGTACAATCGAACTAAACTTTAAAAGTTTGTTCGTTTTCGGTATCCATTCCGTAGGTTTTCTATAATACCAAACCGAACCAAACATTAAAATTATAAAATATATATACATTTACACATAGTTATAAGTTACAATATATAGAAATTTACACATAGTCATAAATTATAAAATATATAGAAATTTACACATATTCATAGAAATTGTCAACAGTTTAGTTTAATTTTTATTACGACTTATTTTCATATTTCGTGTTTCTCCATTTTTTGTCTCATGTTTTAAAATAATTCTTATTTTATTATTGTTTACTATTTTAATCAAGTTCATGATAAATGTAGCAAATATAAGAATAAGTGTACACATTTTATTTTTTATAAATTTTTTTGCTATTTTATTGTTACCAAGAATTGTCTTTTAATAATAGTAATGTTTCGGTATAAAACGGAAAACCGAACCGTACCAACCGAAAAAATCGGTATACCAAACTTTCGGTATACCGATTTTTTCGGTTCGGTTATGATATAATTTTTTTCAAACCAAACAAGTTCGTTTCGGTATTGGTATATGATAAAAAAATCGATTTGCTACCGAAGTCATCCTTTATGAATTGTACTTATCCTTTAAAACGAAACTTTTATTTGGTTTTCATAGTTGCACTTTACATACTAATAATTCGGGTTTAATATATTTTTAGTAGCATCCTGTTTGTTCACTTTTTCATGTTTTGTACCTCCGTTTCTTATTTTTTCTGTTTAGCACCTTCGTTTCTATTATTTTTTCATTTAAACCAATTTTGACTAATTCAAACTTTTTTTCCAGAATATTAAGTAGTTTTTCCCGAACAATTCTTTGAGGTACTAGTACAAGCAAGTGATGTTGGGATAAAAAGAAATGAACAAGTTTTTGAGGTACTAGTACAAGCAAGTGATGTTGGGATAAAAAGAAATGAACAAGTTGTTGTTTAGAGAGATGAGGAAGTTAAGTGTTGACAGAATTATTGGGTATTAAACCCCTAATAATTCCGAGAAATCAGGTTTTTTGGGGAAATCAGAATTTGAAAGATTTGGTTCAAAATTTTAAGATAATGTGCCTGTTTAACAATTTTTTGATTAGTACCTTAAGCTAATACAGAAACAGGTACATAACCAATCACATCCCTTGTTCACACAATCACAAATTTCAATATCACATAAGTTCAGTAACACCCAGAATTCCCCAGCACCAAAAAAAATAGCCTATGATTGTGTGATCTTGGAAAACTGAGTAATTCGGACCGCCCATATCAATGCTCACTAGGTTCTTTCAGGAGCAAGTTTTAAAATTCTGTCTGAAGATGTAAAATTCTGATGCAATGATTTTAAAGAAAATTAGTATGCACCTTTGCTCAGGAGCCAAAACACCTCCGGGAACAAGTTTGTGAAAAGCTACAAACTAAAGCAAGGACAACTAGTGGCATGGCAGCACCAAGACAAAATCACTTCAGAAAAACCAACCAACCCAGAAGCAAATCCGAGCCAAACGAAGCCAATCAAATAAAACAGAATACCAAAACAACATGATGATATAATATACCACAGAAACTATGACAAAAGTGAAACCAAAACACAAAGGGTGAATTCCCTTCTCCATAAATGTTTGCTCCGACCTTTCAAGTGCTTCTCAGAGGCACATAGTCCCAGCTGAAACGGTTCTAGATAAAAGCCATGTCAAGCATCGTAACAAAAAAAGACATATCACAACAATGGCAAAACTAATATAATATATCTAAGGGCTAAAAATTACACAACAGAAAATATGGGACAAACATAACTAGAATTTTAAAACAAAATAAGAATAATAATTTCAAACACTAGTTTGTATACAACTACTGAGCAGTAACTACTATGTACAAAAACGAGATAAGAAAGTAAAACTATAAATGCTAAAACACCCTTCGTGGAGGAAAAAAGAACTGTGTGGCACAACCAATAACACATAACTGCGGAAAGCGGATACAACTTAATGGCAGAAGTCAATCAGTAAATGACACTCCTAGATATGCAGATATAAGACTCTTAACAAGAGTAGCGTGTCTTTCCTCGCCTTATTTTATTTCAAATAGCATGGCTAAATCAGGCAGTCTCACCTGGTAAATGCCCAATTCTGAACTAAAAAAAGGGACAAATTACAATGCTGTTTAAGAAAATAAACTTATCTAGCAATTAAAAGAAACACAGACCATAAAAAATAAAAAATAAAGCACAAGTATCATCAACCTTTACAACCAAATTTAATATAAACAGATAACCGAGAAAGATTAGTAGCCGCAAGTTCATCACATATTTGATAGTGTTACATTTGTTGATTAGACCAGAAGTTTAAAGCAATGCTTAGGACTTCCATTTAGAGGTCGAGTCCTATACAAGCTAAACCCGTAACATACCCAATATTAGTTAATCTAAAACAATGTTAACAGTATAAAAAAAGTCCACATAACCTGTTCAAAAACTGACATACAACGGGAAAACAAAAGCATAATAAAAACAAACTATCAGACTAAAACAAATGGAGTCAGAAAAACCAAATCCGAAAATCAAACATTGTTAGCACCGAACACAACATCATATCAGACTCGTTAAGATCCACAATTTTTACAACTTAGATATTGATTTAACAACACAAATATTTCGAAACCACAGTAGCAGTTCCATACAACCCACTGGTAGAATATATACATTAACTTAAAGAGAATCTGCTAAATAGGAAGTCGAGCATATATATAATATATATAAACTTCTAAACAAGAAACACATTGATTAACGAAAATAGTTCACTTTATTCACCAAGCACACAATACAATGGCCCCTTTCAGCCACAGTACACATAAGAGCAGAACAGAAAAATAAAAACAGAGTTTAACAGGACATTTAGTCCACATAACCGAAATGACGAAACCACACAACCCCCAGACATTTTACCGCTGAACAAACGAGAGCGACTACAACAAACAGCCAGGAAACTTAAAAACCACCACGGAGACGGAGGACAAGGTGAAGAGTGGACTCTTTCTGGATGTTATAATCGGCCAAAGTCCTCCCATCTTCCAACTGCTTGCCTGCAAAGATCAACCTCTGCTGGTCTGGGGGAATACCCTCCTTATCCTGAATCTTGGCCTTCACGTTGTCGATCGTATCTGAGCTCTCAACCTCCAAGGTGATAGTCTTCCCCGTAAGGGTCTTGACGAAAATCTGCATACCACCACGAAGACGGAGCACCAAGTGCAGAGTAGACTCCTTCTGGATGTTGTAATCAGCTAGGGTACGCCCATCCTCAAGCTGTTTCCCGGCAAAGATCAACCTCTGCTGGTCAGGGGGAATACCCTCCTTATCCTGAATCTTGGCCTTCACGTTATCGATCGTGTCGGAGCTCTCCACCTCCAAGGTGATAGTCTTCCCAGTCAGCGTTTTGACGAAGATTTGCATACCACCCCTCAACCTGAGCACCAAGTGGAGGGTAGACTCCTTCTGGATGTTATAATCAGCTAGGGTACGCCCATCCTCAAGCTGTTTCCCGGCAAAGATCAACCTCTGCTGGTCGGGGGGAATACCTTCCTTATCCTGAATCTTAGCCTTCACGTTATCGATCGTGTCGGAGCTCTCCACCTCCAAGGTGATAGTCTTCCCTGTCAGCGTTTTGACGAAGATTTGCATACCACCCCTCAACCTGAGCACCAAGTGGAGGGTAGACTCCTTCTGGATGTTGTAGTCAGCAAGGGTCCGTCCGTCCTCAAGTTGCTTGCCGGCGAAGATGAGCCTTTGCTGGTCTGGGGGGATCCCTTCTTTGTCCTGAATCTTGGCCTTTACGTTATCAATGGTGTCGGAACTCTCAACCTCGAGGGTGATGGTCTTGCCCGTAAGAGTCTTGACAAAGATCTGCATGCCACCTCTCAAACGTAGGACCAAGTGTAGGGTAGACTCCTTCTGGATATTGTAGTCGGCAAGGGTACGACCGTCCTCGAGCTGTTTTCCAGCGAAGATGAGCCTCTGCTGGTCTGGGGGAATTCCCTCCTTGTCTTGAATTTTCGCCTTGACATTGTCGATGGTGTCAGAGCTTTCGACTTCAAGGGTGATGGTCTTACCGGTGAGGGTCTTCACAAAGATCTGCATACCACCCCTGAGACGTAGGACCAGATGAAGGGTACTTTCCTTTTGGATATTGTAGTCGGCCAAGGTACGACCGTCCTCTAGCTGTTTTCCAGCGAATATAAGCCTTTGCTGGTCTGGAGGTATGCCCTCTTTATCCTGGATTTTTGCCTTGACGTTGTCGATGGTGTCGGAACTCTCGACCTCGAGAGTGATGGTCTTGCCGGTGAGTGTCTTCACAAAGATCTGCATCTGTGATTTAAAAATAAAATAACATGATCAATAAAAACTAAAAATGTTTCAACTAATTGACGACATCTATCTAAATTGCGTAGGCAGATAAGAATTATTAATAAAACAAACAGGAAAACCGTTGTAGTTGGATATTAAGACAGCACATGAAGAATCCAATTCAAGGGATCATACTGATAGGTTACTGTATATTGTGAAACAGATTTAAAAGTCACCAATAACATAAGAATTGGCCAAGATAGTATACAACAACATTCAATAGTCCAACAAATTGGTTGATTAGATTTCATGATTAAATATTTAGACTGTAGTCTGTAACTTCATAAATTCCTGACCTAGCCAAAAACTTTTCCGCTGTGCAAGTTTTACAAAACTAGGTTCTTCAATAACAAAAGTAATTGAGCAATAGCTAGGGACCAACAGAATTTTTGCAGCTTTAGATCCAGAGGGAAAAACTTAAAATCAAATTGAGCCACTTATCAAACTATGCAGTATATTTAAATTTCAGTTATACAGAAAGAGATTCACAATAACACAAAGCTAATAACATCAAAACATAAGTATAATCACAAAAACAAAATCCATAGATACAATCATAAAATTATCAAAATCTCAGTAAAAATCAATACTAACCGCCTATACTCAACCAATGATCACAAAAAATCCTTTGACCAACAGATTTCAACAATTTCACAGGAACACATGAATTAGGCTATGTTTGGCAACAGATTTTTTGGTCCAAAATCAGAATTTAAATTCTGTTTTAAGAATCCACTGGCAATCCAGATTTTAAATTTCTGGATTTTTTAGCTTTTTCAGCCTAAAAATCAGATTTTCAGAAGCTAAATAATATGACTGTCCAAACACCAACAGATTTTAAAAATCAAAAATCAAAAAATCATCTAAAAAAATCTGTTGCCAAACGGACACTTAATCACTTATATAAAAAGGATATTAACAAATATAAACCAGAAAGCTATGATAAAAATCCAAACTAAGATTATATAATCATAAAAAATATAGAAGAATTGATGAAATTTTAGTGAATTGAAAACTATAAATCCAGATTTAGACCTTAAAATCACAACAAAACCATAGTCTTCAAACAGATCTCTGACAGATAAAAAGAAATCTAAACCAGAAAGATTTATACTTAAAATCAATATCTTACCATAAATCACAACGGCCTTTCAAAAAATTGATTACTAATATAGAAACTTTAAACAACGGATCAATTAGCTTGAAACACAAAATAATAACACTTCTGAAAATTCTCAAAATTAGAAGAACTATATTAATGCTTCAAGATATTAAACAAGTCAACTCATGTTAATCTGGAAAGCGCAATACAAAGACTAGATTTTTAACCCTAAAGTTGGACCAATAGTGAAATTACAAATCAGATTGAAAAACAATTAATCAACTATACTAAGAGCTTAAAACCAAATTATTATGAAAACCAGTTAATTAGATTCCTAAGGAAGTACTCAGATCTATAACTTATTTCTTAATATTAAAAGCATGATTTATAACTTAGTTACTTTGCTGCATCAGTGGAACTTCGGACACATACAAAATAGAACAAACTCGCAAAATCTAGATCGATAGCTACAAAGTACAGGGTTCGTTTGGCAACAGATTTTTTACCTGATATATTATTGTAAGGCTAAAAAATCAAAAAGTGGATTTTGAAAAGCTGATTTTGGATTAAAAAAAAAAAACTTGTTTCCAAACAAAGCCATACCTCACGAAAAGTTAAAACGAACAGCAAATAAAATATCAAATTGACCAAAATTAATTGTAAGTTATTGGGACAAAGAAAAGCATAAGAGGCAACTTTAAATAGCAGTAATATTAATGCGACCAAAATTAAACAATTTTTGACATATTGTAATTCTAGCCACATAAAAAACACAATCCAAATCGCAAAAATCCTAGATCTATAGCTACAAATATATTGTAAAGTCATCAATATTTAACCATAAGCTCTATAAATTCACACAAAAAAAATTAAAACCACAAGACAAACTCAGATCTAGACCATGAATCAAACACAAACCCTAATTCTCAATAGATTAAGCCAAATAATGAATATCAGAATCTATATAAAATTTCATAAATATTCAGATCCATAGATTTAGAGCTAGACCTTGAATCAAAACGAAACTTTAAGGCTTGTACAGATTCCACAAATCACATGAAATATTAATTAAATATTCGGCATAAAACATCTACAATACAGCACCAATTATATTGCATATGTGATATGTCAATTAAATCTAAGCATAAAAAAAGTGGATCAAATCAAAGGCGTACCTTGAGAGAGAAAAAGGAGATTTAATAGAAATATTAAATCTAATTACTGAATTATATAGAGAGATAATATAGGAATGGATGAGAAGTTAAAGATTATAACGCTTTTATTTATAGGCTATAGATTTCGATAGAAACCAAAAGATATTTAGAGATAATTACATTCTCTCCCCTTGTTTTTAACATCATTTTATTTTTCCATTTATACTTTAAGTTGTTCCAACTTAGTCCATGTATATTTTAATATAACGCATCATATTTGATCGAACAAATTAATTGAATTTCCTTCGAAATAGGTCTTAGATGAGACAGCTTTGGTGTCTCACACCTAATAAATAAAAAATTGTTTAGTTCATACTTTATTGATTAATAGAAATGCTAACCAATGCCCCATAGGCAATTAGGCTGAGGCATTGATTAATTGATGTTTAGTACTATTTTAAGATGTATATTTTGCTAATTCATTCATATAATAGGATTTAATATTAATCATGTTAACCGAATACATGATTTTGGAAATCTTACTATGAAATGATAGTTTTAAAAGTTTAATACTTACAAGTATAACTATTTATATTAAAAATAACTTGATTATATTGTAAAATACATTAAGGATCGACAAATGTCTGAGGCACTCATTAGCCGTTTGATTAATACTCATTTCATTCCATAACGTTTAAGAGTATTTATGTGTCAAAAACCAACATTATTTTTTAAGTTTCTTTTACACGTTCAACACAATCTCAGTTTCTTTCGGTCGCAAACGACTTCTTTGGTTTTTCTAGCCTTTTCTTACTAATAATGTGAAATTGTTTGTTTGAATTTGGGTTGAATCGGTACTAAATGAAAAAACCATGAGCAAACTGAAGCAACTAAAATGAGAGGATACCGAATGAGATGTCAATTTAAATGATAAGGTCAAAAATGCAATAAACTCACAGAAAAAAGCATTTGCTTTTGAGGCGGCTAGTGCTTCTACTTTTTAAAATAAAACCCCAGTTTTTTTTAATAATTATCCATATATATAAATTTTCCAAAATACTTTTAATTTTTTTTAAAAAAAATGCGAATAACTAATTATTTAATTTTTTTTTTTAAAAAGACACTACGGATAGGTACACAACGTGTATTTACTAATTTTTATACTGATAAACAAACCCATTAAAGGAGTAGTTGGTTTGGTGACGATTCTTTTGTAACCAACACGTTTAAGATTCCTTTTTCCCGTAGGTATACAAAGAATACGGGATGGATTTTGCTGCCATGAAGAAAATAATTCACAGTAGCCTGTATTGAATTTTTTTCAGGACAAAATCTTTTTTTTTTTTTAAATATAATTTTGTATGTTATATTTTGGGGTTTATGAATATGTGTTAGGGTTTTATTTATGTGTTATAGTTTTAGAATGTATTAGGATTAAATTACATTATTTAAAAAAAACACAAATTTTGCACTGAAAAATTCAACATAGGCTGCCTGAATTTTTTCAGGGCAGCAAAAATGCATCCAAATAATACTATTAATAATACAAGTTACTCAATACGTTTTCATTTAATTGTTAATTACGAAATTACGTGCAATTTTAAACGATTTATAATTTATATCAAAAAATTTCAAATGAATTTTTTTTAAATGTAATAAAAAAAATTAACATTTGAACTATATGATCAATTTTTAAAAAAATTCATTCCGACAATTTTAATAAAATTTATTGAACGTTAAAAATTAAACGTAATTTCGTAATAGACAATTAAATAGTAAGCAAGGATTAATTCAAATGCGTTATTTTAATAGTCAACACGGTTGGCTCTATCATCGTTGTACATGTCAGTTGGATTAATTCAACGGCGTTCTTTTAATAGTCAACGTGGTTGGCTCTACCATCGTTTGTATATGTCAGTTGGGTGAGAGCATGCGCATGAGTTAGTTACACTTTTACTCATATTTAAGATAATTAGAGTCATTTTTATATTTTTAGGCTAACAGTTTAATTTTATACATTTTTCAATTTTTTTATCAAATTTATTATTATAACTAAATATTAATATATTTTAATATATTTTTATCAATTTTTTTCAACCATCAAATTAAATAACTTACAAGTTTTCTCGTATTTAAAGTAAAAAATACATTTTTACAACTTATAAGTAAACGTTTTGATTTATATAAATTATCAGTTTTTTTTATTAATTTCTCTATCAAAACTATACAACTCATGTTTTTGTTACTTTATTAATTTATATGTGAAAAGTACAAATAAATGTGAGAGAATAAGAAAAAAGTAATAGAGATAAATTATTATTTTAATTATAAGAGAACGTGTCTTATATTTGATAGATATTTGAATTTATGTAAATTTAATATAATGAATAGATAAGGTGATACTTGTACAATTTTAAAATAATTTTATAGGTAAATGAGTCAGAATCCATTAGAGTGTTCGATTTCAGACCAAAGTCTATGCTTTTATTTATGGAAAAGAATACTGACGTGATAATTGAAAAATATTGGGGGAGATACTTTCTAGATTATGGGAGAATATTGAATTTTTTATTTGGTTTCTATCCCTGCACTTTAAGATATTTACTAAAAATCCCCGAAAATTAGAATTTGAAAGATTTGGTTACAAATTTTAAGATAGTATCCTATTCAGAACCTCACTTGTAAGTTTTGATAAATGTTTTTTTTCTTCTTCTTTGATGAAACTCGAGTTTCTCATAAGAGCCCAGATTACAAAAATACCAGGCAACAATGGCAGACTTAACACAGCAAAATCTAGACATTCAACTTCGACTTATTTAGCATAAGTGTCGATTCCATAGTGTTTTTTATATCACAAGATGATATCAGAATGAATGATTTCATTTTTTATGATCAAGAACCTTTCAATAAGACTACAGGTTTCGATGTTGAAATTCTCATGTAAAAACGCGCAAGCTAAGAAAATCATAATCAGAAGTCATAACCTCAGTCTTTGCCCTTTTCATAATTGACATATGGTACTTCTATTAGGAGACGGTACAATACTCTAATTAACGACTATTTTGCTTTTTTTGATAAACTAAGAAGCCTCACATTTGGATATGTTATGGTCCTACGGACCAGCAATTCTTGTTTTAACGGCTTACTGGCAGCAGCTCAAAGACAATGAAGCTTGATTTACTCTCCAAGAAACGGTCAAAAAATTCGATACTTATTAAGTCAAGCTAATAGCTATAGGAGCAAACAATAATCATTCCGGACCATAACACCAACTAAAGGAGTGGGGTTCTACATTTTCATAAACTTTAACCCAATAAATAACAACTTTGTTTTAACATAAACTGTTAACAAGTACCAGATCCGGACCATAAACTTTCCACAAGTTCTCTTAGTTTTTCAATAAAAGAGGGGTTGAACATGCAGTTGCAAAGTTTTCGGCTACGTTTAAGGGAAAACCAATGTGTTTTTTTTGTCGTGCTAAGAAGAGATCATTTGGTAATATGCTTTAAAGCAAGGCTTTGGACTTGCCTTTCAAGGTCAAGTCCTATACAAGCTGGGGACATAATATGCTTTAAAGAAAGGCTTCGAACTTGCCCTTAGGTCAAGTCCTATACAAGCTGGGGACATAATATGCACAATATTAATTACTGGAGACCATATTAACACACAAAATTTAACACGATCTGTGCTCAAAAACCAACAACAAAGAAAGAGAATTAAAAAAGCAAACTATCTAGCACAAGAATGTCGAGGTAGAGAAAACCCAACTTGAAATCAAACATAACAATATCATATAGTCATCAACACAACCTGATATCAGACTGGTGAAACGGATAAACAGAAACTGCAATGAGAATTTGCAAAATGGGAAGTAAAGCAAATAAATCTTTAAATAAGAAAAACATTAATTAACTGAAAACAATAGTTCACTTTATTCACGAAACACAATCCAATGGCCTCTTTCAGCCACACACAAGCAAAACAAAAACATAAAACATTACATAGAGTTTAACTGGACACTGTCCACAATAACCAAGATGACCCGACCAAACAACAACACACAAGAGCGACTTCAGACCACAGCAATGACACTTTAGAGACCACCACGAAGACGGAGGACAAGGTGAAGAGTAGACTCTTTCTGGATGTTATAATCAGCCAACGTCCTCCCATCTTCCAACTGTTTGCCAGCGAAGATCAACCTCTGCTGATCTGGGGGAATACCCTCCTTATCCTGGATCTTAGCTTTCACATTATCGATGGTGTCCGAGCTCTCCACCTCCAGGGTGATGGTCTTCCCCGTAAGAGTCTTGACAAAGATCTGCATACCACCACGGAGACGGAGCACCAAGTGAAGGGTCGATTCCTTCTGGATGTTATAGTCGGCAAGGGTACGCCCATCCTCGAGCTGTTTCCCGGCAAAGATCAACCTCTGCTGATCCGGGGGAATCCCTTCCTTGTCCTGGATTTTCGCCTTAACATTGTCGATGGTGTCGGAGCTCTCCACCTCCAAGGTGATGGTCTTGCCGGTGAGGGTCTTCACGAAGATTTGCATACCACCCCTCAACCTGAGCACCAAGTGGAGGGTAGACTCCTTCTGAATGTTGTAGTCGGCAAGGGTACGTCCATCCTCGAGCTGTTTTCCGGCAAAGATGAGCCTTTGCTGATCCGGGGGAATCCCCTCCTTGTCCTGGATTTTAGCCTTGACGTTGTCGATGGTGTCGGAGCTCTCCACCTCAAGGGTGATGGTCTTGCCCGTAAGGGTCTTGACGAAGATCTGCATGCCACCCCTCAACCTGAGCACCAAATGGAGGGTAGACTCCTTCTGAATGTTGTAGTCGGCTAGGGTGCGACCGTCCTCGAGCTGTTTACCGGCAAAGATGAGCCTCTGCTGGTCCGGGGGAATCCCCTCCTTGTCCTGGATTTTGGCCTTGACGTTGTCGATGGTGTCGGAGCTCTCCACCTCAAGGGTGATGGTCTTGCCCGTAAGGGTCTTGACGAAGATCTGCATGCCACCCCTGAGACGGAGGACCAGGTGGAGAGTGGACTCCTTCTGGATATTGTAGTCGGCTAGGGTGCGACCGTCCTCGAGCTGTTTACCAGCAAAGATGAGCCTCTGCTGGTCTGGAGGAATTCCCTCCTTATCCTGGATTTTGGCCTTGACGTTGTCGATGGTGTCGGAGCTCTCGACCTCAAGAGTAATGGTCTTGCCGGTGAGTGTCTTGACGAATATTTGCATCTGTTATTTAAATAAAAAGAGCTTGATCAATAAAAGAGACCAAAAAATTGTAAAACATTTCAATTAATGGACGAGATCAATCTAATTGCATAATCATATAAGAAATATTATAACCAAACAAACAGGAAAAATCGTTAAGAGCAGTGCACTAATAATATTGCACTTGAACAATTAACTTCAAGCATCAAATCAATTGCATGAAACAGAATTAAAAAGTCACCAATAACCAAAGCAATTGAGCATAACTTAGTCACCAATAACCAAAAAAATTCCTTAAGTGATGACGGGGTAAAATATCTATTAATTTCAGCTAACTAGTTTGTTTAAGGTGGTATATAACAAGACAAGAGTCAAACTAATTGGTTGATTAGATTTTAAGATGAAATATTCAGATCTATAGCTACAAAAATATCAGACCTAGACAACAACTTTTCATCTATGCCGGTTTTTAAAGAAAAAGGTTTTCATAGAATGGCCAGTAGCTAGAGCTAAACAGAATTTATGCAGTTTTATTAGATCCATAGAGAGAAGAAAATCATAATACGCAAGATAATTAAAATTTCAGTTATACAGAAAGATTTTGACAATACAAGAAAGCTAATAATAATATTATTATTATAAGGTCAAAACTTAAACAACAAATCCATAGACAAAGTTGGAGAATTATTATCAAACTCTCGGCTAAATCTAATATTAATCACCTATACAAAATCGATAAGCCAGAAAATCACTTGATCAACAGATATATATGAATTAATCACTTATATGGAAAGGATTTTGACAAAATCTAAACCAGCTATAATTAAAATCCAAACTACGCTTACAAATCAATTAAAGTTGACCAGAATTGGTGCAATTTTAGTAAATTGGAAATTATAAATCCAGATCTAGACCTTAATTCACGAGCTACAGATAGAGAATTATTAAAATTGCGGAATCGTTAAAATTAACATAGATTAAAACATATAAAATCCAGATCTAGTCCATGAATCAATATTGGCTTTCAACAAATTTAAACAACTTACCAGATACACAAAATTGGTTGCTAAATAGAAACATGAACATGTATAATTAAAAATCTATTAGCTACAAATAAATTCAGATCTGGACCTTAAATCAAGGAAAAACGTATAAGGATTTTATAAGAAATATAAACCACGTAAAAGGATCAAAGGCATACCTTGAGATAGAAAAAGGAGACTTAATTCTGAAATCGAATAATAGAGAGATAAGAAGATGAATGAATGAGAATTAAAGCTGAGAACCTCTCAATTTATAGCCGATATATTTATGTATACTGACGAAAGTACCCCTTCTCGAATATTTCAATAAGGGTTATTTACAATTAATTCATATAGATTATGGTTGTTTTACAATATAGACCCCAAAATATACAAATTTGTGATTAAGCCTTACAGGCTATCTATGTTTTGCAAATAATGTCCATGACCAGTGTTTTAAAAAATGACTCCAGACAATAACTAGGTGGAGTGTAGGCGTCATGACCAGTATTTTAAAAAGTGAGCCCAGATAATAATTAGGTGGAGTGTAGGCGTCAGACGAATCGTAAAAGTTTAAAAGATAAAACGGGATGAAATGGTAACTAAGCGAAATTAAGCGTTAGAATTGCCTAAAATTTGTCTGGCGTTTTTAAAACATTGTCCATGACTCGTTGTAAAATGACATAGGTATGTATAGACTATTCCATTTTCGGTTTTTTATTATTATTATCATATCTACCATGTTATAGTAAACCATAAGTATAAAACTGTTTGGACTCGATACAAATTTGTAAACAATGCGTAGTTTGCGTTAGTTAGAGTTTTTATTTTTATTCGATACGTCGGATTGATTATCTAATTATCATTTTTCTAACTAAAACCTTGTATGTTATCGACAAAAATATGCATGAAATAGCATTAGTCCACAACGGACTAACATACACAAAATTATACAAATATTTTGAAAATTAGTGGTAGTCAATGTTATAAATGACGCAAAACAGGTTTTCGGCAGAAATTATCGCATAGTTCCTAATTACTTTTAATCACCACTTAACCTCGTTCATTTTTTTAGAACTTTAGATTCTGTCTACCGTATAGTATTCGTCTAATTTTTGGCTTGACTCGTTTTTTAAAACACTGGTTGTTGTGAGTTTAATTGCAAAAAGAAGATGGTTGATACTTGATGGAGTTAGTTTTGATAATTTGAAAATATCTAGTAGTACATTTGAAACTTAAAATTACCCATATTGATAAATAGTGGATGCGTAGAGGGTGACATTACCTTCGCTAACAAACAAGGTAAGTAATCTTTTTCCGTGTTGTTCACGAAGAGCGGAGAAATCAAAGCGGTGCGTTTTTTCACGCGCTACATATTCGTGTGAATAACATGCACCAATCTTGGCCCTTTATCTACGGAAATAAATAAGGACAAAAATATTAATAGATTATACGACAAGTGCTGTTTGGAAATCAAGTGCTTCCTTAGAAAGTGCTGTTTGAAAAAGTGCTGTTGAAAAGTAACTTATATAAAAAGTACTTTAGAAAAAATTAGCGTCTGGTGGAAAAGTGCTTTTGATTTTTATAAGTTTTGTCTGCGTTCGATATGTATAAGTTCGAAATGACTTAATATCACAATAATTGATACAATACGAATATAATATAATATACATATTTTATCTTTCTACAAACCCAAAAAAATAGTTTTAAATTACAACAAAATAAAAAAAAAACACAAAAAAATTATAAAAATGAAAAAAATCACAAAAAATAACAAAAAAATGAAAAAAAATGAAAAAAAATCACAAAAATGAAAAAAAATCAAAAAAAATAACAAAAAATCAAAAAAAATCAAAAAAAATTATAAAAAATCACCAAAAATTATTTAAAAAATACAAAAATCACAAAAAAAATTATAAAAATAGAGTTTACGGAGTGAGAGATAACAGTAGAGTTTTGTGATTTTTTGTGATTTTTTTCATTTTTTGTGATTTTTTATATTTTGTGATTTTTTGTGATTTTTTATGATTTTTTATATTTTGTGATTTTTTTTCATTTTTTTCATTTTTTCCATTTTGTTATTTTTTTCATTTTTTTCATTTTGTGATTTTTTTTCATTTTGTGATTTTTTTTCATTTTTTATATTTTTTTATATTTTTTTGTAATTTTTTTAAAATTTTGTGATTTTTTGTGATTTTGTGATTTTGTGATTTTTTTTCATTTTTTTGTGATTTTTTTTTTCTTTGTGTTTTTTTTTATTTTATTTTAACTTTCCGAGTAAGTGATTTTCTCCAGAAGAATGAAAAACCAACTTTTACAAAATGGGCTTCCATTACCCCCGCTTTTCGGAAAGTGGGTAATTTTATGTTACCAAACACACAAAAATATCTTAAATGAGCTTCTTAGATTAGGAAGCACTTCTGGCCTGTCCGCCAAGCACCCCCTTAGTATTCCTATTTTGTTGTTGCCGGGATAAACATAAACAGAAAAAATCCATATAATTTCTAAAACAATGTTTTGACTGGCAACAACAGTTTTGACAATTTTTGCGACTCAAATTTTCACAATTTCAGATCTATCAATTATTTGGGCAGGTTAATTATTATCAGTGAAAGAAATTATACTTATACTTTTATTTTGCACATTTATATCCTGGTTGAATTATAAAAAAGACAGACTTGGTGAAAATTTTAAGTAGGCAGGTTAGTTATTATCATAATTGCGAAAGAAATTATACTTATGCTTTTATTTTGCACATTTATATCCTGGTTGAATTATAAAAAAGAAAGACTTAGTGAAAATTTTAAGTAAATATGAAGACCAGAAATTAGTATTTTCAATTCTTGAATAAAGCAGGCGTCATAAAAACCAGGGGCAGATTAGGGGGAAGGCGAGGCCTACCACAAATTTTAAAAACTATTTTTTTTATAGGAAAAACTTTATAAAATTAGGTTATATATATTAATAGTTCTACATAAGATATATAATCACGCTCATCTCAGTTAATAATGCTAACTAAAATTAAACAAGAGATCATTGGTTATATTATTTACTATCGCAACTTATTCTTTTTTTATTTCTGTCATGTTTATTTAGTTACATAGTAATACTTCATTGCTCATTATTTTCAATAACAACCATATATTTCTTTTTAAAATGTACAAATACTCTTCGAATACCTTATTTTAATGTTAGAAAATAAAAAAAATATTTTTATAATTTTAAATTTACTGTGTTTTTTACAATTACCAACTCGGTTTTTTTAACACTTCAGAATAGACTTTTAAACTCGGCTTTTAATTATTTTAAACATTGTTTTTCTTAAAATTCTAGTAGCAATTTTTTTCTACGGCCCCCAACGCGATCTTAGTTCCTCACCGGATAAAAACTATATTTCTTTGAAAAAAATATGAAAATCTTAATTGAATTATTAATGAATATGATGCATGACTCCTAAAAGTTAAAATCATAGTTGTCGGAATGAGAAATGAACCGGAAAATGAAAACGTGAAATATCATAAAAATGAGAAAATTCTAAAATTTACACGCGTAATATAGTAGAAGGTGTGAAACAGGAAACGAAAAACTGCAACAGTTTTGTAAAGGGAAACGATTTTTCCGATAACTAGCGTAAAATCACTTAACACCCTATTTAACTTCATTTTGGAGTGTTTATGTTTGTTTGTTATGTGATTGAAATCCTCACAACCAAAAATGTTTGGATTGTTGATGAATAACTGTTTTTGTTTATATTCAATTATAATCACGTTAAATAACCGGATAGACAAAATATCTTTCTACTCCATTTCTGCCCCTATCATGGTATAAAATTAGAAATGTATAATGTCCTTCGAAATAAATTTTATAAATAAAAAACGTGACACTACATTTTGTTTGTTGTATGGGATGTGGATGCCAAACATGAAGCAAAATAAAGGAAAATGTTATGTAGTTCAATACAAATTTAACTAATACGCCACATTGTAAGATAAGTAGTCCCAAAAAAACCATTCTCCTTTGGTGGTTGAATATCGTACTTACTAATTATAATATTAAATTTATTCTGATGTCCATATGTGTGTTTGTTATTTTTCCATGATGATTAATCTAACGTTCTCCACCTTTAAGATTTTTAAAAATGATTAATCTTCCCCATCAGGTTATAATTATGATTATCATGTGATTGAATATTCTATAAGCCAATTTTGATTCTAACTCGATGACAATGTTTGAAACACACTAATTTTATGCATATCCTAGCCGGTACAATAATGTGACATGCATGCCATCAAGGAAACTTTTACTGATACGGTAATGTACATGACGTGCATATGTCAACAAGTAAACTTTTACTGATACGTTAATTTACATGACATGTACGTCAACAAGGGATACGTATAACCAAAATAAAATCATTTTTAATAGCAAAAATAAAAACACATTCGTCTGTTTGAAATCCTAAACATACTAAAACATAGTCCTATAGCTGAAAATGGGTTCTAGAACTAGAAAGTCATGACGATTTTGATGTTGTTAACTTGTTATTGCACAATTATGGGACTTGCGAATTTTTTGTCTCGTTATATGCTAATTCTCTGTCCCTTGTTCATATTGGATGAATTATCCTTTATCATGACATTTTAAATAGGTCAATACTATTTTGAAATGTATTTTTAAAATCTAATCATTATGGGCATAGTATTAATCGAAATAACTAATTTTCATATGTTATATGTAAATTATACTCCGTATTTCTTTTCTTCTCGAACTTAAGAAAACATGATTTACTTTTGAATGAACAATTATTGAGATAATGTATACATATCTTAAATAATCTTGGATTCAAAAAGCTTATTTTTTATATTTTTGTTAAGAAGAATAACAAGAAATCTGAGAAGGAAACATAAATAAATAAACATGATCCTTATTGGACCAAGTCATACATTTTTATAGTTTGTTGGCAAATTATTTAACCTTTCCAAGATCAAATTTCCACCTAATCATCATCATCATCATAGCGTGTTCGTTTTTATTTAGTCCACATGATGAGGTTTACAAGTTGCAGGTTGCAAGGAATAAATAATGCTTGATTTTTGTCTGTATTCCCTTGCGTGTCTAAATATTTTTACAAAAAGAATTGTCACTATACTTATACTTAATTTTAAAAGAAGAATTAGGTTCCTATGAATTGTTAATAGTTTTCAAATTATTTGGTTGGGTGAACAACAAATCCGGTTAGGTACATCCTCAGCCTCTATGATTGGGATTTTGCCGTTAGTCCTTACGGTTCACTTGACGGTCAAAAGTTGTTTCGATGGGCCTAGTGTTACCGCACTAATTTTTGTTTAGGCCCATAATCCTTCATGCTCAAAATTCGAGACTGGATACCCTAGGGCCCGGTCATTGGCCCAGAGCTATAAGCAGGATTAAATTGGCTCCGACACTACAGTATAAGTTCGGGGAAAATTGTTGCTGTTGCAACGAACTCCGACTAGCATTCTATGCAAAATGAATACGAACATAAAGAGGTGGTTACAACATTACGATAGAGGCTGATATAGTTTAATGTTTTTTTGTTGGATTACGAAGATTCACAATTTTTCTCTCGTTTCTCCGAGCCTTTATGTTTCCTGTTACATCATCTGGATCACATTTCTAATTTATTATTTACTCTCATTAACAGTAACTGTCCTAAAAAACATATTTTGGGATCGTTTGCTTCGAGCTTAAGAACCAAGCTGATTAGTTACCAATTACTACTCCTTATTTCATCGATCATTATATGGTTTTAAGTATCAAATGAATAAGTTCTTTCTTTTTGTCACCAAGATTAGTGTCTTTCAAATCCCTTTTCAGAAAATCCAAGAACCAGGAAGAAAGATGGAAAATTATTTGGTTTATGTTTACTAATTTAAAATTCAAGAACTAGTACAAAAGACGATTATCACTATATATACTATTGATTTATCACACTTTGTATTTGCTATTTTGTCACTCGTGTCTTCTTGTTAGTTTTTATCAAACCCAAGCCAATTGTTCGAGTTTTGCCAAGGTAGATCATGTCTCTAATAAGAGTAAATAAAAATTCCTCAACAAAAGACTATTAACTTGGTTACCTTATCTACGATTTAACCTTGAAACTTACCCAACATTACTTGGCATCTTCCTTCAAATGACCTGAAAATTCTTGTAGCATTTCCAAAGAGGAAGGCAAAGAATATTAGATATGATCACAATTCTTTTAATTTCCAACACTCAAAAAAACACCGTTACTGTTATGAGAAACTCACACACTGGCAGCATAGGATGTTGCCAGTTTTTCATCGGCTTCACAGTAACATCAAACATCACCACATTGTTCGTATGGCTCGGCCTCCGAGTCTCCAACCCAATATCCTCCATCCAAGACATTTATTTCCCTGCCCTCAACAGAACCGCAAATTCCACAACCCACCCTAATATCTACTTTGACCTCAAGCTCGACAATCCCAACTGGGACAAAGGAATTTACTACGATGGCCTCCACCTTACCTCTCATTACACCCCTAAGGAATTTAACCGGTCCTCCTCCCCCATAGGTGTTTAATGTCATGGCAATATATTTTTCAGAAATATGATCTTTTTGTTAAAATTTTTGGTCAGTTTGTTATAGATCTAATAGTAGGTCTCATGCACATTTTTGGTTTTGGATCTTTTAATTTAAGCTCAGGTTTAGTACGTTATTCTTCAAGAAATAGTTACTTATGCATATCACAGAAATTGCCACAGACTTATGAGTTATGATTTCATTTGGGGAAAAAGAGAACTTGTGGGTTTTAAAAAAAAACTATTTCTCATTGGGAAACTGTTTGCTTTTAAACTCCAACTATTGAAACTTGTAGATTATTAGGAACTAACATGGTTGCAAAACACTGTACATAATTGTTAAGAATATGTTGAATTTAAAACGTCTGATCGATACTTCATTATATATTTCCTTAGTCTCCAAAGCTTTAGATGAAATTAGCTAGCTTTTCTGTTAATTCAACAATTAAAGATATGTTTGCCTATTTTAGTTTATGTGTTTTGACAGGTAATATGACTATACAGCAATTCTACCAGGGACACAACAAGAAAGCTCACCGAAGAGAAGTGGTAAAGACCCACGGGGTGTCGTGGGAGGCAGTGTCACGGAGAGTTTTAAACGGGACAGTGGTTTTCCGAGTGGATTTGGCTTCTGTTGTCAGGTTTAAGATCCTGAGATGGAAGACTAAACCGCATAAGTTGGTGGTGGGTGCTAACCTGGAGGTCAATGAATCGGGGAGTAAAACCAAACCTAGGAACATCAGGCTCACGTCGGCCGGGGGCAAGGCAACGGTTCTTTGGTACCATGAAATTATTATTTTTGTATTGTTTTTATTCCAATTTTATTAGTTGATGTAATGATATGTTAACTATGTGTATTTGTTTATAAGTTTAGTGACCCCAATGGTGTCCATCATCATTTTGTTAAAATAAGAATGTACCAACTTATACTTTGGTTAGTGGCTAATTTACGAATAACTACATCAAAGTTGCACGTGGTTTCGTATATGACTTATAAAGTCGGACGGAAGGAGTATAACTTAAGGAACACCTCAATAAAATTCAGCCAATATTTCCCGTTTGAGCATATTCACCTCAAACATCATCTTGACGTGTTATACAGATTAAGAAAAACGAAAAAGAACCAACCGTTCTGCAAAAAACTTTGCTGGATCAAGAATCAAGGCCAAATTTCTTGTTTCTAATCTTCTACTCTACATAACTAAGTTAAAAGGACTTCAACAAATGTAATAATAGCAACTTCAAGCTACAACATGAGTCGGTGTTAATTCAACAGCTCTTTATTAAATAAATAGTCAAACCACAAATACTATAAACTAACAAATAAGCATCAGATAGTTCTTCCAGAAGAGTTCACACAAAATAGGATTTCTGAAGATCTTGACACAAACATTTTACACAATAAAATTTACGTTTCACCGAAATGGAGAGTTTCCGCCTTGTTGTAGCTTAACAAGAGAATGGTAAGCCCCATCCCGGCCTAATGCAAGCAACTCATTATGTGACCCTTGTTCGACAACTTTCCCTTCTTTTATCACAGAAATGGTGTTAGCTTTTTGAATAGTGGATAAACGATGAGCCACAACAATACATGTTCTATCAACCATCATCTTCTCAAGAGCTTCTTGGACTAAATTCTCCGAGACGCTATCTAGTGCACTAGTTGCCTCGTCTAATAGCAGGATCGAGGGGTTCTTTAGTATCGCTCTAGCTAATGCTATTCTTTGTTTTTGGCCACCCGAAAGTTGCACCCCTCTTTCCCCACAAAAGGTGTCGTACCCATCTTTCATACCGCTGAAATATATCAATAAAATATTGAAACCAAGATTGAAGGCCCAAAACTAGATTATATTATCATTTTCTATTTTCTTAAATGATCTGTTAAGTTGATTTCTGGAAAGAAAAGCATTCAGATTTAAGTAAGACTAGAGTACATACATATACCATACCTTATGAATTCATGAGCATTTGCAAGCCGTGCGGCCTTTCTTATCTCAGATTCTGTAGCTTCTTTTTTCCCATAAGCGATGTTATCACTTATAGTTCCTCCAAATAGAGTTGGTTCTTGGCTTACTAACCCAATATGTGTTCTCAAAGTCCTCAAATTATAATCTCTCACATCCCTTTCATCAATGTACACAGATCCCTTCAAAGTGTCATAGAATCTCTCAATAAGCCCAATTACAGTAGATTTACCAGAACCACTCTGGCCCACTAATGCCATAGTAGTACCTGCCGAAATTTTGAGGCTAAGACCCTTAAATATTAATTGATCAGGCCTAGATGGATAGGCAAAGAACACATTTCTCAACTCTACACGCCCTCTAATCGAACTTTTTTGAGAATCAGTGCTTATTGAGTTACCAGGATTAATCTCGGTAACTCTATCTAAAATTGAGAAAACTGATCTAACTGCACTACTACCTCGTGATAAATCCTTGGTCATACTCCCAGCGTCTGCAATCGTATAAGCAGTAAATAGCAATACTAGAAATGCCTGGAAAAGACGTTCCGGACTAATCAAACCTTGCACTAACAGTCTTCCACCGTACCAATAAGCCAAAGCTGTAGAAGCCGCGGCAAAAAATTGCGAGCTGAATAAGCCAACACCTGAAAACCAGGATTGTTTAACACTTTCTTTTTGGGGGCCTTTTAAGGATTCTCTAAAGAGGGTCAATATTCTTTTTTGTGACGAAAAAGCAGTTATAGTTCTATGGTTGACAACAGCTTCACTTGCTAGTTGACTTCCTTCTCTTTGTGCTTTTCGAGTTTGTTCTGACAAACTTTTCATTAAAACGCTTCTTGCATAATAGCTTCCGATTAGCAAAGGCTGTGCGGCCATCAATACAAGTGCTAGCCTCCATGAGAGAAAAAGCCCTAATATATAAGCAAAAGTTGCTCCGAAAAAAGCTTGCACTAGCAACGACATGCGATCACCGACAAGTGACCGGACCATATTAGCCTCACCGGATAAACGTGCACAAATAGCTGCACTAGTATTCTCGTCTTGGTCAAACCACCCAACCTCAAAAGTCATAAGCTTTTCCAGAAGCTTCTCACGCACTCTTCTCGTTAATTTTTCTCCCATGATAGCAAAATTATAATGTTGAAGAACACTTGTAACGAAATTGAAAACTCCAAGACCCACAAAAACGAAAGAGTACACTCTGGCATGAGCGACAATGGTGGATTTGTCAGTTCGAAAGTAAACCGAGATTAACGCTCCCACACAGTAAGCGTTTATAGGTTGAACAGCGCCAGATCCAATGGCTCCTATGCATCCAAGCAGTGCTTCGACCCATTCCGGAGCATTCATTTTTAGTAAACGCAACGTAGAGGGAGAAGGATTGTTTGGTTCGTAAAAATCCTCATCGTCACTTATAAAAGAGTCTTCGTATTGAATAGACTGGGGATAACTCACCGAAATAGCCGGGCTGAAAGGTTGCATATTTGGCGTACCCGCCACGCTGGATCTCATACTCATAGGACTAGGTGGAACAACAAAACTGTAATTACTTTTTCTACCACTGGTCCTCGGAGTTATTGGACTAGATTGAACACTCGGCCTATGACTGCTGCGCCTACCTTCGACTGGATAAGAAAAATCGCTGACTTCATTTTCAGTACTAGCTTGTTGTAGTTGCACCATTTTACAATATTCGCTAGGTTCGTCACCATTTATTTCCATGAGTTTTTTATGGGTTCCTGTTTCGATTACCTTCCCTGCTTGAAGAACGATAATCAGATCGGCCAGTCGAATTGTAGAGAGACGATGAGCAATCACTATGGTGGTTCTTCCAACCGAGGCCTGGTCAATAGCTTCTTGTACCACTCTTTCAGATTGAGCATCTAAGGCACTTGTTGCTTCGTCAAGTAGCAATATTTTGGGATCTCGGATTAAAGCCCGAGCTATGGCTATTCGTTGCTTTTGCCCTCCAGACAACTGCACTCCATATTGTCCAACCTGACGTACATGAGAAATCAGAGATTAGGTTTGTTTTGTAAAGTAAATGGGTTTTTATTGCTCACTTATCACGTTTTTACGAAGTACACCAAATTTCAATGTTTTGTAGTACACAAATCTACATTTACTGATTGATCAGTAGACTGTTATTGATATTAGCATATAGGTTAATTTACAAAAGTAATAATTGACCACAGATTAATGTACGTTGTTACTAACCAAAGCATTTGTTTATAAAGTTCACTATAAAAGCCGTGGGGTTTTCGTTAACTTGGACTGAGATACCTGATTGACACATTTACGTCTTAGTATATCAAACGTTAAAAAAATGATAGGTTAGCGTAAAAAACCAAAAAGAATTGACAACATCAAATAAGTAGTTACTCCATCCGTTTCCATTTAATTGTCTACTACGAAACTACGTGCAATTTTGACCGGCTTATAACTTGTATCAAAATTGTCGAAATGATTTTTTTTTAAATCTAATCATAAAATTTAACATTTGAATTATATTATCAACTTTTGAAAATTTTCATTCCGACAATTTTGATACAAGTTATTGACCGGTCAAAATTGCACGTAGTTTCGTAATGGACAATTAAATAGTAACGGAGGGAGTACTAATGAAAAATGGGCTTTGCAAATAACTCCCACAGAATGCTCTCAAAGCTTACTTGAGTTTCATATGCGTCTGGCAACTTTATGATGAAATCGTGAGCATTTGCAGCTTTTGCTGCAATCATCATATCATCTGTTGTTGACCCTTCTTTTCCAAACAAAATATTTTCCTGTATGGATGTCGCAAAGAGTACTGGCTCTTGATTAACCAGGCCCATTTGGGATCTCAACCATTTAAGATGAATCTTCTTGATTTTGTGCCCATCCAATATAATATCACCTTCTATCGGATCATAAAATCTTTGAAGAAGAGAGATAATAGTGGATTTTCCGGACCCACTACCTCCAACTAGGCCTACAGTTTTACCTGCTGGAACTTTGAGATTTAATCCCTGTAAGATTGGAGTATCGGGCCTTGATGGATAATTAAAATAAACACCTTTAAATTCTATTTCTCCTCTCACATATGACAATGCTTTCCCCTTTTTGTCCTCAGTGTCGATGGAAGGTTCCCTGCTAATCATCTCGTTCATACGAGCAGAAGCAGCACTGGCCTCTGTTATGGCGGTGAGGTTAGGGAGTGCAGTCAATATATTCCTGTACAAGTGAAAAGAAGTCTTTACAATTACAATCATGATCTGTTCAAAGAAACATTTGGGTCTGTTTTATATTTTGTTAAAAGGGCAGAGTTCATTATATCTATTTGTGCAATTAAACATGATGACCGGAGCCTAAACTTTGCATACTATGGGAATATATTCACTATCAATATATGACTGGAGCTAAAACCAATTCCTAGTAATTAATAAAAATTATTAAAAGCAATAAATTGTAAAATTCACTATGTTCATCCGCATACAAAATGATATTCAAGGTCCAAATTGGAAATGAAAAGAAGGAAAAGTTGACGCTTTATGCGTTTTTCAGAAAAGAAGAACAAAACGTTCCATTGTTGCGATGGAAAACGCGCCTCTAGGCGCTCTAAAACACAATTGCTATAACAACTAGCAACTAGGACTGGAAATATATGATGGAGGAATGAATTAGTTGGTCGAAATTTAGAAAACATTCTTAAGATTTTGGAATTTACAGCAGCAGTTCTGTTAGCCGAGGGAATTAAATGAGATACTGACTAATATCAAACCTAAAGGAATTACAAATTAATAAGAACTTACAGTCCGCCCATGAGAATATTAAATCCAGCTACAAATACATCACCACCCTTTTCTCCACTTTTGCTAACCAGCAGAGATCCAATCCAAGCCTGAAAAGCCCAACTAAAATAAATTATTCCCATGCTTCCCATCATTAACCCCCTAGCAAAACCTTGCTTTATCCCAAGTTCCATAGTCTTTTGAAGTGAATTACTGAATCTTTCAAGTGTTTCATTTTCCGCTACGTAAGAATAAACGGTTCTAATTGAAGAAATTGCTTGTTCTGCTATACCACCAGAAACTCCATAAGATTCAATCATTTGTATTGCAGCGTCCATCATAGCTTTTCCGAATCCAAGTGCAGGGACTATGAACATTATTGTGAATGGAATAGCAGCTAAAGTGAGCTTCCATGAGAGGATGAAAGCGAATATAAAGCAGCAGAAAAATGATGACATGTAAGCTATGCAGTCTGGTATCTACAATCCAAGAGAAGAAGAAAACATATACAATAATTAGTGTTAAAAAGCTAAAATTGTAAATGAGTCACAGGCGGCATAATTACCAACTTAGGAAACGGAAACGGGAAGCGATACGGGAAACGTAGCCTAAAGTTTTATGAGAAAGGGGAAACGCCGGTATATTTAAAAAATTAAGATAAAATATACATGACACCTTTGTTAAACTTATATGGATTTATGGATTCAATAATAATAATCTGAAAAAATACTAATTTCTTATATTTCATGAGATATAATAGCTAAAATTTGAGTAGCTGAACAAATAAATTATTTATATATTATATATTCTCTTTTAGTAACTTGATTTCATGATGTTGTAATGCATTTTTTTTCTATTTTATTACGAAAATTGTATAGTTAAAACTTCCTTAAAGTTCTAGTAAAGCATATTTTTCATATTATTAGAGTTATGAAAAAGTTTTATTTAAGATTTTACAATGTTTCAGTTAAGTTTCCAAAACGTTTCAGAAACGTTTCCCCTAAAATTTTCAAGGGGTACCGTTTCCGTTTCCGAAGCGCGTTTCTAGGGAAACGCATTTTCTAGCTAAATAGAGTTTCCCGGTAACTATCACAGGTGAACAGCTCAACATGATCTGGTGATCATACAGAAGCAGAACGTTCTTGATTAAAGCTACACCATCTCTGTGCATGTTAAGAAATTAATTTGAGATTAGTTCTCGCTAACAACTTAAGCTCCTAAATAAGTCATGAGATTATGGACGAAAATAACAATTAACTCTTTCAATAAAAAACTTATAGAGACAGGCCTTCAGCTAAATGTTTGCTACAACAACCTAAACCTTAGAAAACTAACAAAGCTCTAGCCAGAAATCTCTATTTGCCAGATTATTTTCTGAGTAAAGCAATTTTCCAGCACATCATGAGTTCATGAATATACCCAGCTCACATGTATCCTGAGAAGGTACGTTTCACTTTACAAATCGTATAGACTATAAAAAATGAGATGCAGAAGACTAAACGTGATCCACTCATATCTTCATTCTTTTGATGATCAACTCATAAGTACTTCATATAAATAGACCGCGTATGATACGAACTGATGTTTCTTATTTAACTCGATCCACTAAGTTTTTGGAGTTTCAGGTGTCATGTTAAACATAAATAGTAGGGTGCTTGTACAACATCAAACCTTTTCTCCAATTGCAATTTGGATTGCATTTGAATCGGATGAGATTGTTGTCACTACTTGATAAGTAGTTGAGGAATCAGCTGATTGTGTGTCGAAAAACCCGACATCTTGTCTTAGGACAGATTTTAGGTACTTCACTCTCATCCGAGCCGTTTGTCTCTCTGCAGTTCTTGCCCAGCAAAGTCCCTCTGTATGAATACAGAACAGAAAAGTTAATTAAGATCTATGCATTTAAGAGAGAAAATTTTAAAAGCAAGAAGAAATATAAACTTACCAACAAAAGCTGATAGACCAACCCCAATAGCAACAAATAACAGCCTGAGTGCATACTGGAAATAGTAGGATAATACCCATTAGAAGAAAAAATTGGCTCCAATAAAAGTTAAAAGTGAGTACAATCATCATATGTTTTTATTATCAGTTGACTATTATCAGTAGCGTGAAAGTGTATAGACCATCTTCTCCATGGTAACATATCTAATTGTCTCCCTTGGCAAGCATAGAAATCATGATATGTATTTCTGATTTCTAATGTGTAACTACCGTAACTATCATATCAAGTTTGCCAGTTCTACATCTATTTTGAATAGTTTACAGACATGACTAATAATAGGGCAATTAGAGGGTAAAAAATGAACATCTTCATATACATTCGGAAGTTGCAAATGGTTACCTTGTTCACAGAACTAAAAGATATATTGCTATTGACATTTCCATAGTCGTTGATCACTTCACTGAGAACAAACATCGTGAGAGGGGTCTGTATACCATCTCCCATGCTACCTAAAGCCCCTATTATCATCAGCAATTTATCTTTTTTATCTGCATAACTAAACATCCCCTCATTTTTCTCCATCTCTACAATCCCCTGTAAAAGGGATTCTACTACCTTTTTTGCTTTTCCAGTATCAGCCTAAAATATGTTGAAAGAATGAGACACTTGGATCTTTTATACATAATGTCATCAAGTGTACTATATATTATTATTTGCAGGCCCCTAGTTTTTGATGTCGACGTTTTTCAACTAACTTATATGGAAGATATTTTCAGTGAAAGAATGCAAGAAAACCAACAGCCGGCTCGTATTAAACTGTTTAGGTCTGAAGTTACTGTGACTATAGAACATATATATATTGAATTCATACTAGTTGTTGCAGCAATAAATTATTGGAGCGGTCACATTAACACAATCTCAACTTGAGTATAATGAGGTGCGCATTCAAACGAATCTTTTATACGGCAAAACAGTTAAAAAAATATCTTTGTAAACATTGTTTCGATTCTATGCAACAGCTCATTAACTAAGAGGCCTTGTCATTGTTTAGTGACAAGGACGAATCCATGAACAGGCCAGTAACATGTTATCACCATATACCTACTCATTGCTTAGTTTTAAGTGAAGGGATTGAAAGGCATGTCAACAGGTCTTCTCTAATCAATCCTCTCAATTCCTCAGTAACATGTGAATGCAGGTTCTCGAACTTGTTCAACATGATACACATGTGGTTTTAAAAAAATGGCTCAAATAAGTCGAGAGGATCTGAATCATGTTTGTACACATCATCTTACCCTGTATTAGGTATTCAGGCTCCTAATGCTATTGTGCCTCTTTATGCGACTGTCTAGCCAAACAAGAAGATCATCATGTATATGCCAATACTTCAAATCTGTAAAATCTAGCTGTCTATCTACACCCTGTGATTACTATAAACTCCTAACATTTAATCACCAAAAGGTAATCTACGTACATATCTTTATATGTGGTTGTAGAATACAAACAAAAATTACAGATAACGTAAAAACACATTCTCATAGATGTTGACTCTGCCAGCAAGAGAGCATCGCAGATTCCACCTTCTTTCTTCCTTCAGTGGAGTAGATTCCATTTTATTTGTTGTCTTAGGTCACAAATTTACCAAAAAATATAGGTTCCCATTCATTCCTATCTTCAATAGAAAAAAATAGATTCAACTAAGTTTAGACGTATTTGACACAATGCTGTAATAACCCCTATGAAGCTTATGTCACAAAATTCTGTCTTTAAATGCTTTTCTTGTTTTTACCACTTTCTTTTTGTGGCATCCTTTATGATATGCGGTCTTAACTTTCGACCGCTAACAGGCCTTACCACAGTTTATTTGGCTTGGCTTATTTGCAGGGAAGTTTCGGCTTTTCAATTGTATTTTCGAAGTTAAATTTTGATAACGTTAGAGGCCATATCCCACAATTCTTCATTATAAAACAATAAGCACAAGTTTAGTATAATCAAGCCAGATATAACAAGTATCTAATTTGAACTAAAACAATCAACTAGTCTCAGACTACTCAACCATAGTTTTGCTGACAAAGACATAACATGAAATATATGCAACATACAGGAAGAGTTGACTATTAACATGAGATGATAAGAATATTAAACGTCATCATTAGTATAATTACATAAGACAGAAAGCAGTATCTCAGAAAAAAAAAGCATCTCAGAAAAAATATTAGATTTGACATTAAAATCCAGCAAAAGCCATGGGACCATGTCATAGGCCGGCAGAGGTAGAACATAAAGGAATAAATCACACTTCCACCCCTAAAGTTCTATGAAACCATTAATACGCCCAACGCCGTAATTTAAGACAGGGTCCGCTAGACTTCTGAAGTTTGGATTATCAGGAGTAACTAACATTCTGTAAGTGGTTGATTATAATCAAATGTACCAACTTATCTGAAATGAACCAATATATATAACCATATAGGTGGTATCAGGTATGACCAAAGTCTAAGTTATCATTGGCCCGGGATAGAATTGGATCTCCGTGTAGCGGTTATATAGGAGGGCCATCTAGTCGAACAGGTATATACCTAAACCTAATGAGTACTTACTAATATCTCTATTCTGAAGTAGCATCTCGTTTCAAAATTAAATAAAATCTGATTCTAGAGTGGTTGAGTGTATGCTTTTTTTAATTAAGTCAAACTTTAGATTTAAAAGGGTTGTTGCTAATTTTATACTAAAGAGGTTCGGTTTGTACAAATGAACCGTCCAGAATTGAGAAAATTCCTTAACATCAATCATCAGTTAAGGCGGTTGCCTCCTATTTCCGGTATTTCACTTGAACAAAACCTAACCAATAATATATTTATCGATTAACCAATTCAGGCAGCTCGACTATGATAACTCCAGGTATAGCACCATAACCACATTCCACATCAAAATTTGTCAAAACTTAAAGGGAATAACAAATATATTGAGTTGCAACGTTTATTCTCGAAGCAACCAAATCATAAGATAGTATTAAAAATACCTTACGTTAAACGTATTAAATATGATCAACAACGATCTAGCAAATAAAAAAATATGCTGGCCTGCAACTGGCCTGGCTCGATCAGTGATATATTTTACCAAATTATCCAAACAAACCAACTGTGAAATAATTCAAATAATACCAGAAATAATTGGCTAGTACAAAAAGGTAGAGTAGCTTTACACATATATACAGAACCATCTACACAAATAATTAACTTCCCAAATCATCTACTCATTAAGAGAAGCAATAACAATGAAATTGGCTTAAAACGGAATTGCCATCGAAATCATAAAACTTTTATGATCATGTCATCGTCTGAAGCTAGTATTTTAAATGTCAAATAAATGTGATTTGAAATGGGACACATAAATTTTCAAATAAAATAGTCATGTAAAATGTAATGTTCATACAAATATTGTCTGATTATTTTGCCCAAGAAATAGTCCAAAGTTAAATCTGGCACCATATTGGCTTAAAATACACTTAAATATTTAACAGGCTAACAATCACTGAATATTATAGTCGGTCATCACTCAACAGACTAATGGCAAAGGTTCAACAAGTTTATAAGCGCACCTAATAGCTTGCGGAAATTCCAACAAGTTCAATCGAACTCCACTCTCTATTTGGCTCATTTCTCTGGTGGTATTATTTATTAATTTTGTTTTTTTTAATCTATTATTTTGCAAATTATTAAATTGAATTATATCAAAGTAAGATAGAGCAAAATTAATTCGACGAGGGGGATTCACGATTGTCCAACCGATTTGTAAGTTGAAACTTTGATCGAGCCTTATCTCCGATTTGGGTACTTACCTTTTTTTATTTAATCCTATCTAACATGCAGAGTCGGTCCAAAAAAAAAAAATGGGTTGGCTAGTTGGAAAAATACTTGTTTTGCCCATCGAAAGAAAATCTCGAAAGATCACAATATAAATTTTAATTTTCGAAAACTATTTGCTCTTGAGGTGAGATGCTCAATCCATTCGGACTGTTGGCATTCCCAATACATCATCTCTACTAACATACAAAAGGTTTAACTCGAGATTTATAAGTGACCGGCCACGACCATCGTACTCCAATACTCGAATCAATTAATACCCATAGAGAGAAAATGTACTTGAAGCATTAAGTATTTAGCGTTGTTAATGATTGTTTGATACATGATACTTAGAATATAACCATATTTCTGCAATGTGTATCTAGAGTTGATCATGTGTTCGTCTCTTATCGCAGCGAGACATGATTAGCCTAGAAAAAAAAACTCTAATAATAACGTATTTAGCATAATTAATGATTCTTTGATACTTGATACTTAAGAACATAACCACGTTTCGGAAATGTGAATCTAGAGTTAATTACGTGTTCGACTCACATCGTAATGAGACAAAATCTCTTAGATTTCTAACAAACCTCTAATATTATTATCCCCACCAAACAAACATTAATCCTTGTTAAATCAGCTAATTAGATAAAATACACATAATTAGCCTAAAAATTGATAAAATACCCCTCATTAGTCCAAAATTTCGACACAGATATATCAATTATGTCGATTAAAATTGAAACTAATCATAATTGTAGTTAACTTGTTGGACTATCTATTTACTTTAAAAAAAAGTAGGTATTAAAAGTGAGACTTTCATTGACCTTACTAGTAAAGACGTTGATTAGGAAAATAAAGACTATCATCGAATAATAATTAGTTGAACTTTAATATATAGACTTAGCTAGAGAGTATATCTGTTCATGTTTGAAAGGGCATGTTATCGTTTTGTTCATATGTATTCGTAATTTTATTTTTTTAAATCAACGTTTTGTTTTATTTCTAAAAGTGGTTGTTCAAAAAAATATGTAAATTTGAACTTTTTTATATTTTTTTGGGGCATTTATTGTTTGTTTTGACAATTTATAAGGTAGTAAAACTAAAAAAAATACCAAAACAAATATAAAAATTAGATTTTTTTTGAACAAACACTTTACAAATAAAAACAAAATGTTGATTTAAGAAAAATAAAAATAAAAAATCACAAATACATACAAAAAATCATTAACAAGACTAAAACATGAAGTTAACCAAACATACCGTACTCAAAAGTAATTGACAATATATACTGTATATCCATTTTAAATAAGAAAAAAAGGGTACTATTTGCCCTAGTACAGTAAAGTAACTACTACTGTATAGTTTCGTCACCTCACCTGGACTCACAAACTGAGGGGGGGCACCAGACTCCCCTATTTGGATGAGTTAGCGAAACTTCTCAATTTTTGCGATTTCGGAATGATTTTTTAAATACGTTTTTTTTATCAACGTTTTGTTTTATTTCGAAATTGTTTGTTAAAAAAAATCTGTGAAATTTTAACTTTTATATATACTTTTGTATTTTTTGACTGTACTAAACTATTAATTGTCAAATAAACAATTAAACATCAAAAAATATATAGAATTTAAAATTTTAGAGATTTTTTTGACAAACAGTTTGGAAATAAAAAAAACATTCATAAAAAAAAAAATCTATTTGAAAAATCATTGGTGAAAACGGAGGGAGAGTTTCCCTAACTCCCCAAATGGGGGAGTCTGGTGCCCCTCCTTCCAAACAAACGACCAACTAATAAACCCTTCACACACACATTACACACACATATATACATAGAGATAGAGATAGAGATAGAGAGAGATAAGATGGGCGGTGGAGGAGGAAAGGCGGCATCATCATTGGGGTGTGAGGCGGTGGTGGGATCGCTAACGGCGTCGAAGAAGAGAGAGTACAGAGTCACTAACCGTCTTCAAGAGGGTAAACGCCCCTTATACGCCGTCGTTTTCAACTTCATCGATTCCAACTTCTTCAACGTCTTCGCCACCGCCGGAGGCAACCGAGTATTGTTATTTATTTATTCTCCACTCTTTTATTTTCTTCCTTAATTTGCTTATTTACCACCTCGTTTGGTTGCGGTACTAATTTCGGTGCGATTAGAACTACCATGGGATTAAATTTTGTGAAGGGTACTCGTAATACTTTGTTTGATTCATATGGGATTATATTCTGACATATGATTAAAAGTTGTTGTATTTTAAAACTTTAAATTTATATGATAGGAAATAATAAAAATAAAAGGTACCAGTTTTGCTACTCATGCTAGTTACAATGATTTTTTTGGACATTTTGGTCCCAAGTCCAACCATCACTAAATCTAATACCATGCACACATTGTATTCCAAATGATGTGGTTTTGTGGGATTTGGTGTCCCATTAGACTTCATGTCCAAATATATTTGGCAAAACAAACATGGGATTAACGGGTTCACGGTATTTGCAGTACTATCCCAGCCATATAATCCCGCAAACAAACACCGTATAGAAAGTAATATTTATGACTGTATGTTTTTGAGGCATTCAGGTACTATTATTTATTTTCCACTTTATTTTGGGACTTGGGAGAATCATTGATTAGTACATAATAACTTACTTAATTTCCAAAAACCTAGATTTTCAAGTCTTGTTTGGGTTTAAGATTTGGTACATATAATGTAGCATAGCATCAAAGTTAAAAACAAAGAGTAAAAATAAGTACGTAGTAGTATCATGTAGCATATGTTCTAATCTTTAAAAGTGTTTTAGAGTGTGGATTCTCTTTAATTAAGTACCAATAGTAGTATGTACTTTTTCTCATCATTTTACCCTCTCTTTTTTCTCCCCTTAATTTCTTCAAACGTATTTGCCTCTGCCGGAAGCAATCGGGTATTGTTATTTATTTTCCACCACTTTTCCCACCCTTCATTTGATTTGTACTCATATAGTCCTATTTATGACTGTACGTTTTTTTAGGCATTCGGTTATTATTTATTTTCCACTTTATTTTCTCCCCTTAATTTCTTCAGCGTCTTTGCCACTGCCGGAGGCAATCAAGTATTGGTTATTTTCCTTTTCCACTCTTTTTTGTTTCTTATTTAATTTGATTTTTTTACTCCTATTTATGACTGTCGTTTTTTAGGCATTCACATTGTTATCGCGTTTTTACACCTAAGGCGTACAATTTATTGGACGTATTTTAGCTTTGGCCAAAAGAATTCATACCATGCGTAAAAAGAAATTGTATTAATTTGGCTCCAATCACCTTGACTTCTGAAGTTTGGAATCAGGAGTAACTAATAAACCCTTAAATTGATTTTTACTCCTATTTATGACTATCGTTTTTAGGCATTCACATAGTTTATCGCGTTTTTACACCTAAGCCGTATAATTTGTTGGGAGTATTTTCAACTTCATCGATTCTCATTTCTTCAACGTCTTCGCCACTGCCGGAGGCAACTGGGTATATTATTTATTTTCCACTTTTCTTTTGTTCCCCTTGATTTGCTTTTTAACTCCTATTTATAGCTGTCGTTTTTTTGGCATTCGTATTGTTCATCGCGCTTTTACACCGTAGTCAATTAGTAGGCATTAAGAAAAAGTGCTCTAACCATTAAGTTTTTACCGTAATGAATGATTGTTTGATACTTGCTACTTACTCCGAATATAACCGCATTTCTGTGATGTGTATCTAAGTTGATAATGGGTTCAACTCATATCGCAGCGTGACAAAATCTCTTAGATTTCTAACAGACCTCTATCATTCTTATTTCAACTAAGCAAGCATTAATCCTTGTTTGAATCATCTAATTAGATAAAATACCCCTAATTAGCCCGAAAATTTAACACGGATATATCAATTAATGTTAATTTGAAACGTATCATGATTGTGATTATTTTTTGACGATCATCAAATAATAATTAGTTTAATTTTAGTATAGTACTAAAATGTAATTGCCAATATTTATATATCAATTTTAAATAAGAAAAAGAAACGATAATACTTGCCCTAATTATATAGTTCGGCACCTGGACTCCAAAACAAACGACCAACTATAATAAACCCCTTCCTACCACCACATTCATATCACACACACACACACATAGACACACACATATATATATATAATCCTAGAGAGAGAGAGAGATGGGCGGTGGAAGAAGCAAGGCGGCATCGGCAGTGGGGTGCGAGGCGGTGGTGGGATCGCTAACGGAGTCGAAGAAGAGAGAGTATAGAGTCACCAACCGTCTCCAAGATGGTAAACGCCCTTCATACGCTGTCGTTTTCAACTTCATCGATTCTCGTTTCTTCAATGTCTTCGCCACCGCCGGCGGCAACCGGGTATTGTTTATTCTCCACTATTTTATTTTCCCCCTTAATTTGCTTATTACTCCTATTTATGAATTATGACCGTCGTTTTTTGGGCATTCACATTGTTATCTAAGATAGTAAGATTCATGACCGGACCACGTGTAATATTTTGGGCGACCTTTTAACTTTGTTAAGAAAAAATCAAACCACGTGTAAAAAGAAATATTATAAAAAATTATAAAATTTTGGGCGATTTTTTAACTTTGTTCAGAAAAAACAAACCATGTCATAAAAAAAATATCAGAAAAAATCAACCGGGCACACTATTATTTATTTTCCACTCTCTATTTTTCTCCCCTTAATTTGTTTTTTTTTACTCCTATATATGACTGTACGTTTTTTAGGCATTTACATTGTTATCTAATATTCAGGGCGGACCGGTGCCCTTTCACACCTAAGACGAAATCCCCCAAAAATGATAAAATTTGAACTTTGTCATAATAAAAGAAGATATTGTCTTTTACATTGCACAAAGCACAATCAAATAAAGTAGAATGACTTCATTGTGAAAAAAATAACATTTTATTTTTTATTTTTCGCGCTTTGGGACCGTTGCCTAAATTACCTGGCTGGCTTGACTTATACCAGGGCCAACACTGCTAAAATTAATGATGGATGTTTCAATTTTGTTTATGTACACAACTCTAGCGCTAATTCTTTCTGTCGATTATTTGTTTTTAAATCTTTTAGCTATTTTTTTACAAGACTATGTATGTGTATAGCAATTTTTTTGTAATGTACATGGTGGATGAGGGTTTATCTAGTAGTTTTTGTACATATCATTGTATGTCTAACAGTATAAATCAAAAGGATTGATCCAGATTCCAGAGCAATATTTTGACAAGCTAACATGTAGCCAAAACACTTTTGTAAGAGCTACGCTGACAGTGTAAGATTTGATGGTGTAAAACGTAAGAAAACCAGCCTTTCTCAACCTTTTTAAACCCCGGATTGAGCTTATTTGCATCGAAGTGAGATTTTTAAAAGGGTGATCCAATGTAGAGGCAATGGTTGTAATGGAAGAGGTGATAAATGAGGCATTTTGTTTGTTTTTTCTCACTAGAAACTGTTGATTCTTTTATTAACAATGTCGAAGTTACATGACGAGAACGGAAATACTAATGGGTAATGTGGCTTATCGGGTTAATATGATTGTTTAAGAAGACTGTTATCGTTAGAATCGGATTTAAGTTTTTTGATAAATGGAGTGTAGTGATAGCTATTGGTACTGTTTTTGAGACCTTTATTTCACTAGTTGGTAAGGAATGCAGATCAAGAGCATTTCACAGTTTAATAGCAACATTTCTCAATATTGAGGGTGTAACTCTTTTTTGTAGAATTTTTTTTAGGTGAATTTGAAGTTGGTGATTTTCTATTTTCCTGATTATAACACACTTTAAATGTGTTAAGAGAGTATTATCTGATGAAACTCTCTCTACTGATCTGCATAGCAATGACAGGATTACAGTGTGCAAATCATGTAATAAAAGAGTATCACTAGAGAGATGATAATACTCAACTGGAACAACCCTTTACACAATTGATGACATAAGACTTGGTTTCTTTCTTTTCATTTCAAAAGAAAAAAATCTTATTTTCTTTCCTCTTTTTTGTGTTTTTGTTTAGGAAAGGTGTGCTCAATTTGTTTGCCTATCAATAATAAGATCACAGTGTCATTTTTTTTGCTTTCTTTGTCATAAATTTAAACCATTTTGGAAGCTCAGCTAAGATTGAGTACATATTAATTTGTTTGCCTTTTGTTTCACCTTTTGTTTTAGGCAACAATATACCAATGCCTTGAAGAAGGTGTCATTGCGGTGTTGCAGTCTTACATTGATGAAGATGTATGAAAATTTATTGCTTTTGTTATGCATTTTTAATTTACCAGTCTGTAATTTTAATAAGAATTTGGTATTCCATGTTCTTTTTATATCAGAAGGAAGAGTCATTTTACACTGTGAGTTGGGCTTGCGGTGTCGATGGGACCCCCCTTTTAGTTGCTGGTGGCATTAATGGTATTATCCGTGTCATTGACGCTGGCAATGAGAAGATACACAAGGTAACGGAGCTACTCGCTGTACTTGCACTGTATATTTATACACCTTATTGATGTCTTCTTCTAAATAAACATATTTTCAGCATTATCTTTTATAGTAGTTAATGATGGGGCATTGGGCTTATGTATGATTTTGTAATAAGTTTCCAATAATGTAGTTGTTCATTCACTTCTTGTTTTGTTTTAATATGCGTGTTTACCTTGCAGAGTTTTGTCGGCCATGGCGACTCGATAAATGAGATCAGGACCCAGGCGTTGAGACCATCTCTTGTGGTGTCTGCGAGCAAAGTATGTCTTGAACTAGAATTCATTAATATCGATATAGTTCTGAAGCAAAAGTTTTGCTGTCATTAAATTTACCATACAAGATTAGCGTAAAAAGGCCTAATGTAAGCGTGTCTTGACATGCGACATTTTTCAGCTAATTTGATTTATCCTTGTGCTTTAACACTTCTTTGGGTGCTTCATATCTAAGCCCTACCCTTATAGCAATCTAAAAGACAGTTGTTTCTAATTGATGATGTAATTTAAATAGGATGAATCACTTCGACTATGGAATGTTGAAACTGGTGTTTGCATTTTGATATTTGCTGGTGCTGGGGGTCACAGGAATGAAGTCTTAAGTGTGGTAAGGAAATGTATTTAAAAGGAAAAATCATAAGCAAAATGTTTATATGAGAGACCTTGCGGTTTTATATTGTTCTATTTAATCATCTGTAGGATTTTCATCCTTCAGACATATATCGGATCGCAAGTTGTGGCATGGATAATACTGTCAAGATATGGTCTATGAAAGGTGATTTTATGTGCTATCACCAAGTATATCTAATTGGTTTGTTTAGTTAGTTGCTAAAGGTCTATTATAATTTTAATTTTATCATAGTTCATGTTTTTTGAATGGCCTGCAGAATTTTGGACATATGTTGAGAAGTCTTTCACATGGACAGACCTTCCTTCAAAGTTCCCCACAAAATATGTGCAATTCCCTGTGAGTATCAATATTCCTGGAATCTCAAGTGCGGTGAAATTATGTAATATCAATCTAAGTTACTTTATGTCATTTCAGAACTTTATAGCCTCGGTTCATACAAACTATGTCGACTGCACTCGGTGGCTTGGTGATTTTGTTATGTCAAAGGTGAGTAGTGTAATTAATGGTTATGGCAAGTTTGTTTCACGTTGTAAAACACTTGTATTTTGCAAACTTGTAGAGAGTGGGTGACATACTAGTTTCTTAAGGCACTCTCATTAGCTGACTCACTCGGTCTTGACTAATTGAATTTTCTACATAAATACAGTATCATATGAAAAAGAAATATTACTCTTAACTGCTAGGCTAGGCAAGCAAATTTCTTTTCTCGAGACTTACATGCCGAGAAGTTGCCAGATACATTATAATAGCTGTGGTATCCATAAACTTGGTATGGATACAGTGTCTTTTGTTCTTTCCTTAAAAAAGAAGAGGAGATAGAGAGCAAGAGGGAGAGGGAGAGAGGCTGATTGTTCCTTTAATTTGCAGAGTGTAGACAATGAAATCGTACTGTGGGAAGCAAAGTTGAAGGAACAATCTCCTGGCGAGGTAAAACGGTTTCATGTCTTCGGTTTCCTCAAAACCGATTCCCTTTGGTTTTTAAAAAATCCTTATTTTATAACTCATTCATTGTTCAAGGCCTTGTTGTTATGTTCCAGGGCTCGGTTGACATTCTGCAAAAATATCCTGTCCCAGAGTGCGACATTTGGTTTATCAAATTCTCATGTGATTTCCATTACAATGCTGTGGCTATAGGTATTGCACTATCGCTAAGTTTATTTTCATAATACGGCTTTTCAAAATTGCAATGGACCTTGGGCTAATTATTGTCCATCCATACCAGGGAATAGAGAAGGGAAGATTTTTGTCTGGGAACTTCAAACTAGCCCCCCTGTTCTCATTTCAAGGTTCTTTCTTCATATCCTTCCGTATATTCCCATCCTTGTTAGCAGTTCTTTTATGGAATGCAATTTCATAATTTCTACTTTACCCATTCGTTGCAGGTTATCTCATGTACAGTCAAAGTCTCCCATTAGGCAGACTGCCATGTCCTTCGATGGAAGGTAGAATTTTCGTAGTTTACTCTGATATAGTTTCTGATTTTTGTTTTACAACAAAACAATTCTTTAATAATTTTTGTAAATGCTGCAGCACCATTCTCAGCTGCTGTGAGGACGGAACAATCTGGCGATGGGACACGGTGGCCACTTCTTAAATCTCGAGGTTGCATGGATAGTGTTATAAAATGATGGGCATTACGACGATAACTTTAATTGTTTGGCAGAGGAAGAGAATATGTTTGAAATTGGAGTTGGAAGGGGCAAATTATACTTTGATACACCAACGTTTGTGCTTTTTTTCGATTTTATACACCAACGTTTTAAAATTTCGATGGAAGGGGCAAATTATACTTTGATACACCAACGTTTATACTTTTTTTGATTTTATACACCAACGTTTTAAAATTTCGATTTAGTACACCAATGTTACACTTTTTTTCTGTTTTTTAACGTCTGTTAAGAAAAGCATCCATTTGACGTCATCTCCGTAAAATGTCAAGGGTATTTCGGTCTTTCAGCATGTTACATTATTGAAATACGAAACAAGTATGAAAAAAATGGTTTGGTTTTTATATATATAAATATATACAACATAGGTATGTAAAAAACGTTGTATAAAATATAAACGTGTGGTGTGGGACAAAGAGGACAGAAAATGTAGGAGGAGAGGGAGGGCGGAGGAGAGAAAGCAGATTAAAAGAGAGAGAGGTGCGAAGTCAGGAGGAGAGAGAGCGCTGGGTAGTAGAAATGGCCAGATGGGCGAAGCCCAGAATGGTTTGTGGGGGTGCCAAATTTTACTTGCACTTCTGAATTAAGTGCAATGAAAAAAATGGGGGTTTTTAATATATTTTAATGAAAATACATTGTCAAAAATTAAAAAGACATAATTTTTGAAATTATAGAGGTACTCTCCCGATGGTATGCACTTAGCTTGTCGATGGTATGCACTTAGCTTCCCTGAGGCGGGCTTTGGTGAAAGGGAGAAGCTGTGTAAAGACAAAGAAATGGGGTGGGATTGGAAGAAGAAAAATATCATCAAACGCCCTATAGTTTACCTAAGTTCTCTAATAAGTATCAATAGCCAATAGCTACATTTAATGTGGTTTAAAAGAGTCCAAACTTTTAGAAGTAGCACTGTAACATAACTTGTCCTTAACATTCGCTTGAGTTAAAAAAATAATTGTATTAAATTAATTTACTAAATTATAAACCAATTTCATATACTTCTAAAGTTTTACAATTGAGTAGGATTTTTTTTTAGGATTTGTTTTTTCAGCGGTAAATGCCTATCTATATATTTTATACGTATATGAATATTTGTATAATATATGAAGATTTTATTTTATATGTATATGTATGTATCTGTGTATATTTATACTGTAGTTGAATTTATGCATAGGAAATTTTAAATATAAGTAATTGTCCATCAACTGCTATTTATTATTTTGATACAATTGAAAACGTATATATCATATTGCATTTTTTGAAAGCTATGTGGGTGAGGCATGTAATATCTTATAAAGTTATTGTGATGTGTCATAGTAATTACTCTAGAACAAGGGTATTCTGGTAAACTAACACTTTTCAATCTTTCAAATTTACGGAGGTGTACGAAATCATACAAAAAACGGAAGCAGAGTACCTGAGAGTCAGGGTTACTCTGCTTCCACAGCCATTGGATCTGTTACAGTTTAAATTTAATAACAGATCCAATGGCTGTGGGAAGCAGAGTAACCCTGACTCAGAGTCAGCTACTCTGCTTCCACAAAAAACTTAACGTGCAAACGTTGTGTGCAAAAATGTAATTTGCCTGAGTTGGAAGTTTAACAAATTTTAAAGATATGTAAGCCCTGTATGTCATAATTGGAATGCATGTACTTTTACGAACGGATGCTAAAGTCCAACTCATATTCTATGCTAATATATTTCACCAGGAAAAACTAGTAACAAGTATCTCACTATCTATTATCTTAGGAATCAAATAAGTGAACCGACTCAAAAACAATTGGATTACATCTTGTATTTATAACTATTTTAATATTTTACAAAATTGTTACATATGAGTACAAAACTTTTTTTTATCACGTCCTACGTTTCTCATTTGTCTACACAACTTGATCTCTCTCTCTATGTTGTATCTATACACAAAAAAATTACCAAACTTATATGCTTGGGGATTCTTTGTCCCAAAAGTAATACCAGAACTAATGACAGCTATCCGGAGATACAATCAAATCTGAGTACGCAAGCGCTCCAAAAGACTCTGCATTGCATCAAGTTTTTGAGAGAGCTCTTTAAATCCAGCAACGTGTTGCATATATAACTCCGAATCGCTTGGTTGAGCAGCTAGAGCTGCACATCTTGCCTGAGAATCCAGTAAAACACCCTCTAGTTCAGATACTGTTATTGCCAAGCTCGCTTGTGGGCTATCAATGGTCATGTTTGAAAGTGGGCTGAGACCTATGCTGTTTCCACTTCCACCTCTACCAATCTTTTCCGGGCTGAAAATCTTGTCAAAGCTTTCAGTACCTGCAAAATCACGACTTTTGTTTATCTACACTGCTAACTTCCATACTTGATGAGAGAAGATTAAAATGTAGAAAAGGATAGCTTAGTTAGTCGCTTATTTTTAAAGACAGCTTCTTTGCTATAATCAAATTCATGTAGCATCAACATATGCGAAATAGACTAACAAGTTGAATAGTGACAAGTATAATGACAATTTTCTCTATCATGCGGTAGAGAATACGGTTCCTGTTGCCAGTCGAAGTGCCTTGTCATATGCCAAAAGGTTGTTGTGCAAGTATAAGTCCTTGGTGTTTTGAGACCATTCAAGACAAAGCTCTAGCAGAGCTAAAAAATAATTAGAAAATACAAATCCTTTCCATTATTATAAGGGTTCCAAGTCGTACATTTTAAAAGTTAAACTTACGTTGTAGCGAAACTCCTACAAAAAAGCTTAAGCTACGGTTTCGCCTAAAGGCATTGTTACAATACAAAACAGAAGGCATTTACACTTAAATATTCCCTCCATCCCAGTTTACTTGATCTCACTCTTCCATTTTCGGGTGTAAAATAGTGAATAAAACTTGACATAATTATGATTTAGACCTTTGGAAGTGATTATTTAAAAAAAATATATATTAGATACATTTGACATAAAAGATATATTTTTTAAATAGAGGGGTATTTCTGGAAATTTGAGTTTAGTAAATTCAATTCCTTAAAAGGATGAATTTTCAAAACTTCCACCAAAAGAGGGACACAGAGGGTAAAATATGAAAGGTGTACCAAGGTTATTTAGTTGATTAATGGCTGCCTGACCAATTGAACCATCCAGCTTCAGAATCCTCAAGATACCAGCTGCTATTCGACCCATGGAATCAACTTCATCTTTGCACAGAGACGCAAGGTGATGCAACTCCTCCTTTCTCACAACCACCTCAATCTATGAAAAAGAAAACCCCCAATCAAAATAGATTCATTTGAGTGGACATGAAGATTTAGCAATGTAATCCAATTACCGGATGTTTAACAGAAAATTTTAAGTTTTCTATTTCCAACTTCATTTCATCATCCAAGTCCTGCGACAATATTATGCTGGCTTCCATGTTAATCCCTCCATTAAGCTCAGGATCTTCTTTGGGAATTTTTCGAGGTGTATTATTCTGGACATAGGGCTTCAATACTTGTAAACCTTCAATACCAACCTGAAAGCATTTTCTTCAACTTTAATTTAACTTGTTCAAGAATATAAAGTAATGAAATTGGTAACATGCTACAGTTAATATGATTGGAGTTGATAAGCAAGTAAAGGAAAATCAAGGGCTTGAGGGGCAACCACAGAAGAAACCTAATTTTCCGTATATCTCAGAGAAAGAACACACACTAAAAGATACGCCTGCAACCAACCAAAACTTAATTTCCCCATGCCAATCACTGGCACCTGGTGTTTCTAATACCAGCACATGCAACAATATGCAAAAATTAGCTACAATGTGCAAAAACATCTCCTATTATCACTGTAATGAAATAAAAATAGAGTGGTCTGCAGAAGTAATTATCTATCATCACTGTAAATGAAAAAAAAATAGTATGGATAATGGTGTGAGCCAGGGAAAAGCTTCCAAAAGTTACTCATCCTCTCAGAATGGAATCCTACATATGATAATGTTGCAAGTTTAACCAAGCCCTCCGGGCCTACTCTCGCAGTTCTAAATTGATAAGAACAGTAAACAATATGCAAGCAGATTTGCTAATATATCACCGAAAGTTGGTAAATGTAAAGTAAATGTTTGATCAATTCAATGATATTTCGAATAGCCAAAAGGGACGATTTAAACTTACCAAAACCAATTCTACTGGAAATTTCTGTGGTCTGGCTGATACTTCTTTATCCTTTGGACTGTTTTTTGCCTTCACCACCAGACTCTGGAAAGTTGTGTGCCAGCTTCTCTCTCCTCTGTCAACTTCTTTATGATTGCCCAACCACAAACCTTCTTCATTGAAAGAAGTTTCCTGCACGCCTTCAAGTGCAAATAACCAATCTTTGAATTCTACAGATATGTCCACATCATCAGGCGTACTGAGGTGGAAGCTAGTCAAGATCTCATTTCCAGAAATCCCGTCTGAGATTAAAAAAGAGAGAGCAGAAAGGGAATGAATATATAGACAAAGTCAAGGGTTTATTGCTTTCCTACACTATCAGCTTTTAGTAATTAGTGTACACCGAGCTATCGAAATCACAAGTTAGACACTTTTCTAAACAAAATCGAACAGCTAGTGAACTAACCTATTAAAATTCACAACTCGGATACCAATGTACAATAAAAAGAACAATTAGAGCATAAATCTTAATGTTGGTGCACGAAATGTTGATTTTTGTATAAATTTGGGGATTAGTATATCACAGTAATCAAACAATAATACAGTTGAACTTCTATTGAAGATGTACTAATTGTTTGAAATGGTGTACTAAATGCTAAATGCTAAATGCTAAATGCTAAAAGTTGGTTAGTTAGTGTGAATGAAATATACACTTTCGGTTATACATATTGAGGAGCTTGCCACAAACTTTTGAATGTTGGTCAGCTAGTCATTAGAAGATGGGAAATTAAAAACTTACTGTCATCAGCAATAAGAGTTGGTTTGAAAAGATTCGATAATGGGCCTTCTGACATATTTTTTAAACCTTTAGTGAGGCCCTTGCCGGGGCCACCATCTGGCCCCAAAATGCCAAATCTATGTAATAGAATTTCTGCATAACTCATTCCACCACCAAGTCGAATACCAGCAATACATGCCGTTAGATTCAAACTATGGCATTCCATATCATGTACGCTATATGGAATTACATGCACCATTCTAATATCTAAAAAGGGTGCTGTGGTCTTTTTGCCATTTGCTTGACATTTCATCTCTTTTTGCACCCAGAAAACTGCCTTCAGCTGAGGGCCTTCGTTCTCATCAGGAGAGAAAGAAACCTCGTTTTGAACTGCCAAACCACCCCCAGTGTCTGTACACTCTACTTCTACACTCTCCCAAAGTAAATTTGATGAGATGGCTAAGGCACCACCAAGGGTTCTATGAGACACTTTGATGTATAAATTTTCACCATGAAACTGAGCAAGTGGCCATCCAGGAATATTTGTATCAGAAGTTTCCAAGAATTTGAGCATGAGGTCATTTACTGCCAAGCTAACAGCCGTATCACTCGGGACCTTTTCCAAAAGATCTCTTCCACTAAGTTCCCTCCGAATATTCTTTCTTTTTTTTCTTGTTCGAATCACAGCCAACTTTTCACTTACTCTCCCGAGATAGGCATACAAGTCTAGAATAAAAAACAACTGCTCAACAGAAGTGTTGGACATGTACTGTTGACATGCAACTCCAATTCTGACCAAACCTCCTGGAGGAGGAAGAGTGATTAATGGGCTTCCCTCTGCGGTTGCCATCGCTACCTCAGCACAAGCATCTTTAACCTCGGCACATCTCCATAGTCTAGACGAGTTCGGAATTCCAGTTGAATTACTACATGTATTAAGAGACAAACTAAGAAGAGAGGCACTGGTTGTCCACTTTCTCTGACTAGAATCAATTGGTTGACCTTCCCAAAGACAAAAGCAAGCTGGGTCTTTTTCCAGGTTCAGTAGCTTGAGTTTTAACGAAGGGGACTCTGAGAAGGACAGGTTCTCAATATGAACCGTTGCTCCAGTAAAAGAGCCCCCAAGGTCCAGAGGAACAGTGATGTCTAATCCAATAAGATTTAATTTGAGGGATTTAAGTGAAGAATCAGGTAAAATACCACCAGGACCTATTACAGTTCCATCAGCTAGTAAGGAAACGATTTTCAAACATGAATCTTCCTGAAGATGAACCTGGAAAAAAATTACACATTGTCAGAACAAAAACTATCGCAAATAGTGAGGTTTATATGATCGACCTACTAAACAGAAAGTCAGACCATTAAGCCTAGAAAAGAAACGGGGAATATCACCTCCTTACACTGACGCATAATACACCACACTATAAAATATCACAATTCAGACACCAATTACTACATTATTCTGGAGTACTTAAAACATTTATATTTTAAATCTGGCGTGCTAATTGTTTGATTATGTGTAGGTTACTGCTTAGTGCACCAGTGTAATTAAACAAGTACATAACTAGTACAATTGAGATGAAAATTTTATAGCTGGTATTAATTGTTTGGTCTAAAGTAGATTGGTGTCCAAATAGTGATAGTTAATAGCACGCTATCCTAGTTGTTAAAAAAGACAAGCTGGTGTACAAAAGCGATATTTTCCCAAAACAATATGCTTGGAAAGGAAAAAAACAGAAGAAGAGACGTGTACCATAAGTGGCTGACAGTTTATGACTGTTTCTGTAGCAAAAGATGGCGGAGCTGGAGAAGGCTTGACCTGAAGGGAATAAAGGCATACTAGCGGAACACCTTCATTTAATTGCCACAATTTATTTTCCAGCGGATAAATTGGAGGACAAAAGCTCTCAGCTGCTCATACAACATTAGTTACATATCAACATACTGATTACTGGCACATACATTATTAGTTGGGAAATAGATGTACAGACACATTACCAAATCTTGGGATATGTTGAACAATTTCAGGAGCAGTCTCATTTGAAGGTTGTACTAAGGTACATGGAGGTCTGGAGAAGGTATCCCTGCATTATCAACATTGAATTATATGTTAGATAAAGCTATATATATGTGTGTGTGTTTAACGACAAGAATGTGTTTTCTCTTTAATTTTACAAGAGTTGCTCCAAGTATAGTGTACATCTTTCACATACTACCATTACAAGAAAGGTGTGATCTTCAAACAACTTCAGTAGCAATTATGTAACTTAAGAAATAATGCACCCTCAATAAAACCAACCAACCCCAACTAACTCTACTTTGAATTCAATATGGACGAGAAAATAAATTGTCTTACAACTAACTTATGCTGTAATATAAGGGCCATGCTCTTTGTTAAACATAATGTGCATGCATCACATCACATCACGCCTTTGGTACTAAATTTATCTAAACCATTATCGTCTACCTAATCCATGCCATCAGATTTATCACACTCTCTAAGACTTTAACACCTCAATTTATCAGTGATCCATATGATCCCTCCCTCACAAACTAATAACTGAATATACATTATATTGTATATAATAAAACAAGTTCAACTGGATTCTTCTACATTTTTTCTTCTGACAATGCTACCTCACCGATATATCCTATTGATCCTTGCCCTTTTTCTTTAACATATTGACTATGTTCACTTTCCATAGCAGGGTTGTTTAATCACTCGATGCTTAATAGCACAAACCATAAGAGGTCTCATCAGTCAAGTTACATAGTATAAAAAACAAACAAAATAAAGAATCTCTCTAGTTTAAAAAAAATTTAAATAAGATACAGAGAATATTAATCTCTTTATGGTATGCTAATGCTCAAACCAGAATCTACTACCTGATACTTTATAAAACCTTTAGGTCCTTTACTAACAAAGACAATAGAAAGAGAACCAGAATAAATTTACCTTAAAAAGAACCCGCCTATCCCCACACGTGTCAATTGTCTTGTATTTTCTCCATCAGAAACGCTTGCCTGCAGAAAGCATGATATGTCATGCAAAACTTATAAAGATTAATTTAAGGGCGGAAGTAACTAATGCGTTGTTGAACGTGTACAAAAGACACAAGTCGCAAAGACCAAAATTTTAGGGAAATGAGAAACACCCTAGAGAATGATAGAGACTGCATTAAAAGTTCAAGCCGGAACTCTGCAAGATAATAATCAGACGATGGTCAATAAAGGTTCATTATGAGAAAGTAAAAAACGGGGTGCCAAATATTTAAATAAAATAATTAGAGAGGAGAGAAAAAATAAAATGGGGGATTGAGGATTACAAAACCAATATCTATTTAAATGGATACTAACCAACATCTTTAATGCCAAGAAAAATGTGGTCCACAATGATGGACACTATAGAACGTCCCGCTGCCTCTGTAGAACGCTGTAGAAGAGGTAACATACATGCGAGTGCACACAGATAGAGAGTTGGTTACTGATTTTCCATTGATGTTAACAGCAATTAGGATATAAGAGTAATATGGTAGTTAAGAACCTGTTGAGAATTTGGATCAACATCTCCTCTGTTTAGACAGACATAAAACCCCGTGAAGAACCGAAGGAGAGCACGCAATCCTGCGCATGTTAGATTACTTTTAGACCTTGCTTGATTAATTAACAGATAATTTTTAAAAGGAGTAAAAGACAAAAATTTATAGCTACCAAGGTTTTCAAAAAAAAAGAAGAGGATAATAAACATAAAATACAAACTTACCCGGTTCGCTTAAAGCAGGGCAAACAACTTCGGTAATATGTAATTGAACCTCAAGCCCTAGCGGACTGTTAAGTGCTGTTCTTTGAATAGTAATCTACACATAATTTGAAATTAAAAAAAAATATCAATTCAATTTTACCAACAATACATAGAAAACATTGCTTAGCGACCAAAAAAATAACATTAAATGAATTTGGTTAAAATATCAGAACTCGTCGTACATAAGCCTGTCCAGATATTCCTTCAATGAATCGCTCACCACCAAAGAACACTCGTTTTGCGCCATCATCATCTTTCTTGCTAGATCCTTCTTGGAGAGAGGCAAAATGAGCATCCATGGCAGCAAACATGTCAGGATGAGGGAGAAGGTCAATCGACAAAGATTCCCACTCAAGTTTCTGAATGACAACCAAAAAATAAAGGCCTCGTCATGACATTTTTAGAAAAGGTTAACAAGCTACATAGTTTTGATGGAAGAAATTACATAAAAGTGTATAGTCCTTGTGATTATAGTAAGTTGAATATCTAAAAAGCATGAAGGAGAGGAAGAGAGATAAACCAAGAAATTCATAAAGAAGATCCCAACTAAATTACCTTGAAGACATAAATAAACTTTTTATCACTGGAAAAGTCTCTTGCTTCCTTCAGATTGACAACCTGATAAAAGAGACTGTTTTAAATTCAATTCTAACTCCCTAGCATTAGAAGAGTAACTGCAGAAACTTCAGCACATTACCTGCCAATTCTCATTAGTAGTATAGAGGAAGAGACTACGAATGGTTATAGACGCCATAGGTGATGCCCTAGTTGAAACAAAAATGATATCATAAGCATATGGTAGGTCAATAAAAAAACGTGAGGAGAGCAAAAATCAATACCACAATGTGATTCTACCTGAGGACAGTTTTTACCAACCAACAGACACATTAAACACAATCAAGCAATAAATTATTACTTTGACACTAAAGAAAAAAACTAACCATGTTGCGCCACCTCTTTGTCGAGCACCACCGTGAGTTTCAACTAGTATATTGACAGTTCGCACTTCTAAAGTCATTCCATCTGCAATCTAATAGACAATTAGATGTCAAACAGAGAATATGAAATGAACAGACTGTCTTCTAAATCTAAGTTCTACCAGATGTTTTTTTTTCCTTTTGATATTCAATAGCCCTCAAATTGGAGGTGTCGGGGCTTGAACCCTGGTGCTGAGTTGGGTATACCCTATCACTAGGGCAACCCACACCCTGTTGGGGAAAGGAAGAGAGAGAACACTAATAGGTAGGGGGTATAATCCTCTGGACACATACAAGGTAAGAATATCTAGACCCCAGTAACAATGATTTGAAAAAAAAACGGAGCTTACATGATAGAGATATGGAAAGAATAGAAAATGCATCTAATAGCAATCTTCATAGACCCAATTGTGAACATTAAATCTTAATTAAACATGGAGTTGTCACCCAATAAACAAAAACTACAGGGTACTATCTTAAATCAAATATATGCATGGGAGAGAAGTAACCTTATCAGCAAATCCATAGCCACTTCCTTTTCCAGAACTGGGTGATGACTCTTTACTACAAAAGGATGGGAAATAAACATAATTGACCACATTCCAGCGATAACAACAGACCAAAAATCAATTAAATGAATCTGAAAAAAAGTAACATTACCTACTTGTGTTTGGACAGGCATCCACGTCATCATTCTCTTTGAGAACCAAATCAAGCCTGTCTATTTGCACGACAATCGGCTCCACTTGTACATAACTCACCGAAGGGAGCTTCCACAATTACAGAACAATTAATACTAAATTAGTGTTGATAGAAAGAATCATTACAAACAATTTTAATATCAGAAGGTACTAGAATAAACAGAAGTTCCATCGAAAAATCGATATGTAAATGCCGGGAATAATCAGGGGGCTACATGTCAACCATGATACTTTGGTGGAATCGTAAATGAGTCAAAACTTTATAGTACTGATTGGCATTAAGGTTTCCATGTGTTTCCATCACGGAAATCAGGAAATGTATTAAATTTTTTTCAAAATGTTCTTTATCATTAGAAGTACTACCAATGTAACAAACATATTATAACAGTAGTTCACTTGTAGTACCTGTTGCTTATTCATTTCTAGCCTGTTACTTTAAAAAAAATTCATTTACTTATCCTATATAGCCAAATTCCATGTATCACAACTTATAGTGAACTACTAATATGCAATTACAAAATTATTTACTTAATGTATATGAATACAGCCATAGAAAGCGATCACTCCACGCTTTTGACTTTCTAACTTTTTCACCATTTCCGTTACGCCTCCAATATTGTCAAATTCAGAGACAACCTATACTGGCCCACAAAACAAAGTTGACCTAAATTCTCACACTGCTGAAAACACTCAAATAAAAAGAAGAAGAAAAGCACTGCTACCTTTATGGGCTAACATTTCTAAGTTACCCACCATGACCTCATTTTCCGTACAGAAGCAGAAATCAAATACCCAAGAAACAAACTAACATGCCTTAGACAGGAAACAATCAGAAACAACAAAATTTAAGCAGAATTTCATATAAAAATTTCCAATAATAAGATTGGTGAAATGAAATCAGCATCAACAAGAGAAAAACGAAACAAATAGCTTGTTAGTTGCTGGTTTTAACCTCAACTTCTTTTTCCTTATAAGTTGTATTGCACTTGTATTGCTATTTTTTTTTTGGATTGCCAGCTTTAAACTATCTTATCTAAGCTGAGAAAAGGCTACGACAAGTTTTAATCTAAATTAACCCAATTTCTTATGCAACCTTATCTCCACTTGTTACGCCAAAGCTGGATCCAAAAGAGTCTTAGTTACAAGAACCGATTGAACGTCTCATAAGCTCCATTTTGTATCGCAAGTTCTTTTTTATTATTTCTTGGTATAGACAGCTTTAAAGCTTAGCCTTAAAAGACTACTATATAATAAGTTTCAAGCTAAATTGACCCGATATCTTATGCAACCTTATTTCCAACATATTCTCTTTAAGCCGAATCCAAACAAGCCCTAATTACAAGAACCGATTGAATGTTCCATGATCTCCATTTTGCATTGCAACTTCTATTAAATATTTCTTGGTATTGCCAGCTTTAAAGGTTAGCCTTAAAAGGCTATATAATCAGTTGGAAGCTAATATAACCCAATAATATCTTACGCAACCTTACTTCAAACATATTTTCTCAAAGACGAATCCAAACGAACCCTAGTAACAAAGAAGCAGAAAATAACGTACCACAATCTCCAATTTCCCGACCTTAGCGGTAATTACATTCAATGCCGGTGGCAACCCGAGGCTAGCGTGCAAAGCATCTCCATTTATATCTACCAATAATCACAACATTCCAATTAAAAATTCCAATCTAATTACAGCCAGGGGCAGAACCAGGAATTTTAAATGTGATGGGCCGATATTCTATATAAACTTTTTCCTACCCTATATGAGTTTTTCGTAATATAAGGCACGAACGCTAATTTTGAAGATTTTGATCAAAACATAGACAGTTTAACTTTTCATCAACTTTTATCAAAATGAGGGCGCTGCGACTCCCGACTGTCTCCGCCTAGTTCCTCCCCTGATTACACAGCATTTCTACTACTACTAATAATAATACTTAATAATGTGAGCATCCGATATTCTATATAAAAAAAAATTCATAACTTATATGAGTTTTTTTTCGTAATATGGGGGCCGAACACTAATTTTGAAGATTTTGATCAAACTACATAAAATAATCTAATTTCGCATCAACTTTTATCAAAATGGGGAATTTAAATTTTTCATCAATTTTTATCGCGGCGTCCGACCGACTGTTTCCAACTAGTTACTCCCCTGATTACACGACATTATTATTAATAATAATAGTACTGTTTAATTTTTAATATAAATACTCCACTATTTATGATAATGATAGGAGTAATAATTAAAAGAAGAAAATGGAAAAAAAGACCTAGATTGGAGAGCTGGACAGTTCTGCCTTGCAATTTGAACTGATCTCTTGAGAATGATTTTAGCCAATACTTTAACGTGTACTCTAAAGCACGTGCCAGTATCGACTCCATCTCTCTCTCTCCCTCTCCCTATCTATATATAAATCTATATCTATTTATATAAGTATCTATATATCTTTCTCTGTAATGTATTACTATTACCCGGGCTTTTATATACCCGTATTTATATATAATGTATAGATATAGAAACAGATCTAATTGGCACGTGCGGAGTAAGTTCTTTTAGAGAGAGAGTGGCAATGGGCCAATAATTAACCGTTGATTGGTGTAAGAGCTGATATACTAGCAGGGTAGCTTTGTCTTGTGCTCTTTTTGACCCCTGTAGTTTCAGTTCTAACATCAATAGTACATGTATTTGGAAAAATATTGCGTAAAAGGTCATTGATGCCTTTTGTTATGGGACTATTAATTTTGAGGATAAAGGTCTTCTTTTTTTTTCACACATTTATTATGAATCAAATAGGGAACGCCGGAAATTGATCTAATTATGAATCAGATTGGATTTATAGCGTACGTGATTTTAATGAGTGGGGCAGTGGTTATCAATTTTTACATCTACTTTAGACGATATCGAGTCAAATTTGATAATAAAGTTATTTTTCTTAAAAAATTTAAACTGAAAATATTTAGTCAGTATTTATGCTATTAATTACCTGAGATTACTCGGTGTCTATAATAACATAATCAAATAGAGACTAAGAGTGTGTCAATAGAATTATTAAAAATTTAACTGATCTAAGAACAATCCGTGTTGTATGTAAACTTTTATTCAAATTCCCGAAATGAGAGATCACATCATTACAAATGTGTGTATAAACATACTAAATTAATCATAAGTATATTGCCATATATTGCCGGTCTCTATGCTTTTCGTGAGCCTAGCTAATTTCCAAAAATAAAGGACAACTTCTGCTTTAAATAAACTAGACACCCCCAAAAGAACTTGTAATGGAATTTATGGAGACCATCACATAAATAAATTGAATGCAGTACTAAGTTAGTAGGTTGTACTTTAATTAGCTATTAATGGTGAATGATGAATTGAAGATGGAGGGAAATAGTGGAAGGAGTGGCAACAGACTCCATAGAACTCCCCTCCGTTTTCAGAATTCGGAATGATTGTTCGGTTGCGTTTTTTTTATCGACGTTTTGTTTTCTTATTTAAAAAAAATCTGTAAAATTTCAATTTTTTTTACATTTTTGGTGCTTAATTGTTTATTTGACAATTTATAATTTAGTAAGACCAAAAAATAAAAAAAAATATATAAAAGTTGAAATTTTATATATTTTTTTAAACAAGAAGTTTAGAAACAAAACAATAAAAAAACGTAACCGACAAATCATTCTGAATCATGAAAACGAAGAACTCCCCCATTTGGATCCCCTCCGAGGGATTCTTTTTTCATTACTCAGTTTACTCATCTGTATAACATACGTGGCAGCCAATTTTATTTTTTTTCGTTTTATTTTACCCAAAAAACTTTTCCAATTTTATCCAAAAAAAACCCTAAACATCAACCATAAAACTAATTCATATATAAAATTAATATATTTTTTTATCAAATCAAAATCACTCTACCACTACATTTATCCCCAATTTTACCACACAAAAAAAACCTCTCTCAATTTACCAAAATAAAACTTCGCCCAATTTTATCAAAAATAAACTGTAACCATCAACCACCAAACTAGTTATTATATCAAATTAATATCATTTTTTTTCTCAAATCAACATCACTCTACCACTACAATTATAAATTAAGTATTTCTTTTTATTATTAAGTTTAAATTTTATGTAAATAGATATAATTATTAATAAGTTATAACATTTATTAATTAAAAGTTTTTAACTTTTTTTATTGACCTTTAAATATTTATTTTTAAATTTGTTTAATAACAACTAATACTGAGTTCTAATTATATAATGTTATATGTTGCCATTGATCTAAGTTATTTTCATTACTCAAGTGTTATTAGAGCAACATATAACATTATATAATTAGAACTCAATATTAGTTGTTATTAAACAAATTTGAAGATAAATATTTAAAGGTCAATAAAAAAAGTTAAAAACTTTTAATTAATAAATGTTATAACTTATTAATAATTATATCTATTTACATAAAATTTAAACTCAATAATAAAAAAAATACTTACTTGATAATTGTAGTGGTAGAGTGATGCTGATTTGAGAAAAAAAATGATATTAATTTGATATAGTAAGTAGTTCGGTTGTTGATGGTTAGAGTTTATTTTTGGTAAAATTGTGGGAGGTTTTATTTTGGTAAATTGGGAGAGATTTTTTTTTTTGTTGCTAAAATTGGGGATAAATGTAGTGGTAGAGTGATGTTGATTTGATAAAAAAATATATTAATTTGATATATGAATTAGTTTGATCTAATTGGAAAAGTTTTTTGGATAAAAAAAATAAAAAAATAAAAATGACCACCTCGATTTCCAATCCCATCTATGTTATACAAATGACTAAACTGAATAAGGAAAAAAGAATACCCCATCCCCTCCTCCGAAATAGTGAGACTTGAGAGAAAGATAAAGGCGACGTGCGTTGGATCGCGAGAAGGTGGGACCGGATCATGTGCCATGGGTTGATTTGTCGGTCACTTTGGAATTTTGTTTGATCAACTTTTAAGTAAAAGAAGTATAAAGTAAAAAAAAAAACTACTTATTATATGGTGAAAAAATTACCAAGTTGTATAAAAGTACTACTCCATTCTTAACGGATAAATTATCATGGAGTTCTCAAATAATAATTAATTTTCATGCTAAAAGTTTAAAACAAGAAGATCATAATTATTGGAGTTGTGAATGTGTCATGAATGTGTTTAACTATTGTTTATTTAGTAAACATACTTTTTTACGTTGATCTGATACTCTAATGCAACTTGTAAATTAGCATTTTGTTTAAGGAAAAACCTTACAAGAACTACTTTTTAAACACCATCAGGTTGTGTGGTTTAAATGATTGAGAGCCGGTGTAAGGCGAGGATTATTGATCATGAAAAAATAACATTTTTTTAGACATGGTTCCATAAATGAAAATTGGCAAAAATGTTAATCTAATTCCCTCATCTTAAACCGTTTGTTTATACCTTTTACGTCAGTTTATCTGAAAATGTTTAGTTCCGTACGTACAAGAGAACGGAAGAAAAAAATATTGATTTTTCTCCGGTAGTAACCATTAATGTTTCTTCTCTTTATTTTGTAGAAAGTACTTTGGCATATTAAGTTTTCTATTCGTTCAAATCTAGCATATACTTCATTCTTGTATCTGAGTAATCAGAATGGCAATATTTCATTCAAATACTCCATGATACAATCGTAAATGGCAATTGTCGACGAGATGAAACCACTTAATTTCTAGCACCTCATGAGTCATGACCGTTAGAAAAAGCAGCGCCCAGATCGATACTTGGGCAGTGAGCAAAAGTCCCATATCCCCAAACTAATTTACTGAGATTTTGTTGATGATATATCACCAAACTTAAGTCTCTTTTGTTTCGGGATTTAATTAAATATATGTATTATGTACCAATCCTCAGGAAAAAGAATGGCTCCAACTTAGTCCAAGCCCAGTCACCCTTTCTTCTGGTGTGAGAAAGATGGTCGCTTTTGCTTAGAATTGTTGGTGTGTGACTTTGTGTCATAGCAAAACTCTCCATATATTTCAGCTTGTTAATTATTTAAACTTCATTTGGAGGCAAAGCCAAGCAAACACCAAACAGCTCCTTCTCATCTGATTTTTTATTTTTTTATTTTAGTTTACTCTTATTATGTTTCCTTTCCCTCTCAATCTCTCTTCTTCAATATCAAGCCAAACCACACAATTCAAGAGAAACAAACACCTATTCTCTTTTGTCTTTCCCATGACCCCATACCATGTCTTTGTCCTTCCAACAACCCTTAATAGTTGGTCACTTTACTTTCAATTGCAACACTTAAGGTTCTTAAGTTTCAAAAGGTAATAAAGTAGATCTCTCTACACGATGGAAAATCATCCTTTATATTATACCGTCTCTTTTCAGGAATACAATAGCGAATCTAAAATTATGAAAACTATATGAAAGAGTTCCAGTGTATCATTAAACAAAATTTGAAATTAATTAATCTAGCTTTTCAGAATGTGAAAGTCGAACTTACAAGTACCAAATAGAATATTGTGCCGAAGTACAGGGACCATAAGATAAATTCATCCAAATATAAATGTACCTGTAATTTTTAAATTTTCCTTACATAAACTACATGCTAAGCAAGGTTAGGTGATGACAGCAACTCTACATTCCTCCCAACGTTCTCTTTTACAACAATTCTCTCTTGTACTATCATTTGCAGCTCAATTTGTTCCACATTTTGGTCACTGGAACTCAAAGTACGAAAAAGGACTAGAAGAATTTTCGCCCAATCATTTTTTAGTACGAGTCTTGGCGGTGTTTGTTTGGAACATGCAGCTTCATATATCTCCCAGTTTAAGGCATGTGACTCTTTTGCCTGCAAAAGGGGTTAGAGAATTTATCAAAGTAAAAGTTACCTCACGAAGGTTTTCGTATCGCATGGTCCTCTACTCGATTCTTTTCTTTACGCTTCTTCTACGGTTTGTGTTTGTATTGACAGCAGTTGATACGATTGATGGAGAAACCAAGTGTTCTAATATAGGTACATTTCCGTTCCTTCTGTTTCAGTACAAAAATAGAGTTGTTTATGTTCAAGTCTTAAAGAAATTTGACATCAGAAAATGTCTCCAGTGACTTGCTTACAAAACTTCAGCTTGAATGCGTCATTAACAGATGAAACTAAGGTGCTGGAGAAAAGCTTAGAAATAAAGATACCTAGTATGCCCAAGGGTTCATCATTAAGGATTTTTTTGGTAATAGAGTATGAAGTATAAACACCAGGGCACATAGCCAAAAGTTCAAAAATGTTCCATCTTTGCTAGAAATAATCATTTACGTCGGAGGAACTCGTAAGTCACACAAGGGGTAGACCCCTTCATATACAGAAAGTAAACGACTTTGTACTTGTATTTTGGAATAAATGTTCCATAATCGTAGTCTAGCACCGTCAGTACGAAAAAAATACCACCCGTACACAAAGAAACGCATATTTGTATGGTTCCCCCCCACGGAACTTCATTTGTAGAAAATGACATCTTATTTGCTAGATATAAATTTTAGTTATTATACTACCCCAAAAAAAAATCCCAATCTTTACTTTTACCTAGATTAAGTTAAAACGTCCCGAAACTTCTACTGTTGGAAAAGATCGATTAGCATGACACAGGTATAATCTACTCTATTTTTTATTCTAACTCTACTTGGAACATGATGATGACAGGTTGTTTGGGGAAAAGACTAGGGCCAAAGATCATTGGAAGAAAAGAATCAACAGTAATCTCCTCGTTTTACATTTCTTTTTCTTCTTCTTCATACTTTTAAGCTATTTTTCGACCTCTGTACAGAACTTTCAGCCAAATCTCTTTATTTTCAGAAGGTCCCACAAGAAATCTATCAAGTCTTGGAAGACCCCGACAAAGATAATGAAGTACATGAAGACTATGAAAGTCCGCAAACTTTAAAAGATTTCATCTCCGAAATGAAGGATAAGAGACCAGACGCAAGGACCTTTGCTACGAGGCTCAAAGCCATGGTATTCCTCAGCCCTATTTTCTCCCTTTGGACTAAATTTGTTATTAAACTCCTTATCCTGTTTTAGGTACCCTCTCTTTTAAGCAAATAACCACAACTGGGTTTATTGATTCGCTTAAGAGATCAGAATTTTTTTACCCTATTGAATCAAATTCTATAGAAAATATCAGCTAGTGTGTCAGGTTTATTAGAAATCAATCCCAATCTTGGAAACGCAGATCAGATAATAAACATTTGCTAATTTTTAAACAGTAACGTATCTTTAGATTTCGATTTTGTTGACCAACTTACAAAAATTAGCAATAATTAGACCAACCTAACATTTGTTTTCCTTTTTTTTTAACCAACATTTGTTTTCCTGCTTGTACACTACATAAAAATAAAAATAAAGTGAGGATACAAATAGAAAAAAAACGTGATAGAATAGTGCACACAATACTAAAAACAGGTTTGGTGGTGCATAAATTAATTCTTTTTGAAACTAATTAGCAAATTAAATTATGTTTTACTCCGATTTGGTACGGTAATTGTAAGAAATCGTCAAGAAATGTAAACGTAGTGTACTAATTGCTGAAACTTTAATCACCCTCTGAAATCAAAAGATAAGCTCTTAGTATTGTGACTCACATACCTCTGAATTACCTCAGGTAAATTTTCTTGAAAAGACGACTCGAACAGCTAAAATTCAAGAATATCTCTACCGCCATGTAGCTTCCAGCAGCATACCAAAACAACTCCATTGCCTTACTCTAAAGCTAGCCAATGAGCACTCGACAAATTCCAAAGCTCGCCTACAACTCCCCACACCAGAAAGGGTTCCAGCCCTTGTTGACAACTCCTTTTTACACTTCATATTGGCCTCTGACAATGTACTAGCAGCGTCAGTTGTTGCGTCATCTCTTGTCCACAATTCTCTGTCTCCTGATAAAATAGTGCTTCACGTAATTACCGATAAAAAGACATTTTCTCCAATGCAAGCTTGGTTTTCTTTACACCCTTTAACACCAGCCGTGATTGAGATTAAAGGGTTGCACCATTTCGATTGGTTAACAAAAGGGAAGGTCCCAATTTTAGAAGCTATGGAGAAAGATCAGAAAGTTAGGTCGAAATTCAGAGGCGGTTCCTTGGCTATTGTTTCGAATAATACCGAGAGACCAAAAATTATTGCTGCAAAGTTGCAAGCACTAAGTCCAAAATACAATTCAGCAATGAATCACATAAGGATACATCTCCCCGAGGTAAATTTGTCAAATCATATGGACTTAAAAAACCTCAAAAATACCATATTGGCTGGTTTATACTTTATAATAAATTCTGTTATTTTATCTTTTTTTTAAAAGCTTCTGGGGAGGTAAAACAAGGATCATTTTCCCAACACAGAAAAATTATTTACCCACATCAAGAAACTAAAAGGGGGAAGCAAAAAAGTAATATATATAAGGAACGTTTATATCATCACTGCTGATCTGTTCCTTTTTCTGTGCAGTTGTTTCCTAGTCTCAATAAGATAGTGTTTTTGGATGACGATGTTGTAATTCAGACCGATCTTTCGCCACTATGGGATATCGACATGAATGGAAAAGTAAACGGGGCAGTAGAAACATGCACAGGAGGTGACAAATATGTGATGTCAAAGCGATTGAAAAATTATCTGAACTTTTCTCATCCCTTGATATCCAAAAAACTTGACCCTAATGAATGTGCATGGGCCTATGGCATGAACATTTTTGATCTAGATGCTTGGAGAAAGACAAATATAAGTAGCACATATCACTACTGGCAAGAAGAGGTAAACATAAAGCACATTTTTTCTTCTACAACAGAGTACAGACCAGAACATCCTAATAACACGGGTGAAATACAACAATCAGTCCCCATAAGCCCATACTTTTGATCAAATTTCCATTTGATACCCATAGTTTCAGTTGCAGCACTTATGATCACCTTCTTTACGTAGAATTTCAATAGGTCCATAGTTCAACTAAAACAATATTGAACACCCATATTTTAAGTAAATTACACTATTAGTCCCCATATCTTAAATATGTTACACGAGTGGTCCTCAAGTCTAACTTTAATGGTCCCCATAAGCCATTACTTACTTAAACTATGGGCGCCAACGTAACTGTTCAAACTATGAGGCCAGTATGTTACAACTTTAACTATGGGGACCAAATCAAATTTCATCTCGAAGTATGGGGACCATTTCTGTCCTTTACATTAATGCGATATAGAAAAATTCTTATTTTGCTAATTATTTAATTGAAAGGAAATATATAACAAGCAAATATAATACATGGATGTATAACAATTTTAAATTTTCTTACGCAGAACTTAAAATCAGACCTCAGTTTGTGGCAACTAGGCACTTTACCTCCAGGTTTGATAGCATTTCATGGTTATGTACATATCATTGATCCTTTTTGGCACATGTTGGGCCTGGGATACCAGGATAATACAAGATTTACAGATGCTGAAAACGCTGGTGTTGTTCATTTTAACGGCCGAGCTAAACCATGGCTAGATATTGCATTCCCACAACTTAAGCCGCTATGGACCAAGTATGTGAATTACTCTGACAAGTTTATCAAAGGATGTCATATAAGAGCATCGTAAAATGAGTCGATGATATTGCTCCAAAATGATAAAAGATAGTTGAACATCAAACCAAAAGAAGGGGGCAGTTCCTGGTTCATGCTACTAGCATATGATAGAAATAGACTTCAAGTTTTTGTACTTTAATTTTTTGGTTGACATACATGTTCCGGATTGTGTACTTTTTACTATTTCCACACAAAAAAATACTCTTGGACTTTGAGTTTTTCTATTCAAGTATATATGAATAGAAATTCTACTCTGTAAATAAGTACCATGTTTCAGTATGCAAGATGAGGGAGATGTTCATTATTGCCAAATAAAAACCAATTACCGCAAAGTCAATCAACACTGTTCAGAATTGTGGTTAAAAACACCAAGAGTAAGAACCAATGCAAACATAACGGACTGATATGTGAGCAAACCATCGAAAGACTAATTCTTTTTATTACCTGACAAATATGTCAACTTGTTGAGATGTTACAACAACAAAACAATTCACAACACTTCACAAGAGGTATCTTTCAGAAGTCGAATTACACTTGCTTTTTACCAGTTACATTCGACACCAAACCCTTCAAGAACTTGGCAGACTTGGTTATCGGCGAATTCACAGCCATTAAATTGTACAAAACATTCTCAACTTCACCAATAGACGGCCTCGAACCAAACCCAGTCACTAGCTTCAGTTCCCCATCTTCTTCAACAAACACATTCCATTTCTCACCACTCAAAACCCCATCTCTAACACATTTAAAAACGACACCGTTTCTCCTACTTAAAATCCCTCTAACCTCCAACCCCATGAACGAATAAACCACCTCGAACGACCCAATAAACCCGCTCAAGTCATCAAAATTTTCCTCCTCTTCAAACCCCCATTTCGGATTAAAAATCACAACCGGTTTAGGATAAAACCTCTCCGTCACGAATCTCATCACATCCAAATTCACAACCTCGGGAGCCAAAAACACCGCCACGTCAGCAGAACACGGAACCCAAATTTCCCCAACCGACGATATATCCACGTGTTTCACCCAATCCCGCGAGTTCGAAAAATATTTATCCCCAGCCTCTGTTAACTCAAAACTAGGCCACAAAATTAGAATTTTGGCAAAAGATCCTTTTTTTCTCAGGGGAATTTCACCGAAAACCTCGCGTGCCAACTGGGTGAGGGAATCCGGTGAGTCGTCGATGAGAGGGATTTCTACGCGTAACTTGGGTTGCTTCGCCTTTTTTAATTTTCCGGATAAATTGACGTTATTAAGAGGCTTTGATAAAGTGGAGGAGAGAGAAGCAATGGTTTGGTTAATAGCTTCTTGTTTGGATTTAGGTGGGTTTGGAGAGGATATAGAAGAATGGACTTGTAAAGGTTGAATCTTTTTTGGGTTTTTCAAGTGGGTTTTTTTGGTAGATAGAAAATATGAAAATGAAGTTGAAGTTGGCAAAGTGGGATTGAATTGATGTATTGATGAGTGGTTTTTTGAGGATTTATTAAGTTGTAAATTGATCTTTAAAAGAAGAGAAGCCATTTTTTATCAAGTGTTGAGATAGTGAGAGTGAAGAATTTAGAACCAGGATAAGGTGGTTGGTTTATTTTATTAATGGTCCCAGTAGTTTGATCTAAAGTTCAGTTTTTTTCCATAGCTTTTTAATTTAACAAAAGCATGTGATGTTTGGTTAGCTAGATTTATTTGCTTCTGAATAGAAAGGTTTTGGGTAGAATCTAGAAAGACTAAAAGAGCTAGAAAAGAAAAGGACCAAAATGTTGGTGTTTTTTTATAGCCTTTCATCACTCTTTTGGACTTTAAAGGCCTGTTTGGCATCAACTTTTTTCTTTCAGCTTTTAAAAACGGTATGTGGTGTTTGGTTAGCTAGATTTATTTGCTTATGAATAGAAAGGTTTTTGGGTAGAAACTAGAAAGGCTAAAGAAGCTAGAAATGAAAAGGTCTGAGGTGTTGGTGCTCTTTTTTTAGCTTTTCATCACTCTTTTGGACCAGGTAAAGCTATTACTCAGTTATGGTTATAAGCTAGAAAGCCAAATGTTTTGGGGAGGTATAATTATGAATATTGTTATGTGCTTGAGTGAATTTTGAATCATGGAATCGATTAGGACTTGATACGAAGAAGAAGTTCGCGATTTGATGATTCAAGTTACAGTTAATTTGTAATTTGAGCATTCAGTACTGTTGACGTGAAATGTACCTTAATGAATCTGATTTTTTGTAAACTTGGAGAATAGGTCAACTGAAAGTTTTTCGAATCTCGAAACAATCGGGGGTGTCCGTGTTACTTAACCTAATATATTCTTATTCTTCTATAATCATCCCTTAATTACAAAAGCGGCCATGCTACACCAAATCACAACTGTGCGTTCCTTGAGCGAGTGTACTTATTAACTTAATCAATGGCTGAGAGATCTCACATCTCAATAGTTTCAACTGTATTTATTATTTAACCTTGCCCAATTAGAGAAAATATGCTAGATTAACTCCACAGAAAATACCTCGAGAAACCAAAGTAACTTGTCACTTATGGACAATATGTCAACAACAAAACTTCGACACCACCTAACAGTTTCAGTTAAATATTTCAGTAGGGGTCACAATGTACATAACCACTTGAACCATACGTGGCAAACCCAAAGCCAGCACAGTCAAGGGATCAGTTTAAACAACCGGATATCTAAAATCCATATTCATCGGCAGTGTCCTAACTTCTAACTATCACCCTGAGAAGGAAATAATTTTCGCAGTTTCACTCCGTTGCCATATTGAGTACAAATAAAGCATCAGCTTTTAAGCAAATCAACTGTTGATTTTCGAATGAAAAACAAATTAAGATATTCCATCTTAAACCTTTAGCCTTCTATCGCAATTCACATTCTAATCAGCTCAACCAAACATTGTACAACACTACAACTGAGAAGCATAATAGAAAAAAATAAAGTTTGTAGCAAGCACAAACTTTAATCTATTATAATAACCTCCAATACAATCCCAAAGAGGAATAAAATGCTAACAAACATACTTGGAGCAATAAAGCTGTTGCACCAGAAATTTACCACACAAGTTTCCTTGATTCAGTGGGCAAAGAAGAATATAACTACTAACGAGCCAAATACTCTTCTTGCCTATACAAATTACAAACAACCTCTATCTACGTTAGAATATTTGTAAAACATAAAATTACAAAAAATTAGCCATAATTCAGTCGAGAAATCAACCATAGCTCAATCGAGAATCTGATGAGCGCAAGTTGCTTGTTTGTCGACGAGCAGTCCCGACTTCACAGTCGTTAACTCTTGCTGCAAATTTAAGAGAACATAGCGATTCTCCCACGGAAGAAGGTTCGGGAGATATATTCACGAACATCAAAGTTTTGGAATCTCCACCTAAGCAAGGCTGCATTGCATGCATATCATCCATAGATCCGTCAGACAATATTCAAAATATTTTGAACAGGTAGAAAATAAAAAACAGTAACATGGTTCTCGTAATATTTTGGACGTCAGTCACATTTTCTAGTAGAGCTACGAAAGACTGCTAGTAATAACTTTTGTCAGTTTTGTGTTTGATAAAATTGTATGGTAATCAGTAATCACGAACATTAGCAAATCTCATCCGATAAAGACTAGCTCAAAAACACTTGGATGGTTTTATGAATCGAGAGGGAAATTCAGCAACTTAGTTCTTGAAGTATCTTCAACATCATTTTCGATTATAATTTCGTCTCCTTGAACTAAATTTGGGTCAGCTTTAAAAGGATGTAATCATGTAAATTATATATATATATATATATATATATGTGCAAATCACATGTGACAAGGACTAACTAAAGACTCTGAAAGAAAGGCAGCACTCATATTTCCTGTATTATAATTCTGTCTGCTTCTACTTATTTTTTGTCGGTTTCATAAGTAATATAATCATGCTTATCATACATTTATGCAAATCACATGCGACAAAGACTAAATAAGAGAACTCTGAAAGAAGGATAACACTCAGTTAGTCATGTTAATAATGTATTTTTTTTATAAGCGCTTTGCTAGAAGAACATTAAAAAGACAGACCATTTACCTGAAGAAGATAGGTGAGTTTTGAGTTCCTAAATGGAATATGGTCGTCCTTCCTTCCCAAAGCAGTTATGACATCATTCAAGGAGGACAAACTCTTATTGATGAACTGCATGATTATAAAAATATTATCCTAAAACGGAAAGTTCATTTCAAAATGTTAGAAAATATTTAAGTATGGAGATTTTCAATTTTAGTACCTGGGTTTCCAAAAGTGTTCCACCCGTGGACCCACTCTTGGAGAGACGTTCACTACCTGCAAGGTCTATGAGATTCAAGACTCCTTGCACCTGTCGCTCCGTAACCTACCATTTTTATTAATTTTCTTTTAAGGTCATAATAATTCTAAATTTGTCAAAAACATTGTAACTCAAAGTCATAAAACTACAAATACCTCATTCACACCGGATATACGAAGAGTAAACACAAAATGACTTCTTGAGGACTGTTCATTCATCTGGGTCTTGCCGACAGACCTAAACAAGAAAAAGACTTGCATAAATACTTACATCTTTTATACCAACATAACATGTACATACACGGGCATGTACAAGAAAAAGGCGCACAATTTACAACTAGTTACAATGGCATTGGTCGCGTTGTCTCCCGAGAATATCAAATATTACTTTCTTTAAGGTGTAAATCAACAAAAAGTTAAAGATAACCTTAAAGAGTAAAACATAAATATCACACGTACAGATATTCAACTTTTAGTACCTGCAAAGTTTGAGGCAGCGTTTGGTGCAAAGAATCCTTATCAGAAAATGTGAAGGAAGAAAAATAGTTCTTGGATCCATGATTTCTTTCAATATATTTAATTTTCCAATTACATTTCGTCCCAGAAAAATTCTTGCACCAAATGGAGCCTTAGAAATTACATGCTTTGGACTAGGTAACTCCATGTAGACACGAGTGTACAAAAAGAAACACATTTTCATATGTCTGTAATTCTAGTTACTACTACGCAAATGCATCGTCTGAATAGTCAGACAAAAACTTAACAAATAGTTCTTTAAGGTATAAGAAGGTCAAAGGTAATTCCTAATAAGCTTTAACAAACAAAAATGTAAAAACATATCCAACTTTCAATACCTGCTTCTTGCAGCCTGGTCCAAGAGATAGGAGACCTCTCTAGTACTATGAACATCAAGAATTGTCAGATCAGATACATGGGTATTTCCGTTATCGTGTCTTATTATATACTGCTTTCCCGCGACTGCATTTTCTGCTCGTGGCAAATCTGTCGGTCGACTTGTTAATAGTAGATCACGTATCGTCTCATTGTATATTTCCAACATAGACACCTACAATGTTAATAAAATCAGTACTCAAACCCGCCACACATCTGTACTTGATTCAAATCAAGACTATTCAAGCTAAGATATCATATAACTAATACACACCTGTAATTCGTACTTCCACCCTTGGGATTTAAGAGACTGCATGGTCTGGAATATTTGTTGTAAGGAACGAGGTATTAACCCTTTTTGATCTGGATTGCCAGGCCTACCCATCATTGTGTAGGTCTTACCCGACCCAGTTTGACCATAAGCGAATATACATACCTAGAGAAAAAGACCAAAGTCATTATCTAAAGCTTTTGTTAACTAACAGAAAATTCTAATGGCATGCATTAAAACACAGCATCTACTCGGTACTATATATTTGTATGTGCTTATGTGTCTATATAAACAGTTCATACAAGGGCCTACCTAAATTATTTTTATTTAACACAACCTGCCAATTTTGACCCATGTTCCATTTATGTCAATCGCCTTTTATTAAGTTAAATTATATTATTCTTTTCACACCTAACACCAACTTGAAGTATTTACTTAGTAAACATAGACTCGGGGTATAAAACCATTTGAAAATTTACAAATAAGATACATACAATAATAGCAGCAGCCTATATTTTGTATACTAGTCATCACATAAGGTGGCATAGCACAATGGTAAAAGGGTACACGACAATAAATAACAGGATGAACTTTCCAGGTCTCGGCCAAGAGATAGATCCACTTGTTGGATTATATGCATCTTGCTTGGTGTGGCTTATTAGTGGTGAAGTTGGTGCATTAGTTAAAAAATATAGCATTAGATTTAGTCCAAATGTGGACTCAAGAATAAAAAAAGATTAAGGATTAAGGACGACAGGTACTATATCTTTTTTTCATCTATAATGGTTACAGCAACTTTTTGTTTTGCAGACCTTTTTAGTGCAACTACAATCACATTTAAGCAAACTAATAAAGTACAGTTTTCAGATGTGGGTCCTTGTAACACAATTAGTCATGTTATACAGTGCTATAACAAGCAAAGTTGTACGACTTATAAAAATGGCAACTGAAAAACGGTGTTGGACGATTACCTTATAGCCATCAAGCGCACTTTGGACAAGTTGAGAAATTTCAACAAAAACATCGTCTTGTGATGTTTCAGGAACAAATACTTTGTCGAACGTGAAAGAATGCTTTTTACCTATAGATTGATAAAACATATCCCGAAGCCTGAAATTAACTTTGGATAAAAGAAAATAACTATACAAAATACATTCTTTGTACGAAAGGAATGTGTATGTATGTACCTTCTCTTAACAGATCAATTCCCCGTCCAAGTGCTTCTGTTGTCGTGGGATAAGAGAGAATTTTTGCATCTGAGCATGTGTTGTCATCAGGCAGAAAGGGTCTCACCCTACAAAAGACTCTGATATTGCCTTTAAGCTCCTGCAATTGAATATAATTAGCATTTGATTCTTAGCAGGCCACTGAAAAGTTTTTTCGAATTTTTTTTTTTTACCAATATCGTGTTGTGTAATGTTTTGCGCACAATCTCCCCTTCGACTATTTTCAATTCTGCTTCTGCCAGACGACTTTGCAGCTCATAAATAAGTTTGTTTTGTTCTTCATATTCAGTTCTGGTCTCCACTACTGATAGATCCGACATCTGAATAAACAAAATATAGTTAGTAGATAGTAACAATGAAAAGTGCATAATAGAATAGATGTATAGAAAACGCACACACACAAAAAACATGCTATAAAGCCTAAAAGTACCTGACTTTTACTTTCTGCAGCACGAAGTTGACCTTGTAGTGTTTGTATTTGCACACTTTGAGACGAACATATCCCCTAATGTTGACAAACATAATTCCACGAGTTAAGTCAATAAAGCATAAAAATAAGCACACACAAAAAAAGATGACAATCATGAAAATGCACCTCTAACGCGTTTGATTTTGATGCCAAGGATTCCAACTCAGCCAATGATTTCCCCGTACGGTCTTTGTACTTATCCACTTCTGCCGTTAAAGTCTGAACTTGTGCTAACTGGCGATCACGGTCTTCTCTAACTTGTTGTAAGTCTCCCCTAAGGCAACCAACCTCACTAGCTAGAGCTTCTTTTTGCTTCACGGTCGCATCCTGAGAAGCCTAACCAAACAATCAATCTGAAAATATTAGGAACATTTTATAATGACGAGTCACTAACATATCTAGAAATAAAAGAGAACCCATAACAGAATTTATCCCGAGGACTAGATAATCTGACAGCTTATAGAAATACCAGTCAAATAGTGTTGATATTACATACATAAACTAGTCATTTGCCAAAAGAGTAGATTCATATGTTACAGAAACAAATCTGCATGAAAACATTATTTATCAAGGAGCTAGAGTAAATGACAGCTCAATAATACCATATCTTAAAATATGTCAAGACTCAGGAGTAAAATCCAAAGAGTGATACAAAAATCCAACCCAACACTGTAATGCTAACAGTGAAAACTGAAAAGCAAAGAGAAAATATGGCATCAAAGCAAAGGAAAAAACGAAAAAAGGCTTAAAATTACTCTCATTGTAACCCATCATCTACACCAAATTAAATCCAGAGATTAAGTATATCATCTGTATACGAGAATATAATAATGAACTTACTCGACATGAAGTTAGCTGATCTTGCATCGAGTTGTAATGGCCTCTCAAGACACTGAGATTTTCAACAACTGATGTTTTCTCTTTTTCTACACGCTTAAGAGTTTCATTGGTTGAAGCAAGTTCTGATTGGAGTTTGCTGTTGTATTGCTGCAAGCTAGTGTTATATTCTTGCAAGCGCTTGTACATATCATTAAGTGATGAAATCTGAAAAAACCAACAAAAAAAAATCATCAGTGAAACACTTGTATAAAGTAAAAACATGGAAATAGTCATATAGAAAAGTGAAAAATAGAAGATGAAATACTTTCTGAGAATTTGTTGAGTTCTCTCGTTGAACACTTTGTAACTCTTCAGATAGGGAAGATAGCAACCTCTCTCCTTCAACTCTAGTCTCTTTCTCTTTACAAAGAGAATCAATTGCAGCCTAAATTTAACATTAGAACAGCAGAACCTTAAATACGACAATTCCATATATAATGCATAACAGCCACCAACAGAATGTTAATTGCTTATATGTACTAACCAGCTTATCAGATTCTTCCTTGGTAAGCTTCTCTTGTAGAAATGAGTTATTTTTCCTAAGCTCGGTAACTATAGCATCCCATTCCTCTTCCTTTGACTTCATCAACACCTCTGAAGGTCATCAAGCAAATAAGATTGCATTAATTACCGGTTCGAAATTTTAACAAACTCCGAACAAAGTGTAAAAAGACAAACCAAAACGTACCCATCTCTGTGAATCTCTTCTCTGTCGCGTCTAGAAGATCTTTTAGCTTCTCTTGCTCTGAGAGGTAGTTCCCTTCAAGCTCTTGAAACCATTTAATACATTGTCTAAGCCTTCTAATGTAATCCATCATTTGGTCACATTTTTCCTATAAAATCCAAAACTATATATCAACGGAAGCTACCAGAGTAAGTATCAAATTAATCATAGTTACATTTACTTCACATAACTCGGTCATTAAAACTGAGTTATCATGCAGATGCAAAAGGGAAAAGCTCAAATCCCAAAATCAACAAACTTTTATACAGAAACAGATGAGTTGATGCTCTTGTGAATGAAACCACTTATGTGAAGTTAAAAACTACATATCTGTCATTAATACATCATTGCACTTATAACATATCAAGTATTTTCCATGTCTTATACTCAAATTCATAGCTTAAGCATGACTTTTAAAATTTCACCGAACGTTCACTAACTCAATCCTTAAGCCGCACTTTCAGGTTGGATATGTTCTAACTTCTATGCCTTCGTCTACTTATAACTAAATATGCCAAATCAAAAGTATCCCATGCCAATTTATCAATAGCTTCAGCCTTCTATTATATATTTCATTAGCTGGTCACATTTTCTCTTAAAGTCCAAAAGTACACATCAACAAAAAGACGCCAACAAAAATAAAATTACGCAGAATTTTTATTTAATTTACACTAACTCAAAAGTTAAAGCTTACTTTGAGGCTGAATTTATTCTTTGCTTTCATTTTCTCACTCAACAAAGCCTCGATATCTTCCTTTGTAAACTCAACCCCACCGCATTCAGACCCCGCGTTACTTACGGTCCCCACTGAAGGTGCTGGATCCTGCCCGCCACCACCATTCACGATGGAAAAGGCCTGCCGCCCTCTGCTACTGCTGACATGGCCCACCATCTTAATTGCACCGATCTTTCGTCTCTTGTCTATAGAAGCACTATCAACTACACTGTTTTTCTACAGAAGCAACAGGGCAAAACTCAAATCAAAATCAACAACATTATCGAAAATTCATCCAATTATCATTACACATATAAAGTATATACACACACCGTATCAATCACTGAAAATCTGTACTGAAACAAAACGACGGGCATCAATTCACACAATATTTTTACTGGAACACAATGGGGAAATATGATAATTAAACATATTTAGACTATATACGTCATATATACCACATAATTTGTGTACCGAAACTTAAGGAGCAGAATCAAATCACTAATCCAAGACATGATATTTTTTACTAAAACATAACGGGGAACATATGAAATTATTCAATATAAAACAACCAAGCGGCGGAAAAAGGGGGGACAAAAACACTATTGTACGATAACACATATATAGACCCATATACCAAATTAACAACAAATATTCAGTACAGAAAGAAAGGGAGCAGAATAAAATCACACAATTTTACCAGAACACAAAAAGACAACATGAATTTATTCAATATAAAACAATTAATCAACAAAAAGGGGGTAAAAACACTACTAATTTTTACTGGAACACACATAGACCAAAATCCATATTAACCACAAATATTCTGTACAGAAAGGAAAGGGGCAGAATCAATTCACACAATTATATACACAAATTTTGTTTTTTACAGGAACAAACAGAACAATATGAATTAATCTAATATAAAACAATTAACCAACAAAATTGGGGGTAAAAAACACTAGTACTTTTTACTGGAACACACATATAGACTAAAACCCATATTAACCGCAAATATTCTGTACAAAAATACAAGGGGCAGAATCAAATCACACAATTATAGACACATTTTTTTTTACAGCAACACAATTACACAACAGGACAGCATGAATTTATTCAATATAAAACAATTAATCAACCAAATTGAGGGTAAAAACACTACTTTTTACTGGAACACACCGATAGACTAAAACCCATATTAACCACAAATACTCTGTACAGAAGAAGAATCAAATCACACAATTATACAAAAAAAAAATGATTTCTTTATAGTAACACAATTACACAACAGAAAAACATGAATTTATTCAATATAAGACAATTAAATAAAATTGGAGGTAAAAAGCACTAGTACTATATACTGAAACACACATATAGACTAAAACCCAGATGCAAAAATAAATTTCACTGAAACCCAGATACAAAAATTAAAAATAAAAAAGGGGGCAAAAGGATAAAAGTAAAACCCTAAAATATTTAGGATAAAAAAATACTAAGATCTTGATAAATCAAACCTTACATTTGAAGGGCTTGAAGGAGGCCTATTTTGGTTCTTGGACATCATCTCAAATATTAACTTTCCAAGATAAATATCTATAAATATATAAATGTATATATATATGTATATATAGAGAGAGAGATATGGGTTGATTAAGAAGGATAACCTTTTCGATTGAAATAAAAGTGTTACAGATTCAATAAATCCGTTGCTTCAATTTACAGTAACCCTAGATAAAAAAAAATCAATCTATTTAGACCTTCAGGATAAAGAAATTTAATATTTGGGGGAAATTGGGTTTTATTATGTTATATATCGCTTTCTCTCTCTAGGGGTGAGCTAAGTGAACGAGCGTTTGGGTTGTTTTTGAATTGTTTTGAAAATAATAGTAGCGGTGTTTATTGAGATAGATTCGTTAGAAATTGGTGTGACTATTATAACCTTGTCTTTTGATGAATTTGTAACTTTGCCATTTGTTTTGAATTTTTTTCAATCATATAGAATTTGTAACTTTGCCATTTGTTAACCGACACGGAAGTAATTGGGTGAGGGCAGTCGGGTCATGTTCCCCGGCTTCGAAAAAAACTAAGGATAAATTAAATTTATTTTATATATTTTGATCGAAATCTTTAAAAATTAGTATTTCTCCACTCTAATACACTACAAAATAATGTTTGATTTATGAGAGTCAAAAACTGTCACAAGCCTGTCGCTAATTTAAAAATCTGTCACAAATCTGTCGCAAATTGACTAAACTGTCACAAAACCGTCGCTAATAAGCTCGTAACAAAAAATACCGTCACTAATCCCGTCGCTATTTGAGTATTTTTTTGTAGTGATATTACGGAAAAAAAAATAGTCTTGTATTGTATAAAAAAAATTATATAGAATATCGGCACATCACATATATGAAATTCTTGGTTACGTCGCTGCTGACCAATGTGATTATGATGTTTGCAGCCTAGAGGCTTTATTTTCCTTGTTTAGTGAAGTTGATTAATTAAAAAAGGAAGGATGGATATGAGATTTTAGCATTTGGGCTTAAAAACTGATTTTGCGACTGAAAATTTGCATGACCATTTACATTGTCGGTGAAATTTGATTACAATTATCGTACCGCATCGTATATTGCTCTATTGGGAATACCGCATGCGCAATATGATAACATAGTATGATGCATTAAAGACATCAAACAAGACTATAAATAAATGAAAAACTTAAAGTGAGAAACAAATCCATTTTTAACAACCTTCTTCAATAAAATGCATAATCCATTGCGACTGAAAATTTGCATGACCTATACCGCATTTACATTGTATGTGAAATTTGATTACATTTATCGTACCGCATCTTCGGTATACTGCCCTATCGGAATACACAAGTGTGATATGATAACATAGTATGATACATTATAGACATCGAACAAAAAACTAAAAAAAAAAAAAAAAACTTAAAGTGAGAAACAAATCCATTTTTGGCAACCTTCTTCAAGAAAATGCATAAGTAGATGGAATATCTTTAAGAAAATATCAAACCTGTCAAAACTGGTATATATATAGTTAGTAACTTAATGTTAATTAGCACTCATATTAATTTATATTTATACATGAGTATATCACATGTGAAATTAATAATGTTCAAATGGTACAATCCTACATGGTATGTAAAATCGATAATCATTATCGCACCACTAGATAGATTTGAACGGTACCATACCGCTAATCAGTAATACGGAAAATGTTATACAAGTTGTGCTTGGTAAGTATTTGTATAAATTCACCCCTAATCGTTCCATATTGGAATTTTAAAAAAAAAAAACTACCTACACTATCCAATATTTTAATTAATTCTTTTAATGTATTTCGTCCCTATAAAATGTGATGAACTGTCAAAAAGAAAGGAAAAACGAAGGAACATGATTTAAATCCGAATCCAACAAAATATTAGATTCAAAATCTACAATTCCTTCTATATACAGCTTATGATATTGAGCATGGTCTTTCTCGATCCGACTCTATACCCTAGTTTTTTACAATTATTGATTATTGATACTAATCTGGCATATAGTAGTATGCCGACTATCCACTCAAAACAATCACACACGTTTGTTATGAAAATGACGTTATCAGTAATATATATATAGTAAGTGATGTTTTTTTTTTCCAAACCAAATACTTTTCACAAGCTAAAATAGTACGCACAAACTGATATTATAGTCCAATGCACCGCAGCAAGCATGTTAATGGCAGTAACGGAGCCAGAACTTTTGTTCAGAGTCATATTTCTGATTAAAAAATAACTATTGGCTTGACTCTGCGAAATAACAAAGGAAAATTACAATTTATAGTACGATTCCTTGTATTGGTTGTATATAAATTTAATTAAAAGAATAAAACTCTAGCTAACTCATAATTATCATTGGAATAACAAAAATGTTCTGAGTTTATAACAAGTTTAACTCAATCATCAGTCTAGCTACCGAATTCATTCCAAAAACAATATTAAAGTAAAATAAGTAACATGTCGCCTAGTCTAAGCAGTTGGAATATCCATTCATTTCTTGGTGCTCAGTTGTTTTCCATTTTTTGTCTTTCCTACCTCTCCACATTTGTTAATATATATATAGTTCAATCAGACCAAATTTTATATCTTGAAAATATATTTTTCTTACTTCTTCAGGCAAACTGTCGACTAGTTTTTCACCATCATGGCTCACCCAATTATTCTCGTGCTAAATATATATGTGTTTGTCTCGCTTAACATTTTCCCATCTTAGTAGGAATAATTACGCCTCGTTATTATATTGAATCTACATCACTAACCAAATCCAGTCGGTACAGATAAGCTATTGCATGAATAATATTACTTCAAAATTTCAAAATGTGTTAAAAAATCATTCCATATATACCCAACGTAATTCTTGAAAGGATGCATTGCATGTTTTATTGAATAATATCAACTCTTTCAGTAATCATGTATCAACACTGTTTCATCTATATATAATGTTATGTTGCCACCTTATCAAGCTTTGAAACACTTGATTTTATTCTTACGTAAAGTTAATTCAAGCAGGTCCAAGCCTTAACTTTTGTATTGTTTATACTTCTTGAATTTAGTAGGACTGTTACATGAGTAGGCTTTCCAATTTTCTTCTGTTCCTATATTCTTCACTTTATGAATTGAGAAATGAATACATGCATGTAATGACAGGTTGGAAAAAAAGGGGCAGGCAGAGTACTGAGTACCCTTGTTAAAGCTACTAATTAGGTCTTGTAATTTGGTTGTGTGAGATTAAGGTGAGTTTGTATTTCAAATACACTGTTCCATAAATATTATGCATGTTTGGGTGGCTACATATGGTCGGAATTATTAGTGAAACGGAATTACAAATGATTCTGAAATGAAGTATTTACAATAACATTGAGGGTGTGGTTTTAGAAGTTCCGAGACTACATATGAAGGGTTATTCGTAACCCCGCTTGAACTAATAGTTCCGGAACTACGAATACAGCAACAAACGAGGCATAAATGTAAAATCCTGTATTTTACAATTATTATCATTATTATTATTATTTTGTTTGTTGTTGATGTTGTTTTGTTTTGAACATTATCACTGATGTCCCTGATAGTAACTTAGGAGCTATATTTACTTTTCAAAAATTAGTATCTTCTTGTAGTAGTTATGAGTTCAATATTTAAAAAGAAATAACGTGCTTTGATTACAATCAAATAATGTTAGTGCTAATTACATTACAATAAATATTAGGTTGCAGTAACTCACATAAGTTATAGAATTTAGAATGGCATTAGAATTTAGAGGAGTAATAACGTGTTTTGATTGTGTTGTTGTATGTGAATTTATGTCATGTGTGTTAGTAGAGTTATAAAAAAGTATACTATCATTACTTAGAAGTCTATATATACAGAATAAAACTTGCATGCATGATGTAGAGTTAATGTCAATTATGAGTGAATTGTTAAAGGAGAGAAACGGTCATAGCTATATAAAGTTTTTAACATGTTTGTATTTGTATAGTACTACACTAAATGAGACAAGTTACTTTTACTATCTACAAATTAGATTAGTCATAGCACATAAAGAGTTTAAGTAACCAAAATGTTAAATTATTGTATGGTACGTAGTATAAATATTGACCCCAACTCTATCACACACACGTCTCCGAACCCCATTTATTTTCTATACTAATAGGATTATGGTACAAATAAAACAGAAAGTATATAGACATATATAGATATTAAGAGAGTGAAAACTAAGTGAGTATATATGAGGTACGGTTCTATGATACAACATCAGATTGTTGTTAGTCTCCCCCAACATGTTTGTTTTTCATGCTATAGAAATGTTCGTGTCTTTATTTATCGATCACCATTCGTTATTCAAGGTGAGTGGTTTTGTTTTGCTAGTATAATTATCAGGTGCATATTTTTTAAAAAATGTTTATGAGTTATTATTTTAATTATCATCTGTATAATTATATTTTGATTGTTACAAAAATAAAGAAAGAAAGAAATAAATAAAAATCGGGAAGTCCGATGAGAGAGAAATCGGGAAGTCCGATGAGAGAGAAACCGGGAAGTCCGATGAGAGAGTAATCGGAAAGTCCGAAAAGAAAGAAGGAGACCGGGAAGTCCGAAAAGAAATAAAGATATTTGGTAAGTCCAAATCGACCAACGAATAAAAAGAGATTAAGGAAGTCTGAATCCACCGAAGATTGGGAAGTCCAATTGATTATATTTGAAAGTTTTTATTTATTGATTCATACCGTTTCATTGTCAAGAAAGCTTATATTATCACGTATTGGGAATTTTTCTTAAAGTTAAAAACTAATTTTTTTTTTAAAGAAATAATAGAATGAGAAAAACTATTTTTGTCATTTATCATTATTTTAAAACTTTGTCACTCACTAAACTCGTTTAGTTTAAACATCGTTTTAAAAATATTTTCATGTTTATAGCGTTGAGATCGAGTTAGTCGGGATCAGACAGATCTCTTAGGATTTTGTTTATAATTTTCCGTTGTATTAATATGTTAATTTAGATTGTAAGAATTAGAGTTGAAATGTTTGAATTTTCGAGCTTGTATCTGTAAGCTTTTGAATAGAAATTGATCATTTTTATGGTGTATTTTATAAGTATTTAAGTTAGACTTTGTCTAGCACGTACCGCCGTACGTGTTATTCGGCCGTGTGACGCTCTATTGGTCGGGGCTGTTACACTAATTAAACGTAATTGAAAAAAACACTGTTTCATTTATATTTGGACTATCCATAGAAGTCAGGTTGATTTTGTAGGTTTCATGCATGTTGCATGCGTCGTTACCTTGTAGGAGTAATATATTGCCATTTGTATAGAATCTATGTCTCTCGCTATTTTTTGGCCTGCTAGAGTGAAATTATTAGTACATTAATAAATGGTGACCTCTATCAATATATTATTAGTACATTAGTAAAATATGTAAGTTTCGAAAAGATGTAGTGGAGTGTTACTGTTTAGATTTGTAGCCAAGCGCTACATATAACAGCAAGAAAATAGCTTGGATATTTATTGTGAAACAAAGGTAGTGGACATATTAATTGTTCTATTTGAAGCTTGAATGAACGAACACAAGCAGGGACATATTCAAGACTTGGACGATGCTAAAATAAATATTACTGTATTGTACTAGTGGCCTGCAGATACATTATAAAAAAACGAACTTGCATATCTCCATATCTTTGTCTTCATTCTATAGGTTAATAAAGTATACAATACTTATGTTTACGCAGTTGGTTTGTTTGTCAGATACCACATGTGCATACTGATAAGATTGAATCCTGCACATTAGAAATAAAAAAGGGAGCAAAGTCATATTAAAGGATGTAGCTACAATTAGTGTTATGACTATGAGAATTGAGTGAGAGCTTTGCAGATTGGGCTTTGGGGATGGACTTAAGGAAAAAGCCCATCTAAAATATAACATGCTAAAAAGGAAAGAAAAAAAACCATAAATTAACAAAAATATATTAGAAAATGGAGATGCGGGGTATCGATCCCCGTACCTCTCGCATGCTAAGCGAGCGCTCTACCATCTGAGCTACATCCCCATTTATCTTTTAATTGAATTGAATTTTATACAGGTATTTATGAATTTCATGGCACATTAAAAGATACTGAGACTTGGTGAGTCTTGCAAAAAAAAATTATTTGTTTTTTAATCAAAGAGATCTTTCATTAATAAGAAATATGGAACCAAACTCAGTACATATCAAAAGAAAAACACGAACTGTTACAAAATTAAACAAACTACAGTATAAAAAAAACAAATCTCTCAACAACAATTAGAAAACATGAAACAAAAATCATAGACTCATCTTCCTAATGTTACTAACGCCATCATAATACATTTTATATAACCCATAAGCCTTGTTGGTGAGTGATATTTCATCAAAATATGAAGAGAACAAACCAAAAGCACCCAATTTAGCGGTAGGTTTGTTAGTTTTTCTCCAAACAAAATTATAATCAACTGCTATTACTTTCATCAGTGCTAATATATCATCACAAATATTTAGCCATTTTATGGTTACTAGTCTTCTATTCTTCCACCAGTTTACTAATATTATTGAGTCGATTTTCATTTAAATATTAGAAAAATCTAAAACACATAGCATAACATAAGACCACCAAACAGCACACTAAACTCAACACCTACCACATCCAAAGCCTCACAAGGAAAATTATATACAAAAACAATAGAACCCTTGTCATTTCTCAGAATTTCTCTACCACCTACAGATATCTTTCCCATGAAAACACAACGTTAAAATTTAACTTCAATTTCCCAGATGAGAGATTGAGTCATTTTATAATAATTGACTTTTTCATAGAGCAGGGAAGTCTTGCAATTAATATGTTGTTTGGGGTTGAAAAATACTACTTCATATGTATTGCACGTTGCTCTTGTTGAACTTGACGGGGTGCGTTACATATGATATAAAGCAAGTGCGAACTAAATTTTTACTAATGCAAGAAAACTAAGGTTCTTTTTTCTCACACAGTGCAACTTTCTAAAGATAGTATTATTGATCGAAGGGTTGCACTTTTTGACCACTTCTAAACCATTTTGCAGATTAGCTTTGCAACCCAATATGTTGTCTTTTCCAACTTCTAATCATCGATGAATATTGCGTTTGACCAATTTGAACACCAGATGTCAAAGTTACTCTACCGTTAATTTATTTGGAAATTGTTAAAAAAGGTCAAAGGTTGGTTGGAATTGAATCAATTGATTATAAAGGAAAACGATTGAAAAGGTGCTTATAAATGGTCTAGAAACTGGGTCAGGTAATAATAACACATCAATCTCCATTCATCTTTATTCTATACTCTAATAGTTTTTTTTTATAAAGAAAATAACAATTTCATTAACTCAAATCCTTGTACAAAAGTGTACATAGCTGGTCGGGAATACAACTTAAGCGAGAATCTAAAACACCTAATCTTGTGTGACTCGCCAAGTAATTTGATACTCTATACTCTATAGTTTGTTCATAGCGACAATGCATTTAGTAATTGTCCAAACTCAATATAAGCGCTTTAGCTAGGCTAGCTACATATCAAGTAGAATTTTAGCAAAACAAGAAGGAAATATATGTAAACAATCAAGTGAGTGGCTTTATCTTCAACTGTAATGTACTATCAAACACAACTATATGCGGTAGACCGGTAGCTATTGGTGCATGTGATGATCGATATTTTTCTCCTTTTACCATTAAATTTGACCATCGGTGAACGGATCTATTTTGTTTTATAGTGTATATTGGTCGGAAGAACGAAAAAGATAGCAAATGCGATAACTATACTTGCAACAACAAAAAAGCCCCACATCCTTTTATTTTACAAAACAAGTTGATATTTTTGTGCGTGAAATAACAGCCTCATTCAGAGGATGTCAATTTGGGCCGAGACCAAAGAATCAATCCAACAAATCTTGGAAAATCTGTAAGACCCTTTCCGGCAGAACAGGTCGAGTGTTGGATGTGTGAAGTTTCCCAAGCAAAAACAATTGGATAATCGAACGTGTTAATATATTAGTTTAACCTGCTCACAAACTGACTATAAGGGTTGATCTCCAACACCTCCGAGTACAACTCGGAAGTACAAATTACTTATTATTATTTAACAAACACATGTTAAAAATTGATAGTATGACATTTGGTTTAAGTTTCAGTTTGATCCTATAATTTTCAAATAGATCGATTCTATTGCAAATTTTCTACGAAAATAAACAATAACCTCATTACAAATACATAAGTATAACTATTCAATTTGTTAAACATCATAGACATGCAAACTGTTAAAAGAACATAATAAATGTTGTTTTATTTATGTAATCTAGATAGACAAAATTAACCTTTCACCCGTTTATGAATTCACCAAAGCCCCAAAACCGGAATTCAAATAAATTGACTTAAACGCAAAACCCTTTCCGCGTTCTCGTTACATTATTAAATTTCCTCTGAATTATTCAACAATTAATTTAAGTATTCAACACATAATAATCCCAGAAAAGTCAATAATACACAAAACCATTATACATACAAAATCTATATCGAGGCAAAAGAGAAAGAAAGTTTACAACTAACAAGCTCTATTTTTCAGTTGCAGTTTTTCTTTGTTATAATCTCCTCATTTTTACAGCTGTTTTGTCTCTCTCTATTTGATCTAATCATAAAAAAACTAAGGAATTTTTTTGTCCAATATATTCCATTTTCAGAGACAGTAAGTTAGAACTCATCACTTGGTGCTATTTCTGTTATTTTGGATTATTTAGCTTTTGGGTTGAATTTTATTTGTGGGTATTTCATTTCCATTGAGATTCAGTATTTTGGTTGTATTTGAGATTCTGGGTTTTCGGTATTCGAGAGTTTGTGATACAAAGATTTGACCTTTATGTGAAAGTTAGTTTTTCGGTCAATAACAAGATTGGTCTTTTGTGTTCAACTTTGGTTGGTGATAAAAGATCAAAGCAATATTTGCAAAGCCTAGTTTGTGATTAGTGGTGAATGATTTACAGGGTTTTGTAATTATCGGCGATAATGAGATGAAGATAAGATAAACCTGTGTTCGGGAAACTGAATTATCGAGAAGGAAATGGGGTTGGGTGGATTTTTTCGGTTTAGTGCTATTGCCCTTTTGTTATTTGCCTTAGTATCAGCTGGCTCAGAAAGCAAGCCTGCCGAAGAAGTGTTGTCCTATGATCGATTTAATTTGGATTTGGAGGATATAAATGATGAAATGGTATAGTTTCTTATATTTGTTCTTTAATTAATATGCATATACTCTTCCTGTCTTGCAAAACACGCCCTGAAAAAAACATTGCAATCTCATTATGGTTTTACTTGTTAGAAGCTGTGCTTGATACTTGCATCACAGTTTTGTGAGCGACGAAACTTTTAACATATGCAGACTCCTTTGTGTATATATGCATCTGTGCTAGACTTTATATCCATGAAGTGTCTTTTAGTCAAACTCTTATGAAATATTAGTTGTTAAGAGTGTTTCTTCATAGAACAGTTAGCGTAGTATGGCATAATGGTCGTTCGACTTCTCCACTTCTCACTATGCTTAACGATGAGTTGTATAGACACTATTAACTTCATACTTACCTTAGCCGTTTGATAATTATGATCACTTATTTATTCTTTCTGAGTATTTTAGTATCACAGTAGTTTAAAGTCATGGCGTCATATCTACTGTTTAGAAATTGCTCGAGATTATCTGAGCAAGTGTTGTTTGAAAGACAGTTCATCTCATTGTAGAATAGTTGTATTGCCAATCATCATACTAACTTATCTCATCTACCTGCTCTTCTTTTTAGTGCTTTGAGATCAAACTGGTCCAGTTTTGAACAACTGAAAGAAGCAAACCTTGAAAAATACATTTTCCCACATTGATTATGGTATTATCTGTAGCAATGTTTTCATTTCCTCCATTAGCTCTTCTAATAAGTTTAAGTTAGCAGTTTCTTTATCAGGGGTTTCTTTTCGTTTTTAAAATTTATGTTTTCATGTCACAATTTCTTCTAGACATGCCCGTAGATAAATCTACAGCATACCGAGTAATTTAATTTGGATCACTTTTGTTCTGTCTTATACTATGGAACTGATAAATTGTACATGTTCGTTTATCTGTGAAGATGTCACATCCATTCCAGTAGTATATAATTTGAGACTCAGTTCCTAAGTTCTGAGTAATAACCCTCCTATGTAATCCAAAAGTTGCTGATTTTTAATTTTTTACCCCGACTATTTATAAGCTAGTGCTAATGCCTAATGTTGATATCTAATGAAATAAATGACTACAGGCAGAGCTATTTTGGGTTCGTTGTGGGGTAGAGTTGTTTAGTGCAAAGGAGAATTTTGAAGATCTGGTATCTGAGGAGACAACAATTTCATCATTAACAAAAGAAAATGTGAGGAAAGCCATGCTTATAGAAAATCCAGAGACTAAGCATACTCTCTTAGACTGCTTGCAAAAAGAAAATCTTATTTTCCTTGTCTCTGAAGGTGAGGGTCGATATAAGGCCTGGTACACCAAATTTACAGAAATTGTGTTTTCAAAAACGGATTCTTATATAGATAGACGACGCAAGTTGCTTCAGAATTTAGCACCTGCATCATCTCCAGGATTGAGTCCAGCACCATCTCCAGCATTGAGTCCAGCACCATCTCCAGCATTGAGTACATCCCCGTCTCCAAAACCTTCCATGGCTTCGTTTTTCCCTTCAAATTTCAGTGACTCAAGTTTTCAACCAACAAATGAGCCCCAATCTATTGTAGCTGCTCCTGAATCAGCTAAAGACGTGAAAAAGGGAAACGATGATGACGTAGGAAGGATCGTTGGTATTGCCATTGGTATAACAGCAGGAGTGACATTTATTTTTGCTTTATTGCTGTTTATATGCTATAACAAGGGCTGTTTTGGTCGCAAGGGAGGTAGAATGAATGATCAGCGACCTCTTCTTTGCCTAAGCCTAAGTGGTATATACCTAAATCCTTCGTCGTCATAATATTTGCACTTTATCCTTGTATTTTTTTTTGGTACAGAAAAAAGAGTTAAGACAGCTTTGTTTTCCAGGTTCTCCGCAGAAACCGTTTGGGCGTGGGAATTCCTCCGAAAAAGAAAAGTCTGATAGTCAATCGGTCGAAGGAAGTTTCAACTGTAATAAAACGACGGTGACACCTCCTTTAAAAGGAAATCACAACATCGAGATGGGTATTCAAAATAGTTCGGATAAAACTGAGACACAATCTTTTGGATCCGTAGCTGGTATCAGCAAAGTCTCACCACAAAATTCTTCACAAGGGAGACCTCCTTTAAGTTCTCCACCAGGGCGGCAATCTTCTCCATCTCCACCTTTACCAGCGCATGCATCTCCTCCACCTCCAACAGGGAGGCCATCTCCACCACCACTTCCATCAGGAAAGCCCTCCCCGCCGCCACCACTACCTCCTTCAGGAAAGCCATCTCCACCTCCACCTCCACCTCCTACCGCTGGTCGTTCTCGTCCTCCTCCTCCGGGACCACCATCACTACCTGTACGCCCTCCACCTCAGCCAAAAAGTGGTGCTCCGCCACCTAGGCCGCCACCGCCTGGTATGGGTTCCAAGCCACTTAGACCTCCATCTCATGGAGCAAGTGCTTCAAGTGAAGGTACTCAACCCGAAAATACCAAAACTAAGCTAAAGCCGTTCTTCTGGGACAAAGTTTTGGCTAACCCTGATCAGTCGATGGTTTGGCATCAAATCAAATCAGGGTCATTCCAGTAAGTTAATATTTTGATGTTTTTCTTTTGTGTTTGTTTAACCTTTAGAATTTCTATCGGGTTGAAGAAAATTCCTGTTAAATTTTCTTTTATTTAATGCAGGTTCAATGAGGAGCAGATTGAAACTCTATTTGGGTTTGCCCCAGTTGACAAAAACAAAAATGAGGCTAAGAAAGAATCATCATTGTCCCAAGATACTCCAGCACATATTCAGATTATTGAGTCTAAAAAGGCTCAAAATTTATCGATTCTTTTAAGAGCACTGAATGTCACCACTGAAGAAGTTTGTGATGCACTTCAAGAAGGTAAAGACTTTTCGTTTTTCGTCTATTTAACAAGAGATGAGATTTTTTTCCAGAAAATTGAGGAAAAAGAAATTACGTAGTGTCCAAGACTCCAAATACATTAAATTTTATATCCTAATTAGTAATTATGGTTTGCAACATGTGTAAATGTGAATATTTGGCTATGAAAAGTATTATTAACACACCATGTCTCTTGTATATGGCATATCTCTGAATTAGTAGTCAAAGTTGTCTGTGAAAAAAGATCCAGTTGTTTAGTTGGTTTTAACTGTACCATTTACTTAAAATGTTAGTATCTGTGATCACCGTAACCAAACCTTTTACTTGAACCAGGAAACGAGCTACCGCCAGAGCTTCTTCAAACTTTGTTAAAGATGGCTCCAACCCAAGAAGAAGAACTCAAACTTAGAGTATACAATGGCGAGCTTTCTCGGCTTGGGCCTGCGGATCGGTTCCTAAAAGTCTTAGTTGGCATCCCATTTGCCTTTAAGAGAATTGAATCACTAATATTTATGTGTACCCTTGAAGAGGAAGCTTCGATAGTTAAAGAATCATTTACAACATTAGAGGTAAGACCTTAATTTTTTATTTGTTTTTGTTTAAGCATCATGTGACATAAGCTATACTAAGTTGTACACCTTAGGATACCCTCAGATCTGAATTAATACCTTTTGCTTGGGCTCCTTTTAAGTTGTACACCTTTGAAATTATAAAGATCAAAGATTCAGAGGTATAAAAGCTAAGAATAAGTGGTTTTACTAATAACATCTATTATGGCATATACAGACCTGGTTTTGACGATGTTGCTCCTATGATTCATGATACTTGTGAGGACTATTCAGCTCCTATAACTAAATGGGAGCATCACTGCATTAGTATGCAATATGTATGATGAAATATGTTGCCATATTTAATATACCACTAGGTTTTACCTCGTTTTCATATTTAATATATCACTAGGTCAATTTCAATACGTGAACTTTTACGAAGTTGAGCTAAACTTCTACCTTATGGAGTTGCATAAACAAGTGAGCTATGAGATGAATGATTTGAAGTTTCGCGTATTGTTTAATGAACTTAACCCTTTACCCTTTATGTGTTCTTTGTAAAAAATTTCTTTTAATGGCGTTGGTGAGAATAATGTATGTTTTGCCAAATTCCAGGCTGCTTGTAAAGATCTAAAAAACAGCCGTTTGTTCCTTAAGCTCCTAGAGGCTGTTCTTAAAACTGGGAACCGAATGAACGATGGTACATTCCGTGGTGGAGCACAAGCCTTCAAACTCGACACCCTTTTGAAATTATCAGACGTAAAAGGAACCGATGGAAAAACCACTCTCCTCCATTTCGTTGTACAGGAGATAATCCGATCTGAAGGCGTAAGAGCTGCTCGTGCATCAGAGGAGAGAAAGGGATCATCAGAGGACTTAGATGAGCACTATCGTACTCTTGGTCTTGAAGTGATATCTGGTTTGAGTAACGAGCTCAAAAATGTCAAAAGAGCTGCTGTTTTAGATTCCGATAGCTTAACAGGAACAGTTTCAAAACTCGGCCACCAACTTATAAAAGCTCGCGATTTTCTCAATACAGATATGAAAAACTTAGACGAGAAGAGCGGGTTCCACCTAGCTCTCAAGAGCTTTGTGCAAGACGCTGAGGTGGATATAACGTCTTTGCTCAAGGAGGAAAAGAGAATTATGGGGTTGGCTAAATTTACAACAGATTATTTCCATGGGAAAGCGGGGAAAGAGGAAGGGTTAAGATTATTCATCATAGTGCGAGATTTTCTAATAATGCTAGATAAGGTGTGTAAAGAAGTTAGAGATTCCCCAAAGAAGCCAAACAAGACAGTGGTTAAAGGAGAGGGATCGATAGGGAAAGCTTCAACGGAACCCCAAAAGGGTTTAGATCCACGTCAGAAGCTTTTCCCTGCGATTAGAGATAGGAGAGTGGATAGTTCTAGTTCAGATGATGAAGCTTAAAATGAATCAATATACGTGGATTGAGAACACTTATGTTGTTCTTTAAAAGTTGTTTTTTTTCCTGTAATGTAACCAAATTGTTTTGTATATTTGCAAGTGATTTTGATGATGATGGATTAGATCAGAGAAATTTCAGTGCAGGTACCCTATTGTAAATGTTACAATGTAGATTATCTAGTTTTAAGTCCATGCTCCTATCCCATTTGTACAGGGACTGATATGGGAACACAATGGACAACCTATGTATACAACCGTCTTAAATTAATAAATTTTCGCTGCAAGTATAGCACTTGTTATGTTTGGTGTCTACTGCACTTTTATCCACTTTTTTACAGTGAAAATCTTATGATTTCAAATATCATCACTCTTAAGTAATAAAATTAAGCAACAATCTGCTACTTTTATTCAATATCTCAATCATAGCTTAAAATCGAACAATCTAAAGGCCTCAACTGATATATAATCTAGCAGTTTAGATTGACTTGATTTCACAGCCTTAAATATTTCCAGAACATTGATGTTATCCTATGAACTCAAATATAAATTAAGGAATATCTCCATCAGAGATTAAAATCTAACTACACTAATTGGTGCGATCAAAATCTTAGATGAAATGAATAATCGAAAGGCCTAAACTCATAAATTCATAAAACGAAGATGAAAACATAATGACAAGAAAAAAAGTGGTTCAATTCAAGCAAACACTGAACATTTTCATTAACTTCGCTACCATCCTAATTATCCAGTAAAACATAAACAAATTACACCAATACCATAACCACCCTAAGTAGTCAACACACAAACTCTAATATTAAACCAACTAAACCCAACATGAAGCTAAACCGAAAACAGTGATACAATTTCAAGCTAGACAATTTAATCATCATCAACAGTAGGCTTGGCAGATCCAGTCTTCTTGGGGAGGAGAAGGTTGTGGATATTGGGCATAACTCCTCCATTGGCGATCGTCACGTCGCCAAGCAGCTTGCTCAGCTCCTCGTCGTTACGGACAGCCAACTGGATGTGACGTGGCACGATACGTGTCTTCTTGTTGTCCCTAGCAGCATTTCCAGCCAATTCTAGCACCTGTATAACATAGTCAATCAATTAGATTCAAATAAACCACAAAATTGGATACTTGACTATAGTAATTACGCATTTTGTTTTGGAGAAACAATGTAAATTGGAGATATTAGCAATTAGAGTGACAATTACATAAACAGAAACCCTATAAAGCAGCACTTTGAAAAATATTTAAAAATTCGGCATTTTTGTTTTGAAGAAATGTAAACTTGGAGATATTAGCAACAAGAGGGACACAATTACATAAACAGAACTCCCTATAAAATAGCAATTTGAAAGATTTTGGAAATTGGGGATAAGGTAACAGCTTCGAACAAACTCTGTTTAATTGCAAATTTAATTTCAAGGAACCCTAGAAATTGGGGCAATTGCAAAAAGAGTGGATAACAGTTAACATATTGTTTCAATTGAACCTATTAGGTTAATAAATTAGGCCCTTCTGCAAATATAAATGAGAATACACAATTAAGTTAAATAGCAAACCTGTTTAATAGAAACCCTATTAAATAGTAGCATTTTGAAAATTGGGGATAGTAACTGCTTTGAAAACCTCTATTTAAATGCAAATTTAATTTCAAAGAACCCTAGAAATTGGGAATAATGCAAAAATAGTGAATAATAATTAACAAATTATTTCAATCAATCATTTCAGGCTAAAAGTTAGGCCTTTTGCAAATATTAGTAAAAAATATACACAATTACGTAAACACAAACCCTAGAAATTGGGGAATATAAACTACCATACACAAATTAAACCTTTTAAAACTTCAACACATACAATTTAAGGCTAATCACTCTTCAAGAAGGGAAAAAAATACACAATTAGCTAAAATTAGATCAAAATAATCCCTAGACTCTATAATGAAAAAAACAGTAACCGCTAAAATTAGACCTTTCGTACTTCAAAATAATACACAATCAGATCAAAACTGCACAAATTGGTCTACATGAACCCTAACATAAAAAAAGAGTAGTAACCCGTAAAATCAACAAAAAATAAATAATAAAACCAATAAAATATAAAGGAAAAAAGAAATAACTACCTCAGCAGCAAGGTATTCAAGTACAGCAGCGAGGTACACGGGAGCACCAGCACCGACACGCTCAGCATACTTTCCAGCCTTGAGAAAACGAGCGATACGACCGACCGGAAACTGCAAACCCGCCTTGCTACTTCGTGAAGTGGCCTTCTTTGCCGTTCCTCCTCCTAGGGTTTTGCCTCTTCCCGCCATTTGGTAGAGAGATTTGGGGGAGAGATTTTAAAAATTGGGAAAGAGATAAATGCTGTGTAGAGAGAGAGATTTGGGTTGAGTGAATTGGTGAGTGTTTTTGGGTGTGGTTTTGAAGGTATTTATAGTGGGGAAGTTGGAGATTGAGCAATGGGAGAAAAGTGCACGGATCGTGGGTTAGAGACGTTGGATTAGGGAGATAAATGAACGGTGGGATTTCGATGAGGAACTGTGTTTCTTCTCTGAGTTAGTTTTGGATTTGGGCTCAATAAATCTGGGCCTAAATATATATAAGGATAACTGCAAATCTACAATATTATGATAATTGTAGATTTTAGAAAAAATAGAAATGTCTTCCAAAGTTTACGAAAGGAAACAAAATTGATAGTGGGATAAAAGTTTGGGTAAATTTTGGATTGGTCCATGAAAACAAAAGTATTTAAGTATTGGTCCATGAAACTGAAACTAATTAAGGATTGGTCCATTTTTCCTAACTAACCAAAAAAATGTAAAAAATCAGAAAAAATAAAAAAATTTCAGAAAATAAAAATGCAAGAATGAAAAAATAAAAAAAATATGAAAAAATGCAAAAAAAATTAAAAGAGCCAAAACCCCGAAAAAATATGAATTTTTTTTTAAAAATTTCAAAAAATCAAAAAAAAATCTCATAAAATTAAAAAAAAAAAAAATCAACAAAAATCCAAAAACACAAAAAAAAAACACAATCTGAACAAAAAACAGTCTGAACTATTTTAAGTCATTTTAAAAACAGTCTGAATTTTTTTAAGTCATTTTAAAAACAGTCTGAACCAAAAACAGTCTGAACCAAGAACAGTCTGAATTTTTTTAAGTCATTTTAAAAACAGTATAAACAAAAAACAGTCTGAATCAAAAACAGTGTGAACCAAAACAGTCTGAAAAACCAAAACAGTCTGAAAAACCAAAACAATCTGAAAAACGAAACAGTCTGAAAAACCAAAAACACACTCTATTCTTCTCTCTCCTCCCAACTGAACTGTTTTCACAGGCTGATGAGAATAAGACTCTAGTCTTCTCTCTCCCAATCCCACTCATCCCCATCTCTCTCCTCCACGTCGTCATCGATAACATCTCCATCTTTTCTAGCGATAAAATCGTCTTTTCTAGCGATAACATCTCCGATCGCAGCGTCACAGCCGCGGCTGACGACGGAGGAGGAGGAGGAGGTCTGGCAACGGCAGACAGAGGACGACGGAACCCTAGAGATGGAGAGAGAGTGTGGGGAGAGACGGTGGTTGTTTGTTTAGAAGGTGAGTTTGTTTGAGAACGTCGTCGGGTGATATTAAGGCCATTGATGAATATATATATATATATATATAGAGAGAGAGAGAGAGAGAGAGAGAGATTTTGTATTTAATCTGTTAGAGAGACAGAGAGAGGGGTTTTTGTAAAAACAGAATATATACGGTATATATAGTATAGTGGACTAATCCTTAATTAGTTTCAGAAATAATGGACCAATCCTTAAATAAATTTTATAGCCGGACCAATCCTTAAATACTTTTGTTTTCGTGGACCAATCCTTAATTTTCTCTAAAAGGTTTAAAAGGTGCAAGTTATGTTTTACACTAAAATAGTGAATTATGCAGTTTAGCGTCTAGTCCTACTTAATCGGCTAAACATGCATAATTTCGCTTAATCACCTAGGCGGTTAAGCTCCGAATAGTGCCAAATTTTTTATAACCTAGCTAGTGTGTAAGCTCGTATTTTAGATCATTAAGCAGACCTATAACTTATTATGAACATATGTATTGTGTGAAATAATCAGAATCATGTATGTATAATCAGAATCATATTGTTTAGATTTATTCATTGTTAATTAAATATTGTAATTATCTTATAGGGTACATCTTGACATTGTTGGATACATCAAATTTATAAGTTTGACGCAATTTATAAGTTCCACGCACTTCGACGCAATAAGATCTAAGAAAGATAAAACACATATAAATAGTTACGAAGTCGGCATATATTATGAACACATGGATAAACGGTTATTAAAAAAGCTTAAACACGGTATAACTTGTTTGTTTTGATGAAGATTCAATAGGGTCAGTACAGTTGAGTTATGGAGAATCCAAAAACACTAGTATATATCTTGTTCATTGAATATGTTGATATGGCTCAAGTTAATTTATGACCGGAATGATTGGCATCTGGGGAAGATCGAGTTCTTACTGGGTATTAAAAAGTAATCGAGAGGACGGTGATTAAAAATATCGCATAAACTTGGCGTATATGTTTAATTGCAAATTTGTTCATGGTGTGATTAACTCACTTTAGTGCATATGAGCAATTCCATCATGAGCAAGGATGACTCGTATTTAATACGGAGTGCTAGAGTATATAAGAGCAAATAGTCAATCTTCATTTACATACTTCGGTGCAAAATGAAGTGTAATACTTAAGTCCAAATGTCAATGATCTTATGTTTTTGGAGTGGATAACTACTCATGTTGTAAGTAGTTGATTTTTTTTGGGCTTGAATATGTAAAAATCGATGGAAAATACCAACTATTTCTTGATCGTAAATGATTTTTTTTTTTTTTATAAACATGCTCATTATTATTAAAATAACGGATGGAAGTACATGGTTCAGTGTGACTGTAACAACCTCCAAAATGCTAAGTAAAGTAAAACAATACAAAAGTACAAAGGGCAGCACCCAGAAGTCCGATAACTCATAAACTCCACTATGATAATCTACCCTTCAAATTATTCAAAATACATCAAATAACGTAATATAACGTTATAAAAAGTCGCAACTATCGAAAATAAAAAGAATCACTAAAATATTGTCAAGTACGTCAATCGAACATCAGATCAAAAGAGACAGAAGGTCTTAGAGAAACCAATACAGACTGCATCAAAAAAAGCTCTATCGGGGGTGCCAGCACACTATAAACCCGATCTAAATGGACCAATCATATCATAAATTCCAGAGGCAATCACTACGTCCACAAATAATCCAAACTAACCAACCGATTAAACATGACAAGCTCCGTCAATACTTATAAATTCAATAGTCGAGACAAACTCATATCATATATATATAAAACGTCATAACAAGTATAATAAACTAATTGCACGAATCTGGCCTAAGATACATACGACATACCAGACCACGAGCCTGCGGGCAGAGAGAGCTCCAAAAGTATCCTTCCAGATATGGCTATGATGTATCGATCGAGGTGCCAACACACTAAAATAACCCGATCTCTCAAGCCTACGAGATAGAAAAACACAATAAACATTTCATGTACCTAAACGAAACCATGGTGGCTTTACCCGTTCCGAATCTAGCCAAGACCTCAAATGCAAAAATTGTACAACCAAATAAGCAAATCTTCGGATTCAATCAAATCCGGAAAGAAATCGGGAAGGAGGTGTGGTATAATAAGCATGTGATAAATAGGCTAAAAAAGATTAGCAAGAGTGAAGAGGTGCGAGCACAAATTGAAAAAGCAAATAAATGTTAAATACGGAGATGAGCAGATGAGTGGATGGCAGACGGAAATGTAAAACATGGATGAGGAGCGTTGAGATGAGCAGAGAGATGGGGGTGGGTCGGAGAGGCGGCGGGGCGCCATCTCCTGTCCTAGGTGGGCTGAGCGACGGCTAGGGGTTGTTTGGATAAGGGGGTAGAGAGATAAAGGGGTCTCTCTATATATATACTGCTCGATTGTAAATGATTTTAACGACCTTATCACAACCGAAATCCAAATTGAAGCGAAAATATAAAAACAAAAACGAAAAGAGTGTTGGTCCGTAGGTGTCTAAACCTTAGAGGGGGGGTGAATAAGGTTTTCGTACGTTTTTCGCGGAATGTAAACTATGGGTTATTAACTAACCTAATTAGTGAATTTTATAACTTAAACACTTACGTTAAGAAATAATTGCTAAATAAATCTACGCAAGCAATAAATATAAGCGATAAATAAATGCGAAATGTAAGAGTTAAGGGAAAAGAAATAATGCAAGATTTATAGAGGTTCGGCAAAACGCGCCTACGTCCTCTCCTCGGTATTTTCACTACCGAGTGTTTCACTAAAAAATCTTCGTTCCAAGGTTACACCTTAACGAGCTTAATCAACCTATTACGCTCCCCCTCACTTTATGAGTATCCCGAATAAATGACCTATAGCTTTTAAGCTACACTTGCTTAAAAGCCTCTACCCAATCACTCGCTCACAAATGAGTTTATAAAATACTCTTTTACAAGATTGATTTTGAATGGATCACTCACTAACAAATAATATCTCGATGTTTATAAGATTACAATAGTAATACGCTCGAGAATATTTATGAATACAAGTGAGAAATAAGTAGTATAAGCTTGAAGGATTTCTTAGCAGGAATTGCTTAAAAGTTGTGAATGCTTGGATGATGTTCTCCAAAGATTTCTAGGGCTTTTGTAGAGCCAAAAAGGTGCAGCAATTAATACATGACCGTTGCTGGTTGTTGAGTTCATTCAATGCTGTTTTGCAGCAGTTCACCCCATTTTCAGGAATAGCTTAAAAGCTGGATTTTGAAATTCTACAGAAACGATCAGTCGTTTCTGAAAAACGATCGGTCGTTTTTCATCTGTGCTCATTGGAAGAATTCATACATAAAACGATCGGTCGTTTTATGCTGGCGATCGATCGTTTTTGTTCTTTGCTCACTGGAAGAAATTCGCACTGAAACGATCGGTCGTTGATGCTGGCGATCGGTCGTTTTTGTTGTTCTGGGAAAGTTTCGGTTTTCTCGACAAACTTTGAAACCCCGTAACTAATTCGTTCCAACTCCGATTTAGGTTCCGCTTGAACCATTGGCTTCGTAATTACGTATACTATCATTTTGAACCTTTGACACACTCGATAAATTATTAGTACGCAAAACGAGCTTTTATCATGTTTTACAAATTTTGTTATCATTAAAATAATCGATTTGAAGAACATCGTTCAACAATCTCTCCCTTTTTGATGATGACAAAATATTGACTTCAACATACTATAAGCTCTTTTTGTTTAAACAAGTATAACCGAAATGTGTAGATGACGCTTTACTTGGATAAAAGTTTTTAGAGAAAAAGCAAGTAAATGTCATAACATCCGATTTTAAAAAAAAAACGACGTTAAAACAAAGCTAAACGATTAGGGATTACGAACATCTACATGCAAGCGAAAATTTGGCCATAGTTTTGCCTAAAAATGGTCAATCGCCATAAATGAAAAGCAATATATATAACCCAATCAACTAGCAATCTATGTGCACCAAATGCAATAACATCAAATACGATACACACGCATATTTAAGATTGCAATCACACAATGCCATATAAACAAGAGCAATATAAGAAGAAACGCATCAGAATATCAAAGTAAAACCGTTTCCTACTTATTACATCAAAAAACAACTTGTTCAACGAAAATGGAAATAGTAGAAATACAACGGAAAAACAAAAGAGAGGTATTTCTCCCCCTTTGACATCATCAAAAACATGAAAAATAATATATCCGCCTAGTCGCGGTGGAAAGTCGCATCATCTTCGTCGTCGTCGTCGTCGTTGTTGATGTTGGGCCCGGCAAGGTTGGGAAAGAAGCCATTGAACTCGGCCCGTTGCTCGGCGCTCATTCGATCAAGTTCTTCGAGTTCTTCTTGACCCGGGTTCATGAATCGAAACATCCGACGGGTCATTTGAGCATTGCGATATTGGTTTATATAGAGAGCATTGTAGAAGTCGTCGGTGCGCGGTGGAGGGTTGGAGGATCCGACTTGGGCTTTTCCTTTGCCCCGAACTCTAGAGGGACGAGAGGAGGTAGGTAGATCGGTGGGGGGAGGGAATCCGAGGAGATAGCAATGTCCTCATGAGAAGCACGCGGTGTGGCCTTGGGACCGACATATTCTTCCTCTTCGGGGGAAAGAGGGGCATAGTCGGGGCCGGACACCCGTTTGCCGGACCAAGTTATGGACTTGTCGGCATTATGGAATTTAATGGACATTTGGGAAATATAGGAAGTGTCCCAAACATGTTTGTCCTTATTTTTGAACAACGTTCCACCGAGAACGAGATTTAGGTCCTTTAAGATGGCCAAAATCAAGGCACCGTAAGGTAGACCATTCTTGGATTTCGTTTTAAGCGAATCCATCTTAAAGTATATGAGAGTCGCGAAGTCAATCTTGACTTGGCGATGGATGCAACCTAAGAGAAAGATGTACTCATTTGTAACATCCGTGAAATTCGAGGCATGAGATAGGACGATATGAGATAGGATATGGTAGGCCATTTTATATTTGAAGAGTAGGCCATGAGCCTTGGCCGAGCGATTTTGATGTAAGGGATGAAAAATTTCTTCTTTGAGATCGTTAAAGTTATCGATCTCGAGAAATTCACACATTTCGTCATTTGGCTCATGAATGCCGTCGTTTCCTAGGCGTAACAAATTTCGTAGACGGTCTATACCGTAAACGAAGGGTTGACCATTAAATGATGAACGCAAACGGAGTGCGTCATCATGATCTCTATCGAGAACGAAGTTATGATAGAATTCATAGATGTTTTCGGTGAAAAATGGCTCTTTGAGGGTTAAGATGGTTTCGAGATTTTGAAAACTTAGGCTTTGCATGACAATTGGAAAGCGTTCCATGAATAGAGGCATATCGAGAGTAAAATTTGACAATATACCTCTTTTGGCTATAGTAGCCGGATAGAGAGGCGGAAGAGAGCCGGACGAGCCACCGGGGCCCGAGCGGATAGCGGTTGAAGAACCGGTGCACGGAGTGCGAGAAACACGCGTTGGCCGAGGGGACGGAGGCACGTAGGCTTCGTCCTCATGTTCATCAACAAGAGAGGTTCTCTTAGTGCGAACCATGTTGGATTGATTAAGGATAAAAAAATCTGTGATTTGGGCGAATTTTTGATATGAGAGAGAGAGAGAGTAGGGTTGTGGAATTGAAGAGTTTGAAGAAAATTGGATTAGGGTTTCAAGAATAAACACTGAAAAACACAAAAACGATCGGTCGTTTTTGTGTGTCGATCGGTCGAAATGGAACGAAAATGTTCCAGTGAGTACACCTAAAAAACGATCGGTCGTTTTTAGGAATGATCGGTCGTCTGTAGAAAAACGATCGGTCGTTTTTACAGACGATCGATCGACTGTAAATGGGGTACAGAACAGAAATTTTGGCACTTTTCGACACAGATTTGGCAAGAAAAAAAAATACAAAAATACTAAAATATATGAAATTAATCAAATACATGTATATATGTATATTTCACACATCAAACATGCCTAACTCTCGTCGAATAAAACAAAATTGTTCCTCATTAAGGGGTTTTGTAAAAATATCGGCTAATTGCCTATCGGTACTTATATATTCAAGTGTAATATCCCCTTTTTGAACATGATCACTTAAAAAATGATGACGTAAATTAATATGTTTAGTGCGAGAGTGTTGGATCGGATTTTTCGAAAGGTTTATAGCACTAGTATTATCACATAAAATAGGCACACTATCGAAAGATAATTCAAAGTCGTTTAGTTGTTGACGCATCCAAAAGATTTGTGCGCAACAACTACCCGCGGCGACGTATTCCGCCTCCGCCGTAGAAAGCGCAACCGAGTTTTGCTTCTTGCTATGCCAAGAAACTAAGGCGTTTCCTAAGAAATGGCAAGTGCCACTAGTACTCTTTCTATCTAATCGACAACCGGCAAAGTCGGCGTCGGAATAGCCAAGCAATTCAAAAGAAGTATCATGAGGATAAAACAATCCTAAATTGCAAGTACCTACAAGATATCTAAATATGCGCTTAACGGCTATAACATGCGATTCTTTAGGGCAAGATTGATACCTAGCACACAAGCAAACACTAAACATGATATCGGGTCTACTTGCGGTTAAATATAGGAGGGATCCAATCATACCTCTATAGAGCTTTTGGTCCACGCTTTTACCCGATTCATCCTTGTCTAGTTTTGTTGCCGGACTCATCGGAGTTCCTAGCGGCTTTGCATCGCTCATGTTGAATCGTTTGAGCAAGTCCCTTGTGTATTTGGCTTGATTGACGAAAATTCCGTCCTTTGTTTGTTTGATTTGCAATCCAAGAAAGTATGTGAGTTCACCCATCATGCTCATCTCGAATTCACCTTGCATACACTTAGAAAACTCCTCGCACATGCGAGCATTAGTAGCACCGAAAATAATATCATCAACATATATTTGAATTAAAAGCATATCTTTTCCATCCTTTTTAATAAAAAGAGTAGTGTCTAAAGTACCACGAGAAAAGCCCTTTTTAATCAAAAATTTACTAAGTCTTTCATACCAAGCCCGGGGTGCTTGTTTTAAACCATAAAGTGCTTTTCGAAGTTTGTAAACATGATCGGGAAACTCGTGATTTTCAAAGCCGGGTGGTTGTTTTACATAAACTTCCTCATTTATAAAACCGTTTAAAAATGCACTTTTAACATCCATTTGAAACAATTTAAAACGTTTAAAAGAAGCATAAGCAACCAACATTCTAATGGCTTCTAGTCTAGCTACGGGTGCGTAAGTTTCATCGAAATCGATACCTTCTTCTTGGTTATACCCTTGAGCTACTAGTCTAGCCTTATTTCTAATGACTACCCCGGATTCATCCATCTTATTACGAAATATCCATTTCGTACCTATAATGGTTTTCTCACGCGGTCTAGGTACTAAAGTCCATACGTTGCTACGCTCGAATTGATTTAATTCGTCATGCATAGCTAATACCCAACTCTCATCGAGTTCCACTTCATGAATGTTCTTGGGCTCTAATTGAGACAAGAATGCAAAATGATTAACTATATTTCTTAATGAAGAACGTGTATGCACTCTTTCTCCCGGGTTACCCAAAATTAAATCTTGCGGATGGTGATTGGCAAACCTCCATTCTTGAGGCAAATCCTCATGAATGTGTACACTAGATTCTAAGTCCTTTTGAAGTCTATCTATAGTGACTTCATCAACAACGGGTTCAACCTCTATACTAGGCGTAGACTCTAAGCTAGATGCACCATGATTTGAAGAAGATGCTTTATGAAAAATATCATCATTAATATTATGAACAATTAAAGGCTTATCAATCGTCGGTAAATTCTCATCAAACGAAACATGTACCGACTCTTCCACCAATAAAGTTCTTTTATTAAAAATTCTATAGGCTTTACTCGATATTGCATATCCGACGAAAATACCTTCATCGGACTTAGCATCGAATTTTCCTAGATTATCCTTACCATTATTATGAACATAGCATTTACAACCAAATGCACGTAAATGAGAAATATTGGGCTTTCGCTCATTCCATAATTCGTAAGGTGTATTTTTTAATATGGGCCTAATTAAGGCTCTATTTAAAATATAACAAGAGGAATTTACGGCTTCGGCCCAAAAATACTTTGGCAAATTATTTTCGCAAAGCATGGTCCGTGCCATTTCCTCTAGGGTTCTATTCTTCCTCTCAACTATCCCATTTTGTTGGGGCGTACGAGGGGCCGAAAAATTATGATCAATACCATTTTCATCACAATAAGTTTGAAATGGAGTATTCTCAAATTCCTTACCATGATCGGTTCGGCAAAACGCGCCTACGTCCTCTCCTCGGTATTTTCACTACCGAGTGTTTCACTAAAAAATCTTCGTTCCAAGGTTACACCTTAACAAGCTTAATCAACCGATTACGCTCCTCCTCACTTTATGAGTATCCCGAATAAATGACCTAGAGCTTTTAAGCTACACTTGCTTAAAAGCCTCTACCCAATCACTCGCTCACAAATGAGTTTATAAAATACTCTTTTACAAGATTGATTTTGAATGGATCACTCACTAACAAATAATATCTCGATGTTTATAAGATTACAATAGTAATACGCTCGAGAATATTTATGAATACAAGTGAGAAATAAGTAGTATAAGCTTGAAGGATTTCTTAGTAGGAATTGCTTAAAAGTTGTGAATGCTTGGATGATGTTCTCCAAAGATTTTTGGGGCTTTTGTAGAGCCAAAAAGTTGTGAATGCTTGGATGATGTTCTCCAAAGATTTTTGGGGCTTTTGTTGAGAAATAAGTCGTTTTATGCTGGCGATCGGTCGTTTTTGTTCTTTGCTCACTGGAAGAAATTCGCACTGAAACGATCGGTGTTGATGCTGGCGATCGGTCGTTTTTGTTGTTCTGGAAAAGTTTCGGTTTTCTCGACAAACTTTGAAACCCCGTAACTAATTCGTTCCAACTCCGATTTAGGTTCCGCTTGAACCATTGGCTTTGTAATTACGTATACTATCATTTTGAACCTTTGACACACTCGATAAATGATTAGTACGCAAAACGAGCTTTTATCATGTTTTACAAATTTTGTTATCATTAAAATAATCGATTTGAAGAACATCGTTCAACAAAGAGTAAGCAAACAAATGCAGAGGGCTAGCTAAAAACACTTTGTTTTATGACTCCTCCTTATACTCGCAAGTCCCAATGGTTGAAACTTTGTTTTATTATTAAATTAATCTTCTTTTAAGTATTGTAGTAGTTCCAAAAAGCTAGCAGTGTTGCTCAATAGGATTTTGTTGCTCCAATATATGAAATTTGTTACTAACACATCAGAATTTGAAGACTATTTGTTGGGAAAACATGTTAAAAACATGGGTGTTTTCGAATGGTCGCTGGATCAACTTCGAGTCATTTTTTCTTGTGACAACGCTGAGTTGTTTATAACGTACTCAACATGTTTGAGTAGCCCGTGTGACGAATTTCGTAACGGTATATCGCACGACCTATTCGGAGAATGGGTGTGAATACAAAGTGTCTTCAAAGTTGGGCTCTCGAAAGCTTAAATCTGAAAAAAACGAAATGGTAATGGAAAAACCATTTAGAATAATCGTATATTGAAAGATTGAGGGTCAATTTTACAATATATATAGAAGGACAACTCATGTAGTTGTTAAACAAACAAAGTCCACATACACCTATGTTGAACTTAGAGTTCAATAATGGATTTTGATTATAACTTTGATTATGTTTTTAATGATTTTACGATTTTTCTATTTCGTTGATATAATGCTTTGTAAATTTCAGAACACCAGAAAGATAGAGTATTCGAAAACGAAGCCGACGGTTCAAGCGGAACCAGAATCGGAGCTAAAACGAAGGAGTTATGAGCATTCGAAGAATAGCGGAAATACAGAAAAAACGACCGATCGACTGGACAAAAACGACCGATCGTTTTTGGTCCAAATTCTTCCAGAGAGATCGTTATAAAAACGATCGATCGAATCTATAAAACGACCGATCGACTGGTGAAAAACGACCGATCGACTGTAGAAAACGACCGATCGTTTTCTGCAGAATTCGAAAACAACTTTTCAGATTATTCTGGGGAATTGCTTAAAACCTGTGGATAAAAGCATCAACCACTTCCAACGGTCATATACAGAAAAACAGACCTTTGATCTATATAAACCACCCCAAATAACTCTCCAAATATCATCCATTCATACCAATCTATCATCCTTCAACCTCTCTCATTCAAAACCCTAAATATCATCATTTTGGTGTATATATTCGAAAAAGAGGGAAATTAAGGAGAAAGCGATTTAAGCTCAACCAACATCAAAGACTCACAAATTAGCTTATTTAGAAGCAATTAAAATAGTGAGTGTAGTTACATTGTTGTAACAAATTTTGTAAAGAGCAAATTATAAGCTCATTGTGAGTGAGTGTTTGGATAGAAGCTTTTAAGCCAAAGTGTTGGTTAAAAGTTATAGGTTAAACACTTGGGTACTCATATATTGAGGGGGAGTCGTTGACTCGTAAAAAGTGTTCGCTTGCACTTGTATCAAGAGTATGACCTCGAGTAGAGGGTGAGCCAATCGGTCGATTGAGCTCGATAGGATTGTAATATCCGAAGATTATTTTTAGTGAATTACTCGGTAGTACCGAGGAGAGGACGTATGTCGTTTGCCGAACCTCTATAAATCTTGGTGTCATCTTCTTTCCCTATCTTTTACTTTCCGCAAATATTTATTATTGCTTATTTTCTTGCTTGCGTTTAGTAATTATAGCAATTCATTAACTCTTGTTAAAACGCTTAAGCTTAGAATTGCATAAGTTGGGTTAGTAGTTGCGCTTAGATTTTAATTAGACGAAAAGCGCCAAAAACCTTATTCATCCCCCTCTAAGGTTTAGCCACACGGGCCAACAACCTAAGAGTATTAGTGTGTACCACATGCGCGCTCGCTCGTGTCTCGGGTCTTGGGCTTGGGCTTGGGCTTTGGGGAATGTCTCGGGTCTCGGGTCTTGGCTCCAAATCCGAAATGGGAGTTTTGTATAAAATACAAAAGCAGTCCCTAGAGTTTTCAGCAACTGAAACGCCAGCAATAAATGAGAATAAATTGCAGCAGTTTCAGGAATTAAGTGAGCGGATTATGGGGGTGTAACTCTCAGAATTAATGACCAACATTATGGCTGCGGTTTCTTTAGAGGTTATAAAAGGCAGCTCTCCCCCTCTTATTTCAGACACAACATATATACACAACTCACAGCATAAGCATACATATAGAGAGAGAGAACTGCACCACCAACGGCTGGACCTGTGGTTCGGTGCCGGTTTCCATACGAGCCACTCAGTGACAAGAGTTGTACCTTGGGAACAAAGTCCCGAAACCAGAAACCTCTAAAGGTGGTTCGGGAAATATTATTTAAGGGAAACTGCCCATCAGTTGCCTTTTTTTTTCTTTTTTTTTTCTTTCATTTCAGTACCTTTAATTTCTGTTCCTTCATTTCAGTACTGTTTTACATTATGTATTTTATTTTCCTGTACTGTTTACATTATGTCTTTATTTTCCAGTACCTTTACTTTCTGTAATTTCAATTCAGTCCTTTCCTACTCTGTAATTTCCAATTCTGTAATTTACTTTTCTGTATTTACATAAACAGTCCAACATTTTAGTAATTATACTATTCTGTCTGGCAGTTTCTTTAATTGTCAAAACAGTCCAGCAGTTAGTAATTATACTATTCTGTCTGGCAGTTTCAAACAATTACAATTTAGTCCAGCAGTTTAATTATTTATATTAATATGTCTGGATTTTTTATTAGTGTAATTTAAATTCTGTACGAGTCGGGAATTGTAATTTATATTCCAATTGTGAGAAATAAAGTGTTTTTCCATTGCGTTCCTGTCTTTTTTTATTTATTGTCCTTTCAATTATTGTTTCGAAATAGTACCAAAACCAACACTATTTTGCATATTCTTTTCTCACCCATTCTATTTCTTGTTAATGAGTCTTTTTGATTAAGAATCAATGATTTTGAGAGGATTATAAAATTTGTTACTTAACGCTTCGATTTATATACTCAAAAAATAGATCAACGAGGTGCAAATATGTTAAGTCCCGATCGAATCAATCAATGACCCTAAATAAAAAAGAGCAATATGTCATGAATACGAATGAAAATATAAAATATTTCATTTTTTTTTGAACGATTATACCTTGATCATTTCCGGGACCGGATCTTTGTAGCTAGCTACCTCCTAAAGTTAGCTTTATCAGTATAACAAATAAATCTTGTATAAAAAAAGGTCCATCGCAGTACAAAAAATTAAAGCTCATATGAAAAAGGTCTAAAAGGGATCGATATGTTAAAGCTTAAAACAAATCCGGATATGAAAGGTTTTATTATACGATGTGGTTTCCAAAACCATACATGCTGCTTCTCAGTAGCGTAGCGCTCACCATATATATCTCATTATAGCCTCGCTAAAGCTTTGCGAACCTTCATAATTCTTTTTCACAACTCGCCACTGTCTGCCCAGAGTCTCCAAGGGTCTGGGCAACTCCAGGTGATTGTCAATCATATATAGTATGGTTTCTTAATCTAATGGTGATATCTAATAGTTCGTTGCAGGATTTGAAATGACACAAGTGTGATGAAACAAACAATATTGTTACGGATGGTCTCTTTTTATTCTTTTCTTTTTTTTGAAATATGGACGGTCTCTTTTTATTCTTTGACCAGATTTTCCCTTTACTTTTCTTATTCTATAGCCCACGTGCACACTTATAAATTTATAATACTAATTACGGATGAACTAAGACGAAATCATGTCCAGGAAAGCCCAACATATATCTGTCCCACACTTTTAATTTCGTAGTAGTCCAACCCTATACGTGTCATGGATATACATGCGATGTTTCGTGAGTTCACACTAAAATGAAATATATATGTCATGTTTATTTCTTGTACAACAGGTTAGCTGGTAACTATATATGTGAACGCTGAATATTTTAAATTATCATTGACAAAATGGTTCATACATTGTAAAAGTTGCAATTGTCCATGTATAAATTATGGATGAACTTTCCATGCAAAGACTGGTGCTTTTACTTTATTGATGGGACTTAGGAACTTATTATCCGTACGTGTGGTATGATTAGATCACTGAAACATTCCTAAAAACTAGTAAGGGAGCCCGACAAATTGAACAATCTTTTCTTCTTTTTCCAATTCCCGAGTATGTTTTTAAATGTGATTTTATATATTTTAAACATTTGTTGGAGTAAGTGATTTGTATATACTTGATTACTTCTCATTATAACCGATGAGTTTAGAAAGATTTGACAGGAGCTCCCACTCTAAAAATAAAAAATAATAAAATAATAAAAATACTTAAATAACCACGGAATTAGTACGACGGAATTAGTGAGGGTAGTTTTTTGTTACGAGCTTGTTAGCGACGGTTTTTGTGACGATTTTGTTACAGTTTAGTCAATTTGTGACAAATTTTTAAATTAGTGACAGTTTTGTGACAGGTTTTGACTCTCACTAAATCAAAAATTATTTTGTAGTGTCGTGTTTGGCCATCAACTTGTTAAATTTAGTAACATTTTAAACGTAATCACAAAAATCATATAAATAATGAAATAAAAATAATCTCCTCACTTTTGAAGCTGGGATCCAATTCTTTTTTTATCAAGTTAGACTGGAATATATTTTTTAAATGTCTCATCTTACCATTTATTAAGTTCATAATCAAATTTTTTATTCTCAGGTTTTGGTAGTAGAGTTTTTTTTCAATTAACCATTTACATGCATGATTGAGAAGTGACAAACCATGAAGGTACTCCGTATCTTACGAAGGACATTTAATCTTTATGGCAACAGACGAACTTTCTATTTTGATTATTTAAACCTTAAAAAATATATTTCAATAAGGTGTTGTGGTTATCATAGATTAGTAAACATCAATTTTAACCAAAAGAAAAAAATACTATGCTTAGGAATCTCAAATATACTATGTTAAATTAATTTTATTTGTTTTTTGGAATTTTTTTTAGGCTTATTAAATTATAATAGGAATATTGTTTGCAAAATAAAACTAATTATGAGTTGGAAAGAAATACTTCAGCCCGTTCCGCTTATTATATTTAAGAATTTTCAAGGTGTTCGAAAAATTGCGTAATCAATAATATATAATAATAGTAAGTATTGTTTTTTTACCATTAAAACGGAAAAGGGAAAATATATCAATGTTCTAAATAATTTCGTACCACAACAAAAAGGTTTTACAAAAACTTTGAGCCATTTCCATCACAATTTTTACTATGTGACGTGGGTTGCATTTAATATAGACTATAGGGACCTTTGATATAGTTATTATAAAACTATGGGAACCAATGAACCATTATGTAAAATGGAATAGCTTACGTTAGCAATGAAGGGATGATTTAGGTGTGAATGACAATTAGGTAATATATAGTAGCATAACAAATGGAACGGACCAAAGTCATTGTAACTAGTGCTATGAAACCAAACGTATCGAATAAGAATCTGTTCATGTTGAGTTTATGATTTAAAACCTTTGTTCATGTACAGTTCATATTCATTTAAATACGAATGAATATTTGACGAACATGAACTGAATATTTGACGAATTTCATCCAAAACATTCAATAATTGAAAAAATATATATATTTCTTTTTAAAATATATTTTAATTTGATCATATATTACTATATTGTTAACTCGGATAAACTAGTTCACATATAACTTTATGTTTATATATTGTATAATATTTTTTTTACATACGTACGATTACTTTAACGAGTTGAACACTGGTTAACGATAAAATTGGTGACTGTACTTATAGTATGATGATATAAATTACCATAATAAGTTCGAAATAATACAAACATATCATTTATATTATTATAACATAAATAAATTTATTAATTGTGTAATAATGTTAGTTTTTGTTACATCATTAATAGATTTATTTTTTTATTTTATTAAACTTTATATATAGTTACAGGAAGATGAGATTAGACGAACCGAACAGAGGCATGTTCATGTTCAGTTAACTTAATAGATAAACACTATATTCTTGTTCATTATCATGTTCATTTATAAATGAACGAATATGAACCGAACATTAAACAAGCCGAACACGAACGATTCCATGAACAACCCGTGTCATTTACATCCCTAGTTGTACCAAAAATTTGCTTTATATATCTAGTAGATAGAGAACTTGTCATTCCTTTTCCTGATTGTGAAAGTTAACTCAAATAGTTAAATGTATGAATTCAAACAAATAATACTGAGAATTACAAAAATTATATACTGAGCTAGAAAGATTATTTCTTTCTTGGTTAGCTACTTTCATATATATTTTAGTCTTTCGAATTTTTCATCTTATCTTAGAAAAAATAAAAATGAGAAAATTGTGTCTTTTGCCACAACATTAGATAGCTGTAGCCAAAATAACCAAATATGAAAAAGGCAACTACAAAACGATGGTTACACATGGCAACGGAATTGTGAAATATTGTATACCACAAATATTCGCAGATTTACATGAAAAAATAAGGGATAGAATCGAGAATCGGGTTTTCCGGCAAGGTTATAGAGTTTTTTAAGTAATTAAGGTTGTATGATTTTATGATCCCATGCCATGTTATTCCACTTTATAACAGGTCATTGTTTACTCGAAAGTGTGTGTATGGTCACTAGTGCAGAATCTTACAGAATATGAAAGCTAAATTAAAGTTGACTAGAAAGATTTTTGCACTTATTTAGTATGGATAAGCAGATCATCATTGCACTAAACCATACAAATATGATTTGAAATTTTCAACTTGTTTTCACATTCGGGTCTTCTATTATATAGCCAAGTATACGAGTCGCCTTTTGTGCAGTCTCCGTGTTAAACGATTAAAAAGCAGCCACCACTTAAGTACAATAAATTTGGAAGTGTTAGAAAAAACGAAGTAAAAAACATTAAATGTGCAGATTTAATCAATCATAGTATGAACTATATTGATCACATGATCTATTAAAAAACCAATCTAACAGTTATAATTAAGCACGATAGTGGATTTTGCCGTCGAACATACAGGCGCCAAGAATGAATATATGATGCATCAAAAAGATTTTAGTATACTCCGTAGAAAATAGTACGACTATTTTACGTAATGTATTTCATGCAACCTAATTAAGGACTTTGGTGATTGAACCCTTAGTAAAATTCGGAGATGTGATGAAATGTTGGCCGAGTGGAAGAAAAAAACGAAGCGATGGAACCAATCATACTATACTGATTTCTATTGGTTTGGTTCGATTTAAAAATCCATAAACTGACATAATCGTTTCGGTTTGCGGTTTTAACATTTTTGAAACCGAACTGATTACTCATATATACACCAATATTTTAATACATGTAACTATAAACATATTTTTATATTTTACTTACATAAAATCAATATACTATATATACATATATAATTTACAAACTATCTACATATTAATTGTAAGGGTTATTCATAATAAAATTGAGTTTTCCTTTTAAAATTAATATCTACAGTACTATAAATTTAATAATTTTAATTTTTCACCTTCAAGACTTCAAAAAGCTTAAACCTCCGGGTTTTAATTTTGATTTGATTTGATTTGGTTTGGTTTGATTCGAATTGGATTGCAGTTAGTTTGGTTCTGTAACGAACCGGTACTCTTGCCAAACCGACACCATCTGCTTACCATCATAAATATTGTTCGTTTTGACTTGATTTCGTCATCGATTATCGATTCTCCGATTGCACGGTTTTATAAGATGTTGGTAAAGAGAGGGAGGAGAGTGGGCTGGCAGACCGCGTGCCACGTCAAGTCAAAGTAGTCAATGCAACTATGTTTTCTAGAACCACGTGTCCATGTAATATAATAGAACCAACGTCACAAGATAATCACGTTACAATCACGCGATCACTCATTTAGTAACGAACACGTGTACTTGTAGGTATTGTACAATTTTATTTTTTAATAACCAAATTCCCATATTAAACATCATCATGAAGGAGTGAGTATTTTAATGTCAATATGCATAGAATTGCCCGTCATTCAGATATAACGTTTGTTTTCTTTGTTATAGTTTTAAGTTCTAAGGATTGCTTAAAATTTTATATGCAATTTCAAAAAATAATTAAAAATAATCATTTAGAAACATACAAAAATGGGAAAAAAAAAACTTAAAACTCTCTTGACGGCCCTCTTTATACTTTGTAAATAATTACTGAATCGGTACTAAAACAAACTGAAAAGCCCCAATTATATAATCGCCTAGCTTGTTGTAGTCTCAAAATATTTTGAGACTTAATTATCACAAAACCATGTTTTAAAAAAAAAAAAAAAAAGACTTAATAGTTATTTACGACATAATTTGAGACGTAATAATATAAAAATAATTATGCCATTTCACTTGTGTAGGTATGAAGTTTTTCCTGTTATCGAATATTTATATGTATATTTTTTCGGATATCCATGTAAATAGATTTATTGTTTTGAGTCTTTGAGTCACGAGGCTAAGGTTGACCACCGCCTACTCAAGATGAGTATTTATATTTTTAAAGTGATAATGAAGAGAAAATTACCATTAATCGACAGTTTGGAATACAGTTATCAAAAAGTGATAACATTATAAACTAATTACGTTTTGGTAATAAGTATTCTAACATTGGTTGTAGCACCACCACTAGTACTGTCCGTTCTCAAACGACGTAGGTGATACATTGGTTGTAGCGGCAACAACGACCTACACGACGATGATGACCTCGCGCTGGTTTGGGTTTCAAATTCGTCTATTTCCCTCCTCTCGCCGAGTGGTGTCACATAGCAAGATGGATAATATAAGACATTTGGAAATTTTTGACGGCGATAGGTGATAAAACTGATAGAAAATCAGTTTGCACCGCAGAAAAAACGTGCCCAGATTCTTAGTTTTAGTATGTACGTATATTATCAAAATAAATCCTGTTTTACCGTATAGGTTTAGATCATACCGAATAACAGAAGGGAACAGATGGTGACTGTGATGAAACAGATTCGCCTCAACTCTTCTACTTTATTTCTGAACCAGCAATTTGCTCCTTGAAAGATAGGGTGAGCTCTTTCTCTCTCTAGGCAATCTCGAAAATATAGCTATGAAAAACTTATTCTGCCAATAAAATGGGTGTGCTGTATGTAGGCTAAAGTAGGGACTTGTACGCTGATTAGGATAGAGCTGCTTAAAAAGATTTCGTGCTATCATATCTCCTTAAAACCCGAGATATACACAATCAATTTAAATCGTGATTATTTCACTAAAGATCACGATCGATCTCTCTAGCATAATCCGAATATCTAATTCGTTCCAATCGTCAAACATGTTCATCATCTTCCCACGTAAATATTAATCAGATACTCATTTATTAAATTAAATCATTGACTGATTTCTTATTTAATAAACGTATTATCTCTAAGCCTATCCGCTTAACTTATTTGTCGTGTCGGATTATAAATCCACCTGCAGGGTTTACACGAACAAAAATTATAAGCTTACTCAACTGAGTATCATCAATCACTTACGGGATGTGGATTTCTTTTATTACTAATTGATACAAATAATGGTGTCATCCAACTCATTAAGTTTATTGACTCATGACGAATCTCAGCATGTATGAATCAAAATTGCAAACACATCCATACATGTCTAAATAAAAATATAGGAATTAAGAGCATAAACAATAACCATGACCACGAGTTATAAATCATTTTGTCTAGTCAGTCACCAAATGATTATTTCGTAACAGTCCTGTTTAATACACACAAAATGCACTAGTAAATGGAGTTGAAATTTACCTGATCTTTGTATTTAAGACAGACCTACTAAAACCATGTACTACAACTCTACGGATGGTGTGCTCATTTCCATCTAAAGTTGTAAACATATAACTTATATTCTATTAGAACCGACAGTCTAATCTTCTGTATGTAAGCTGTACTCTACACAATAGACCATCTACTAAATAAAATAATAGACACTTATTTAGTAATTTAAACAATAACGATAAATAACAGTTGTTCATATTATTCTTATTAAATAAATCAATTCAAAACATTGTCAAATATAAATTAAAAAACAAATATGTCTTTTAGTATATTTCTAACAAAAACTTATAGGTTCTGAAGTAAGTGAAGCAGCTGTGATTGTGGTTCAAGCTTGTTTATAGGGACCCACACTGCAAATTTGATTAACTAATGTTATAACAACTGTTCATGCAATTTTTGGATTTTTTGTTGGCTTTATGAATTTATATTGTTTTTTAAATTTGATTTTTTTAATATTTTTTAATACTTTCACCAAAATCAAAGAGAGACTATTGAAGTAAAAATGGCCAAAGTAGCACCATATTAGTTTTTACTTTTTTGGGTCCCATAGTTACCGAGACCCTTATTCCCTTCAAAAATCCAGTTTTGATTTTCCGCTTCTTATTATTATTTCACACATAAATTTTAATTAATTTATTTTATTTACATTTCACTTTCAATCATAGAGTCCGTTTATTATCAACTTTTTCAATTAAAAAGTTACTTTGAGAAAGTAGTAGAAAAAAAATTTTGTTTCCAAAATATACACAAGTGTTTCAAAATATTGATTTTTGGCATTAGCTAATAAACTTTTGCTTTTTCAATCAAAATAACTTATAAGATATTTTTTTGATAAATTTTTAAAATATCATATTTAAACGAGCAAGTAACACGTCAAACATATGAATAAAATTTATTTGAGATAAGATCAATATTTATTTAAATTCTTAATATGGTAGCGAGAAATCTACCAAAATCTCATAAATGTGTCTTTTCTAGTTATATTACTCCAAAATGTAGATTTTTAAAAGCTAAAAAAAGCAGTGATACCAAACACATGTAATTTTTTAAAATCAAAAAGCTAAAAAAGATAACAAAAAAAGTTGATGTCAAATATGCGATAAGTATGCTTTAGACTACAATCAAAATTTATAATTACTTGTATTTTTATGTACTACAAAGTAGTTGCCTTTAAAATAAAACCATAATAAAATCAAAGAGTCATGTGCACTACAAAAGACATACTCCATCCGTACTAAAATATTGAGTCTCTATATATCGTGAAAAAAATACATTTAGTGTACTGTACTATCTGTTGTTAACGATTTAGATAACAGACTATTAAAGTTAACAATTGACCTACTGAACTATCATAATGTTCACAATTCAGGTACCGCCGTTAAATTAGTTGGATGGAAATTAGTTTTACTTTTCATTTTGCTCCTATTTTTTATAACTTGTATAAATCTAACCCTTAAATTTTTGAAATGTCTCATTTTAGTATAAATTCAAAAATGTATAATTATATCATATATATATGTATATAATACACACACACATATATATATATATATGTATAAAAATATATATAATATAATGCACGTATACATATTATTGCAAATAATGTAAAATTTAGATGATGTTTGTGTATAAAAAGAAATTATAAATACTTAACAAATATATTTTATTTACAAAAAAATGAATACTTTTTTGAAAAAAATAACAATTTTCTTGATGTTTTTTCATAAAAGTGTTCAAACAGTGATGTGGCCTCAAATAATTTCTTCTCCAATGTCATAAATTTAAAACTTACTTTATTTTTGTTTTAGAGAAATTGTAAAAAACAATTATACATATTTTTTATTTTAGAAAAAAAATCAAAGAAAATCTAGTCAAATAATATATTTTTTAAACTGAAATACTAATTATGTTTGTATATATATGTGTGTGTGTGTGTTTTAGTAGAAACATTGTAAATTGTAATGTTTCGAAAAAACATGATTAAATTTATACAAATTACAAAGAAAATGACCAAAATGAAAAGTAAAACTAACTTTCATCCAACTAAATTAACTGCAGTACCTAAATTGTGAACATTATGATAGTTCAGTACGTCAATTGTTAACTTTGCTAGTCTGGTACATGAATCGTTAAAAGCAGATAGTACAGTACACTAAATGTATTTTTTCACCTATGTATCTACGTACAATTTTGACCAACAAATAACTCATATTTAAGTTGTCGAAATCGATTTTTTCAAAAGTTAATCACATAGTTCAAATGTTAAACTATATGAACAAATTTTAGAAATTTATAGTTCAATAATTTAAACATCATATATTTATCGATAAAAGTTACACATAGATATGCATAGAGTCTCCATATTTTAGGACGGAGTATAGTTCTACACTTCTACTATTCTTAACCCCCATTTATTTAATTCCTTAAAAAAAAGAACATTTATTTAATTAAATGTCAAAGTCGAACTTTGTAACCTTTCAAAAAAAAAAAAGAGTCGAACTTTGTAGACCACATAGAAATCAGAATAAGTAGCGCGTGAGCGTATAGAGTTAAAAAGTAATAAAAGCCAAAGGAAAGAGACCTTGAAACAGCTACTCATAGCGCGTCAAAGCTAAAATAAAATCCCTTTTCTATCTCTCTCTCTATATATATAATACAATCGATTTCTATCTATCTCTCGTCCTTTCCAATTTCTGTAAATTCGAAGCAAACAACAACAACAGTAACAAATACATAACAAAATATTATTAGAAAAAAAAAAACACTTCTCTTCTAAAAATCTACACCCAGGTATTTTGTTCCCACTTGTAAACTTTCTCAAGGTTACTTTTATTTGTGTTACAGTTTCATTTTTATTTTTTTTATGGGCTTTCTTTGAATTTTCCCTTTTAAGCTGCTATGAAATTTACAAGCCCGAAATTTCCACCCTTTTTAATGGTCAAATTAAAAGAAAACGAAGAAAATAGTATACCTTCTTAAAATTAGTCAAATAGTTGATTTGGGTTATTCAGAGTCAATATTTGTGCTTTCTTGGGATCCAATACATTATAAATAGAAAGTCTTTATTTGTTTTGGGTTGTTTTTCTTTGTTCTCTATCATTATAAACAGAACAGGTTTGCCAAGAAGGAATTTAGGCTATTGGTTTTAATTTTATTTTTGCTTGTTTGTTTTGTGATGTTTTAATTTTTCATGTGAAGTACTTGACTTTGTGTGTGTTACTTGCATATGCTGTATTTTTTGAGCAATAATTTGTTACCTATTTCTGGTAAAATAACATACCTATTTTGAGGCCCTTTATTGAGCTAATAGTTAGTTAAATGGTAATTGGCTGCCAATTTATACCCAATTCTCTGTGTGTAACACTAATTGTGTTTTTGTTGAATAATTTCTTTTTCATTGTCAAACTTTGACCATTTTTACTAGATTCACACTATGACCAAACCATGGTTTCTAAAACGGTGTAATTGGTAAACAAATATGCTTGATTAATGTGAAAAGTCTTAGAGGGTTAGATGAAACTCATAGTTAGGCAAATTTGTGTGAACTTTTAATAGTATTTGCCTTGTTGTATTTGATCTCCCTCCCTATATAGAGATAAACCATGAGTAACTTTGAACATTCGGGTTTCTTATTTGTCACTTTGAGGCTTCCGGTTCTTATTAATTGTTCTTCAATTTTGAGTTCTTTTAAATGGAAACTTCATAGGAAGGTATACATGTTACTGACCAGAGCTGCTATTTGACAGTATAGAAGTTGGTAGGTTGAAAATTTCGTCTTTGTAAGCTATAATGTTCTAAGTTATACAGCGATAAGAGGTCGGTTCTGAGTGTTTGTCCGAGCTTACTATTTGCTTGTTTAGCTGTTTTAGGTTATATCTACCTAGTTTTTTCTTGGTTCTTAGAAAGCTAGTTCTTCTCTTTTTAAAAGTTCAAAAGAAACAATCCCCGAGTATATGTTGAGTTCTTAATTTTTTCAATCTGAACTACAGAATTAGTCTCGTTACTGCAGAGTCCTAGTACTGCAGAGTTATCTTTTAAGGTCAGGTAGGGCAATATTATGTTCTGAGCAAAATGTTATTATTAAGAGTTTGATATTGCACACGACATCGCTGGAAAATACTCCACTTGTCAAAAACAAATTGTGACGAACAGTTGCGTTAGATGCTTGTACAATTCATTGCCAGTTTGGTTTTATTTTTGGTTTCTTATGTTGTATGTCTGAGCGGAAGTGTTTATGTGAGCTCATTTGCTATCCTGTTGATAATTTCTACCTTCCTGATGTTATTTAATGTTGTGAACCTTATGAATTTCAACTCTCAGCTTATGTTACTGAAAGCTTAATCCTGTTATAAAATCTTTGTTCTTTTTACAGGTTGGACTTATTTGAGTATTAATCTAATCTCGTAGTCATCGGGCTGATGCATATGTACTAGTATGGACTCGCGCCATATGTTTAGATACGGTGTTACTGGTGCAGACTTGTCTCTCTCTACCCACCCCTCGATTCCCTCTATACCTGCTCGGCTTTTCAATTCCTCAAAATCCAACTCTAAAAACTCCCCCAAATCTCCGTTCTCATCTCACTTCGACTCCGAAACTCAAACCCCTCAAAACCATAGCCCAGACCAGAACAGCTCTACAGACAATTCTTCAATCGAAAGTAACTCACAACTTTATTTCCAAAGCACAACCGATGATCCCAAAGTGAGTTACACTTTGCAAGAACTAGAAATCGCTCTAATGGGCCCTGATGATGACGAAGAAACATCAACATCGGGTCAAAGGTCCATGTCATGTAGTCCAGCTGGCGATACCTCCCGTGTGTCTCAATCTCAGCCGTCCAATCCTTTCAAGTATGGCCATCCGATCCAACGGCATCAAATGCAAACAGATACTTACTTACAAGGAGTACCGCCTTTGAACTTAAAGCAGTTGCTAATCGCATGTGCTAGGGCTTTATCTGAAAAGCAAATGGATGATTTTGAAAAGTTAAAAGACGCCGCTCGGGGTCTGGTCTCAATCAGTGGAGACCCTATCCAGCGCCTAGGCGCATACATGATAGAGTGTTTAGTCGCAAGAAAAGAATCTTCCGGAACAAACATCTACCACACTTTAAGGTGTCACGAGCCAGCTGGACCTGATTTACTATCTTATATGCATATATTATACGAGATCTGCCCATATCTAAAATTTGGTTTCATGGCTGCCAATGGTGCTATAGCTGACGCGTGCAAAAACGAGGATCAAATTCACATAGTCGATTTCCAGATTTGTCAAGGGACCCAATGGATCACTCTCTTACAGGCCCTTGCTGCTAGGCCCAATGGTCCCCCAAAGGTTCGAATCACAGGGATAGACGACCCTGTCTCACAATACGCACGAGGAGGTAATTTGGAGTTAGTTGGTAAAAGGCTGGCGGCAATATCAGAGAGATTTAACATTTCGGTCGAGTTTAATGCAATCCCTGTTTTTGCGCCTGATCTAACCCAAGAAATGCTAAATTTACGGTCTGGTGAGGCTCTGGCTGTGAATTTTCCTCTTCAGCTACACCACACACCCGATGAGAGCGTAGACGTTAATAATCCAAGGGACGGATTGCTTCGGATGGTGAAATCTTTATCTCCGAAAGTGGTGACTTTAGTCGAGCAAGAGTCGAACACGAATACGGCCCCTTTCCTGGCCAGGTTTGTGGAGGCGTTAGAATATTATTATGCCATGTTCGAATCTATAGACGTGACTCTTCCTAGGGATAGGAGAGAGAGGATTAATGTTGAGCAGCACTGTTTAGCGAGGGATATAGTGAATGTAATTGCATGCGAGGGGAGGGAGAGGGTTGAGAGGCATGAGCTGCTTGGGAAATGGAAGTTGAGGTTTATGATGGCGGGGTTTCGTACGTATCCATTGAGTACGTATGTAAATACGGTCATTAGGGGTTTGTTGCGGTGTTACTCAGAGCATTATACGTTGGTGGAGACTGATGGGGCAATGTTGCTTGGATGGAAGGATAGGAACTTGGTCTCGGCCTCTGCTTGGCATTGAGAAATCGAGTTTTTGCTGTAATAACACAGCTCTTGTTCCGGTCTTATTAGTGTTCTGAACTTTGTTATTTGTTTATTTTTGGTTACGCAAGTTTTGGCCTTATTAGTTAGTGTACTCTATACCTTTTCACCTTTACGTTTTCTTTTTCGTCGAATAGTGTCGGTGTATGTAGTATGTAGATTTTCTGTTATTTTTAGTTTGTCGTTCGTTAAAAATCCAGGATGTCGTTTTGTTAAGTAGCGGATAAATTGTATCAGGGTATCTAATAATTTTTGTTATATTTCTGTTCGTTTTGCCACACCTTGCTTCTTCGTTTCAGTGTTTTCTTTGCTAAGTGAAGATGGAATATCCAATCGTACGGAGAGAAAAGAGACGCCTGGAATTTTATTTCTCTAATTGCTGGTTTGGTCCAGAAGTTATTGTCTAATTTCGATTTCAAGTTTTTCTTTCTAATTGTTTCATATCAACTACTACTATTTTGTTTTGTGGGGTTTTTATATATAAAAAAAGAAGATGGAATATCCACGTTAATATGTTCAACTTGTGATTCTATGATATCAACAAGTTGTTCTCCTTAATTTATAGGCGTCGTGTGGTCTTTATTTATCAGGATGGGAAATTTCATTGCTGTTGAGAAACTGTTCACTGAGAATTTGAGACAATACAAAGTTGAATGAAAATTTGAAAATGTAACCTTTCATTTTATTAATTTACATGTAAACATGCTCAAAAGAGTCTAAAACAATATGATAGATGCTCACAATATGATAAGACAGTCAGCTTTATTAGATTGCTACTATATTCTAATGAAACCTAATTTAAAAACTACTCCATGTATACGGATGTATAGCCCAAGTAACAAACGTTCACTGCAACAACTAACAAACATTTTTGCAACCTCTCATTCCCCAAAAAAGAACGAATGTAATAGTTGCAACCAATTTTATTCAACAAATAATATGTATGTAATCGTAAAATCGACACTGACAATTTATTTAGCTCGATTTTGTACACTGAACAGTCAAATAATTCAGCAATACAACTTTCAATGAGTGAAGTTGCAAGTTACCATAAGTTTTCAGAAAGTAAACCTCCCAAATATTAGGAACATAAGAGACTGTTGCAACCAAATTTCCAACGAATAGACATCCTTTAAGCGTATCAGGATCTAACTAAACCACAAATACACCAGTTGATAGAACACATTTAACAAAATTAAAAGATAACATTACCAAGGAAAAAGCGATCAAAGGGTATTTGGCACTTGGCCAAACTTTAAATACATTTAACGAACTTACGCAAACTATAAAGAATCTCAAAATCATAGAACCAAATAACGCAAATCATCAAGTATATTATGTTATATAACATGGTACAATATCGATTTCTAATTCGACACAAGTCATAAACGCAGAATTAGTGATTAGAAAGAATTAAAAAAAAGTTACCATACTTATTGTCCTGCTGCTCCCCCACTTCTCTCATATTAATCCCATTCTCACATCAGAAAGAAAAATGGAATCATGTCTCCAAGGTCTAGACATTCCTGCTTCAGCTAAACAAAGGGAACCCAATGTTGCGTCTCGTCATACGGCCAATATTTCCCCTAGCATTTGGGGAGATCGTTTCTTAGCATACTCTTTCAATCCCATGGTAACTTATAAATGCATAAGAAGCTGCTTATGGAGAGAGTTTCATGTTTCACAATAGGACTAGTAGTGCAACGGCATAAAATTCCAATTTTATATTACATGTTTATGTGACAAGTTGTTGAAATTAGTTCAAGTTTAAAGTGAGCGAACCCGTCATTTCCCGTGTATATATTACTAGAAATAACACAAGTTTCAACAAATTTGAGGCGCAAATAGGAACTTAATTAATCAACTTGATGTACCTTTTAGAAAAAGTTTGCTCCAGTAAATATCCATCAACCATAAGATTAAAAGATCAAAATGCCAAGTCCAAATGTAATAAACAGATCTCAAAAAACTTTAGTTTTGGTCAAGTTTTAACTGGTAGCTGTCTCTATCTCTATTGTCGCAGGAAGTGGATGTTGTCACGATTCGACGACTTGAACGACTAAGAAAAAGAGTCAGAAATAAGCTGGTGGGAAATTTTGATAACTGCTCACATCAACTAGACTTGATTGATGCAATCCAGAGTTTAGGTGTGGGATACCATTTCAAAAATGAGATTGATACAATTCTAAAAAAGCTATATGACAATGTTTATCAAAAGGGAAATTGGAAAATCATTGACGATCTCTACACGATCTCTCTTACATTGAGATTACTTAGACAGCAAGGATATCCCGTTACTGCTGGTGAGAGTTTCCCCCCTTTTAATTGTATTATTAAAAATATTTAGTTTCGGTGTCTCTGGAAAATTATGATATTTGATTTGTCTCTTCAACTTTTCTTGCAAAACAGGCGACACTTGGACAATGTAGCCTAAGTTTCATATGAACACCTTCTGACTTTGTGAAATTGTTTCAAGCAGATATATTCAAGGATATGAATGAGAAATTGGAGAAACCCGACTTGCGAGGTTTACTTTGTCTATATGAAGCGGCATATCTCAGAGTGCGAGGAGAAGATATACTTGATGAAGCTTTAGACTTAACCATATACCAGCTTAATTCCCTACTACCTAACATAAAATCCTCACTAAAAGCACAGGTGACTCATGCTTTAAAACATCCCATTCATACCGGCTTAACAAGGCTAGAAGCAAGGGCTTGACATTTTATGAGAAAGATGAATCCCATGATAAAATCTTACTAGAATTCGCAAAACTAGATTTCAATCAACTGCAAATGCTACACCAAAATGAGCTAAGTGATATCACAAGGTAGTTGTCTATCGTACTTGAAAAGTTTGATTTCTTTAGTGAGGTCTGGTTTGAGGATTGGTTTTAATTTATTTTTCATTTATGTAAGTTTAGGTGGTGGAAAGATTTGGATTTTGCGACGAAACTGCCTTATGCAAGGGACAGAGTGGTAGAGTGCTATTTTTGGATGTTGGGAGTTTATTTCGAGCCAGAGTATGCCCTTGCTAGAAAAATATTACTCAAAGTTATTGTGATGATTTCCGTTGTCGATGACACGTATGATGCATTCGGTACCTTGGAAGAACTTGCACTCTTCACCGATGCAGTTGAAAGGTTAACCTCCTGTTATTACAGAAATATATTTGTTAGAAGCAGAGTGTCAGAGACTAATATATTTTAATTCGCCGTCTACTTTTGCTTTTCCAGGTGGGATATCAATGCAATAGCTCAACTTCCTGCATATATGCAAATATTATATAAGGCATTTCTTGATGTTTACATCATGATTGAGGAAGGAATGGCAAAACTAGGGAAATCATACCGCCTCCCATATGCAAAAGAAACTGTAAATAATATTGATTGTTAACCCATGCTAAGTTCGTTTACAGTTTCTAACATTCTTGTTAGTTGTTAGCTTGTTACAGATTTTTTTTTTCAATCTTAGATGAAAAATCTGGTGAAAGCTTACTTCAAAGAAGCAAAATGGTGTAATATGAATTATGTTCCGAAATTTGAAGAGTATATGGAAGTTGCTCTGGTAACTGGCGCCTATATAACGCTTTCAACTGCTTCTTTTATGGGAATGGGAGATATCGCCACAGAAACAGCCTTTAAATGGGTCATGAGCGACCCGCCAATAGTTAAAGCTTCATCTGTCATTTGTAGGCTCCAAGATGACATGGTTGGACACAAGGTACAAGCATCAATTACCAACGGTAAAGTCTTATAAATATCACCACAATATTATTTGTAAGTACAAAAATTTCAACAAACGTGTAATAGTTCGATATTTGTCATGTTATAGTCACTTAAATAATTAAATTTTGTATCCTTGTAGTTTGAGCAGGAGCGAAAGCATGTTGCCTCGGCAGTTGAGTGTTACATGAAACAATATGGAGTATCGGAAAAAGAAGTGAATTCTGAATTTCAAAAACGAGTTAAAAAAGCATGGAAAGACTTGAATGCAGTGTCTTTTTCCAACTGAGGTCCCAATGCCTCTACTAACACGAGTTCTGAACCTTGCAAGGGTGATTAATGTTTTATACAATGGTGAAGATGGTTACACAAATTCTTCCAGGATAAAGGGTTTTCTTACCTCGGTGCTTATTGATCCTGTGCCAATCTGAAAGATCTAATATTTTATTGTTGCGAATGTTTAAAAACTATCTCAACTTTACATTGTATGTATACATATATAGGTGTGTTTCCTTCAGTTTTTGAAGAATAAATTGTGTTGATTTTTATTTTGCTGATATATATTTTCTAAAGACTGAACATTTGTTTCTGAAATTTAACCTTCAGTCTAATGCTTCCTTGTAGTTTTGCAGATTAAACTTTTGTTATATATTTTTAGTAAGAAAAGAAAAAGAAAAATGGAAAAAGAATGTTACATTAATTAGATACTCCAATCATACACATCAAGTAGTAATGTATAACAACTGCTAGGCAATATCTAAAAAAAAAAAAAAAAAAAAAAGTTTATTTGGTTATATATAACTTGGGAAAAAATGCATTGAGCACGTCAAACTATAGTGATTTTAACGATTTGGGTATTCAACCTTCAAATTTTTCAATTTGGATATCACACTATAATAACTTCCCAATTTAGGCACCACCGTCTAAATAAATCATGGAATCATGTCACGTGACATTTGACAAACGTTAATTTGAGAGGATAATTTGACAAATTTGCATAAAATTATGTCATAATAGAATTTATTTTTTTTCCAATTTCACACATAACAAAAATTAGCACATAAATCCAAATTTTTGTCATGTGTGAAATTGGGGAAAATGTTTTTATAGGATGACATATTTTTGTGCAAAATTGTCAAATTACCCTCTCAAATTAACGTTTGTCAAATGTCACGTGATACCCAAATTGAAAAATTATTATACTATGATACCCAAATTGAAAAATTTAAAAGATGAATTTTCAAATCGTTAAAAACAGATAGTTTGATTTATTAAACCTATAAAACCCGATATAACTTTGTATATTAGTAATGAGTGAATTTGTGTATCTATGGGTGGAGTTATGCATGAACTTTTTTTTAAAGGGGTTATGCATGAACCTTGACTCCTTGAAATTACATTACAGACTTGGAGCATTCAACTCACTCTCCATAATCCATTTTTTTTCATGATTTGAAAAGTTTATCCAATAAAAACCTACTCACATCAAACGCATAGTTCACTCTCTGTTTTTAGAGAGAATCATGCCAAAAAACAAATTATTGGACACCACTTAATTAATTTGTTGATTTTGTACCTTAAGAAAAAATTAATAATATATAAATAAAGAGTTGTTTTAAAAAGAGTAGAAATCATGTGAATTGTAAATAACCTCTCTAAATATCAAAAGGTAGTATTTTCACTCCTTATTTGAAGAAAATTATGAAAAAAATTATATGGTTGTCCTTACAATGATAAATTAGCAATGCAAAAAGTAATGTTATCGAGGGGATGATAGGAGTGAATGAAATATATACTAATCTTTTAAATGAAGATTTGCGTGGTTAAGGAACAGAACGAGTGATGCTCAACTCTATTTTCGTAATATATTTATGGATTTTGCGATAACACGATTAAGAGATCAAATAAGTTACTGGTAGACTACTAGTATGTGTTTAGTGAACATATAGTATTCCAAAATTGAATTTCCACATTATTTAAACATACCTGCATTATACAGCATGACATTGTATATCTAGCTAATCTTTAAATAACATCAAATGCCACGTCTACCTGACAAAGAAAACAATGCGTCTTATTCACACCTATAGCTTAGTGATATCATTAACATAACAGTATATATCCTTACACGAAAATATCATTTTTCCTGCATTGATCACTATACCAAAAAACTCTAAAATGCTTCCCACGCCACCCTCCTCCTCCACCTCCACGGTGGCTGTCAACGGACTCCGTTCACCACTACTAACACCGTCGGAAAAACACTCGAAACTAGAAAAATTGACCATCGATGATATGTTACAAAAACACTGCGGAGAATTCGGTACGTGGCAGTTAAGGCACTTTGTGCTTACAAGCCTCGCGTGGGCCTTAGAGGCTTTTCACGTGATGGTCATGATTTTTGCTGACCGTGAACCGGAATGGAGGTGCTTGAGTGGTGAGTGTTTGGTGAGTGGAAGCTATTGTGGGGTTGAACCAGGTTCATGGGAATGGGTCGGGGGTCCGGGGTTGTCTACCGTGGCGGAGTGGGGCTTGGTTTGTGGGGAGAAGTATAAGGTTGGGTTAGTTCAGTCTTTCTTTTTCGGTGGCTGCATGATCGGTGAGTCGCTATTTTATATCTATAATTGGAATAACTTTTAATTACGTTGCTAAATTTTTTAAAATGTGTCGTGACAATCCCTTTTTATTGTAGTTGACTTGCTTTTATGTAGGTTTCAGGGAAAATTCTTGAATTTTATGTTTTCTAAATTTTTACCAAATTTGAGTTTCAATTTGTAAACATATACCATACATAAGCAGAAAACAAGTACCGGGATGGTAACAATACTACACTTATTGGAATATCGTGATATTTTAACAGTTGGATCAATAAGAATTCGGAAGAGAGTTTCTAGTAGAATTTCCAGAAACCCGAATAATAATAATTGGATATCAAGGTCCCTCCGATCTAAGTGTTTTTTGTAAACTCAATTCCTTTGTCATGATTTATCAATTTAGTAGATATATTGTCAATATCCATAGCATTTATAAGGAAGGGCAATGGTAACATTGTTACCATATAGCAGAGGTAAGCTAGCTTACTTTTGATAATTTCAGACATTTTTCATAATTAGTGCTATTAGTCTATTTCAGTACACAAATGGCCGTCACCGCCTCACCGGTTATGTAAAACATTGCGAAACTCAAATCAGATATGGTCGTAAATCTATTTTATGTCTATTATATGGTCGTAAATATGGCCAACATGAACACCCAAATGTTCAAAGGAATGTATAGTCAGGTGGTTTAAAAAAGAGTTTTTCAAATGGTGATATATTATTGAGAACAGAGTAGGTAAACGGTTAATTATAAAACATGCAGTAGAAAAATCTTCATCCCAATATGACATAGGAATGACAGATGTGGCAAGTAGTGCGAGGCGGGCCTCGACGACATGGCGATGCTTACGTTCAACAACACCATTTTGTTAATGTGTGTGCGGGCATGTAAGACGATGAATAATTCCATGTTGCTGGGAAAAATTACTTAATGGTCGGAATTCACCACCCCAGTCAGTTTGTATAGATTTGATTTTAACGTTAAATTGTAATTCGACATGACTTTTAAATTGAACAAACACAGAGTACACATCAGATTTTAACTTTAAAGGAAAAGTACATAAATAACGAGTATAATGATCCACAATGGTAAGAAAATAACGACATCCATTAATTGACAAATAAGGTGAGGAACCCCAAACATCCATGAATAAAAGTTGAAATGGACTACATGACACTGACTCTGAAAGAGAAAAAGGAAGTTGATGACTCTTCCCTTGTTGACACGGTCCTTAAACAGTTGTGGACGATTTATTTAAACTAGGGAGAGAAAAACGAGAAATAATTGACTGAACAGTCCGGGGTGTTGCATGTCCTAAACGAGAGTGCCAAATATCAAAAGAGACACGAGCACAAGAAAGGGCTGTTGGTCGACGGCTAGTAGGTTTGAATGGGTACAGGCCTGCCTCACATGGTCCTTTGTGTAGAAGTTTCCCCGTGGTTTCGTCCTTCACATAGAAACAATTAGAATGAAATTCGACATAAGCTTTATTATCACGGGTAAACTTACTAATTGAAATCAAATTATTAGAAATATTTGGCACATGTAAAATATTTTATAGCTTAAAATTTGAAAGTTTAGAATCACCAGTATGATGAATGGGTAGCCCAGTACCATCGCCTACATAAAATTGATCGTTACCACCATAAGGAGCGGCTCCAAGATTGAGATTCTGTAGATTAGAGGTGACATGATGGGTAGCTCTAGAGTCATGATACCAAGTGTCAATATTTGGAGAGGAGGCAGTATAAGCATTGAGGGAATTAGGCGCCCCCTGGAAGGCATGGTCAAAGCGGTGAGGACATGAGTGCGAAGTATGACCAGTTTCACGACATAGTTGGCAAAAAATAGGACGGGACTGTCTGGAAAAATTACTATAGCGATTTTGGTTGATATTTCGACCGCCGCGATAACTTCCACGTTGGTTTTGTCGAGAGAAGGAAAGATTTTGGTTTTGGTGTTGATTGGTCGATGGGGTTGATTGATTCGATGTGTTTGATTTCTGAATAACAGAGTTGGCAGATGGGAGGTCAAGTACTGTGTTTTGGTCTCCAATTAATTGTTCTTAGTACAGAAGGTGCTCATATAGTTCTTCCAAAGAAACCGGTTCTACACGGGTTTGAATTGAGGTAATAAGTGAATTGTAGGAGGAATCTAATCCTGATAGTATATATGCGATATGATCGAAGAGGCATAAGGGTTCTCCGATAGAGGCAAGCGTTGCAGCATCTTTCTTGATCTCGTTATAATAATTGTCAATGCTCATAGCACCCTTTTTAATAGAAGAGAGACGCAATTTAACTTGCATAGATTTGGCACGTGAGTGAGAGGCGAAACAAGGAGCAAGAGTGGTCTATGCTTGTTCTGAGGTCATGGCATCAGCAAGGTGGGGTAACAGCTCCTCGGTGACGGAGGATATTATTGCACTTAAAATTGATTGATCCTGTTGGATCCAATGACTATAAGCCGGATTGGTAGTAGTAGTTGAGTCTCCTGAGTCGGGAGATGTAGGCTTGGTTTCGTCTGGGCATTTATTAGACCCGTCAATAAAGCCATAAAGTCCTTGGCCTCGAAGGTAAGGAACTAGCTGCAACTTCCAAAGAACATAGTTTTCTCTAGTCAATTTTAAAGTAACAGTGTGATGAAGTTTAACTACATATGGTGTTGAGGATGATTGGGAGGGTGAGGGAGTTGTGATCGATGTACCGTTATCGGAGTCGATAGCCTAAGTGATTTGAGACTAGAATATTCGGAAAAAAATAAAAAAGGGAGGAGAAGACGAAGAGAAGAGAAAAAAAAATGGTGCGGAAGCAAGAAAGAGGGGGGGAAATGATAGGATTTACTGCTCTGTTACCATGTAGAGAATTAGAGACCGAAAATAATAAAAGTTTCCCACACAAAACTATGGTGGGTATTCTCTATATTTATAATGAGTTTATAACATGCAAATACAATATATTCATAATATATCTCAATCAAACTATACTGGTAAATATAATAGATACTAAATTACAATTAGATCTTTGATTAGATTATAAACATTTCTTTTTGATCACTATCAGAGATTAGTAGGCGATCTCTTTTAAACAATACGAGTATTAAATTATATGGTCCATTGGTCCTGCAGCTTGTCTGTTTCATGATAGTATTGTTTTGTTTTTTTGAACAATTATTGCTTTTAAATGCCCACGCCTGCTTTCCATTGGGTAGGTAGTATCTCCGTTCTTATTTAATTGTCTAAGCGAAACTACGTGTAATTTTGACCGACCAAGAACTTGTATTAAAATTGTCGGAATGAAAATTTTCAAAAGTTAATCATATAATTCAAATGTTAAATTTTATGATTAGATTTAAAAAAAAATTATTTTGACAATTTTGATACAAGTTGTAAGCCAGTCAAAATTACACGTAATTTCATAATAAACAATTAAATGAAAACGAAGGACTACTACATAGTACTGTTGGTTAGCTGGGATGTAAGTTCACATAAATTTGCAGGAATTTATATATTCTTCAAGTTGATTTTCATTTAATTGAATTCTGTGAATTTTAATTCGGTGATCTAAAAGACCATAAAGAACGTGAGGACTGAGGAGTGGACTATATAAAGGATTTACAAAATATTGTGTTTATACTTGTTTACTGTTTACAAGGATAGTTTTTCCTTTAAAATATTTTTCCGTTGATGGTCCCTTTTTCTTATAATTTGTCAGATAACATTGTAGGAGTATTAAATATTAATGTCACTGTAAGTCACTCACCATTTTGATATAAACCACCAAGTGGAAAAATAAATTAAAGTGTTGATATATTCCATCTCCACAAGAGGTAGTGCCTTTTATAACTTATTTTGGAAGTTTTACAGTTACAATCGGATGAAGTGACGTGTTATGTGAAATAACGTGCAAGCTGATTAATAAATTGTCCAAGTTAAATTTTTTAGAATCCACGTTATTTTTGTTAACTTTTTATTGTTAACTAGTGACACATAATTATTTAAAAAACTATTTAGTTTTAATTTTAACAATATTATCTATTTTAATTAAAAATTAATTATTCAAAATACAGTGTTTATCTGTTTTTTGTGGGTGTGGGTTAGACTATGGATAAGTGATGGGATAAAATAAATAGCAGTATGGTAGAGATAGAAAAGATATGCGTGAAAGTGAGTTAGACTTTTTTGCCATCAAGTAATAACAATTAAAAAGATTGTTATATTTAACAATATTTTTAACATATATAAAGTTAACACACACTCTAACACATTTAATGGGGAGACAAAATTACATTTTTAGCGAACATTTTTAGTTAATAGCGTCGATGCTCTTATCACATCGGTTTATTGTTAATTCATGTGACCAACTGTTTTAAAAAACTTGTTTCTATTCTTGTTCTGTTTGTTTGTTCAAGGTCTGTCCAATTAGCTTTCGAGGCGAAATTTGAAATTTTTGTTCGTCGTAATTGTTACTAATGTATTTGAAATGTTTCTTGTATGCAAGATGGCTTGTTAAATTGAACAATTATTCCAGGTGGTGGAATATTTGGTCACCTATCGGACTCCTTCATGGGACGAAAAGGATCACTAACAATCGTCTCCCTCTTAAACGCTGTATTTGGATGCTTGACCGCTATCTCTCCAAACTTCCATGTATACGCACTGTTACGCCTATTAACAGGCGTAAGCACAGGCGGGATCGGACTCTGTGCCTTTGTTCTTGCGACTGAGCCTGTGGGCCCCACCAAGCGTGGAATCGCCGGAATGTCCACTTTCTACTTTTTCTCCGGTGGAATCGCAATTCTATCCGGTATAGCTTATGTTTTCAGGTCATGGCGAGCACTCTACATCGCCTCATCCGTCCCTTCATTTCTTTTTTTATTTTTTGTCCTCCCTTTTATTTCTGATTCACCTCGGTGGTACCTCATCCGAAGAAAGATAGATCAAGCAATGAAAATCATGCGTGACATCGCAAAAATGAATGGAAAATTTATTCCTGATAATGTGACCCTTGCTCTTGATGAAGAAGCTAGTAACAGTCAAAAGACCGATTTTAATGGCGAAAAAGAGATGATCACTGGTAATGTCATAGATGTGCTTCGTACACCGCTTACTCGTGTTCGTCTATTTCTATCAGTGGCTATAAACTTTGTGTGCTCGGTTGTATACTATGGACTTAGTTTAAACGTGGTCAATCTCGGTACTAATCTCTACTTCAATGTGTTTCTCAACTCGGTAGCTGAAATGCCAGCTTATTTATTAACCGCAATTTTATTGGATAAATATGGAAGAAAACCTTTGGCAATCGGAACACAGTGGTTTAGCGGATTGTTCTGTTTGATTGGGAGCTTAATTGGAGGACAAGGGGTTTGGAAAGTGGTGAGAATGATATGTGGGATATTGGGTATTTTTGGAATGGCTGGTACTTATAATTTACTTTTTATATATACTTTGGAGTTATTTCCAACTGTTGTGAGAAGCGCGGCGCTTGGATGTCTGACTCAATCTGCTCAAATGGGGGCGATTTTGACACCGTTTGTGGTGGTTTTGGGTGCCGGTTTTCCCTTTGTGGTGTTTGGGATCTGTGGGATAACGGGAGGATTACTTGCATTTTATTTACCCGAGACTTTAAATAAGCCATTGTATGATACAATGGAGGGAATGGAAGAAGGGGAAATACCGAGTTAGATGCTTCGATGTTTTATGTACACTTAATACTGAACTTGGTCGAGTTTTTCAAGCCTTGCAGGATATCTTCTTGTTGCTTTGAGATCTCACAATGGGCTTGATATTTTGTTATTGTCGAGTAAGATTTACAGGGTTTTGAAGTATGTATACTTATGGAATCAATTTTGTTTAAATGATACTTCATGAAGTAGTATCAAGTGTCACATCTAACTATGTATTTTTTTCATAAGCATTTCCTTTTTTTTATAGTTAAAGAGGATATTTCACTTATGTGACGCACACTTTGATTTTTTTTTGACCCATAGCTTTTGTTAAAATAAAAATTATTGTTTACTACACCAACTTCTTGATGGTTAATAATTTATATATTCATCTTATAAGATTGACAATTTATATACTCATATATAAAATTTTTATCAATCAACACACTTTAGTTGATTTATGTTAATTTTTTAAGAAAGCTTTGATTACGCGTGATCACGTGACAACTTCTAATTATGATTTAAGGGTAAAATAAAAATTGCACATGACGAAAAATCGATTAAAAATTTAGCATAAGTTAATCGGAGTGTGTTGATGGATGAATTTGTTATAGATGAGTATGTAAATTATTAAACTTGTAAAGTGAGTATGTATATTTTTAACCACCAATAAGTTGGTATACTAAACAATAATTATCCTTTTATTAAAACGTGTTAGATTTAGTTTTCAGCCTAGTCTTGTTTATGTAGGTTTTGCTAGTATAGGAAATTGGATATCTGAGTATTGAACTCATTGCAGACCCATCGGTATCTCAATTATCTCTGTTACAAGATTTGGTGGTAAAAGAAGAACAAGTTACAGACTTCAATTTGCAACCATATAAAATTAGTCAGACCATTTCTGCAACCACTCAAACTATATTTCGCACCACCGGTTACTCCAAGTATTTTTTTAAATCTAACGTATTTTATACATTTTAAAAAACTGTTTACATTTACAACAAAATTTCAGCTTCCTTATTAATTTCCTTATAATAACCCTACATTATTTTTTTTATTTTTTTGTTATCTTTTAATAATCATAACAATATTACAATCACAAAAATATGGATCACATGATATTTTATTACTATTATACTCTCTCCGTCCCTAAAAAAATATCCCCTACGAAAATACATGCAACTTTGACCATCAAAATTTTCATATCAAAATTACCGAAATGAAAAAATTAAAAATTTTATCATATAGTTCTAACCATAAACTACGTGATTAACTTTTGAAATAATTTTTTCCGGCAATCTAAATATGAAAAAATTATCGGTCAAAATTGTACGTATTTTCGTATGGGACATTTGTTTAGGGACGGAAGGAGTATTAATCTAGGGCATGTGAATTTTGTGTTTTCTTAAATTTAGTAAATTTATAAGGTTACTTATACATGTCATTTTTTATAGCATAATCATCAAATTTTAGTAAAAAATATGTTTTGACGAACCAGAGATGAGGATGCTATGCTTAGTACCGTTAGATTGTGAATTTTAGAAAATCTAACAAGTTCTTCGACATATTTACGTATACTGATGGAACCAAATTAGATTGTGTTACATCTTCAAGTAGTATTTGGAGGTTTGAGTATCACATCTATGATGTGACCATGTTTTGAAAAACAATTCAAAATCTGAAAGCTAGAGGACATTACATCTGCTTTGGAGCCCATTCGAAATGTTTTCCTTCTGGCATATTTAACACAGATAAAATGTGCGAGTTTCAGCTTGCCTTTTTTATGTATTTTTTTTTTTGTAAATGGAAAAGAACAACTGAACTATATGGTAGTTACAAACTTAATTGGTGCTTGGTTAAATTGATTTATGTTTGACGTGATCTTGAACACCAAACTACTTAAAAGAATTAATCACAATTGACAAATCCAGGACATTCTCTATTAATCAAGCTAATCAATTCGAGAATCATACAGTTTCAAAAGCAACAAGAAAAGCTCTAATCTGAGACAAGAATATCTACACAGGTTCATACAGGATGCTTTTAACTTTCAGAAAAGTTCATGCTGCTTTAAAAAAACATCAAAGGACGTTTCTTCTACCGATATTCAGCAAGCCGCCCCATATGGTCCCCTCTTTACTTGTACTAGAACCAAAATGTCGGAGCAAATGACGGTACTACCATTGGTCGGTCATATCTTCTGTGACAAATAAGAAGAAACTAGCTTAATACCTTGCAGGAAGCCAAAGAGTGAACTCAGAAATAAGGTAAGTTTTGGCAGGCGATTGAATTTTCCATGCCAGAGCTAGTATTGTTTGTCCTTGACTCTTATTGAATAGATAATGGATAAGATAAATAGCAAAGAGGTTTCTGGTTAAATCATGTTGCAATGTGCTCAAGCCTTAAAGCCCTAAACTGTAACATTTCTCCATTGGCGTACAAATGCAAAACATTGTCTTAGTTATCCCCAGAATAACACCAAATTCACAATTTAAAACCTAGTCAATTTATAACTCATTTTTTGTAATTTTTAACAAAATAATAATATTGAAAAAAAAGACAAAGAAAATCAAAGATAAAAAGTCAATTGTGGTCGAATTCGTAACTGGAAGTCACGAGTATGATACAGACTTGGGCTTTCTCGGCCTCGAAAAGACTCGCTCATAACTATAACTGAGAGGGGTTAGAGGGAAATAAAAGTGACAATAAACCGGATTTCTATGTGGTAACCTTTATTTTCACAAACAATTCTTTTTGATCCCTAAACTTTTGATTAGGCCAGTCAGCAGTAATGTATCCAATAATCTAAAATAATTATAGAACAATCCACCCATACCAGATGGCCATATCTGGTCTTGTTCATGAAAAGTAGGTTTTCATAATCACAGGCATGACAATTGCCATAATAATCCAAAAAACAATAAAATCTATAAATTTATTAAATTCTGAAATAGTCACCATTTCAAGAATTTTTTCTCCAGAATCATACCTATAATCAAAGTCATTATGTGCCCGAGATCTAGAACCAGCATTCCTAGCTGTGGCAGCCGAGGATGAACATTTACTCCTAATTAGCATTCCCTCCGATCCTGCAGAAGAACTAGACCTTCTATTCATCTCCGGATTAAAACTATCTTCAAGAATAGCAGAAAGCGACGGACGCCACTCGTTGGACTTTGAGATCCTTCTCTTATGTTCCATAACAGGATGTGGAACCGATGTTGACGCATCAAGAACAAGGGACCGTGTCTGTTCCAACGCCGGCGGGACCGAGGTGTTAGAGTTTGTGCCACGGCAACAAACCACAAAATCCAGAAGGGACTTCATGGCTTGTTAAAATTATTTATTTCTTATATGTTCTTCTTCTTATTATTATTGTTAAATAAAGGGTCAGGGAAAGGGCTGCCGTTGATATCGGCTAGTGGTGCATATAAAAGACTTTCATTATTGTTTACTAGACGTGGAGATTATCTTGTTGAGATTAAATTACAAGTAGGAGAGGTGCGTTAAATATTCTAGAATTAAATATGGGATAATGGCACTAATTAATGGTGATTGGTGGTGGGAATAGTTGTAGTCCCTCAAAGTCATACTAAATTATTTATTTCCCCTACAGTTTTACCAATTTGTATGTCTCTAATGGGTTTGATTAGTTTTGCTTTGGCAACCGATTTAAAGAATGCAACTAATATAATTATAATTTTCTTAGACTCTATTATTTTTCCATTCATAGTTTAAGAAAGTTATGAATAGAACTAATTTGAGAAAAAAATAAGAGGTAATGGAGTATGAAATAGTATTACAAATGTTGATATATGTAATATGTAATATGTAATATGTATTACCTTAGGTAATATGTATAACAAAGCAAGTAAAGAGTGGGGGAAGGTGTACAATAAAATAAAATTGAAGGCTGGGTTGAATTTATTGGAACATTCATTCATCATTTTTCTGGAAAAGTAATAGTCATTCATTTTAGGAACCTGTAGTTTTAATTTTTCATATATACAAAGAACATTAACATGCCTAGAGTAGTATATGTAGTGCATGTGGTACAAAACCGAGTAAATTTTCTTAAATGATTAAGTGATGTGTTTTCCTGAAAACAGCTCCAATATGTAAGTTACTATCTTTAGCTAGCTTATCCAAAAACAAAATATTTACTATGTTTAGCTATGATCGAAACTATAAAGAGCCGGTAGAGCTTTGGACGAAACTTAGATTTATGATAGCAAGTTACAAGGAATAAAATTAAACTCGATGTTATCGTGTTATTGACTTTTTATCATTAAGATAAGAAGCTGAATATCCTATAATTTAAGTTAGTGTGGAGTAAAATTTGGCCTTAGGCGGCTTTTTCCTTAATTAAGCATGAAACAAGAGGAGAATAAAAGGACTTGATATAACTTTTTTTTATTGGCAAATGGGTGTCTAATACCGATTCAGGTAAACAATTTAATCGGCCCGTTCAGGATTATCTAGCAATTTCATCGGCTTTTATATTCTCGATCTTCATGCATGTACATGTAGCGAATTCCAGTTACACCAACTAATAAACTGTTGGTTTTCATGTACGTAAAAGCAATAATTTAAAGTATAAGGACTAAAAAGAAATAAACAATTTTATTTCTATAATAGAATGTGACTCTATTACAAATTCCGACACTTGCAGAAAGTAAATGCAATTAATTAAAATTCCAGACAAATTAATATAACTTATTAAACTGCTGGACTGATTTGTAATTAAACGAAACTGTCAAACAGTATAGTATAAAACTAAACTGCTGGACTGTTTGTTAATTAAACGAAACTGTCAAACAGAATAGTATAATTACTAAACTGCTGGAATGTTTCTGGAATTAAATAAAATACAGGACTGGAAAGTAAATTACAGAACAGAATAGAAATAAATTACAGAAAAGAAAGAGGACTGAAATGAAATTACAGAACAGGAAAATAAATTACAAAATTAAAATGTACAGAATATAAAATTGCAGAAATGTAAAGACGGAATAAAAAATGCAGGAAAATAAATAGACGAGCCGACTGTTTAACAGTCTGCCCTTAACTGATATTCGCCTAACCATCTTTGAGGTTTCTGTTTATGTTTGTCGCTTCGATCACAAGGTACAATGTCTCGGATGACTCGCCGAAAACTGGCGACGAGTCAAGGTCGAGCTGTTGGTGGGTGGCTCTCTCTGACTAAAATGTAATGCTTTTGTTTAGAGAGATGATATATGCTGCTGTGTTTTATTTCAGAATGTCATTTTCTTGACATGTGGGGGGTCTGACTATTTATAGGCTTGCTGAGTATATCAGCCATTAAAGTCACTTTACTACTGTCAGTTTTCGAAATTCGAAACTGCAGTATTAATTTTGCAATGAATTCATATTTATTGCAACAGTTACACCTTTGCTGGAAGCTTTTCCCGAACAGCCGCACTTTTCCCGTCGAGCTGAACCCGACGAGGAACCCGTCGAGCTGAACCCGACGAGCTGAACCCGACGAGCTGAACCCAATGTGGGACAATTCCCAATGAGTTATCCTCATTAAACTCATTTTCCAGCATTAAGAGTTTTCCTCTTTCTCAACCTCAATCTTTGACGCCAATTTTCATTCACTCTCATTCTCCGAATAGGTCATGCGACATACCGTTACGAAACTTGTCATACCATCTACTCAACCGTCTTGAGTATGGTGCCAAAAGACAACGGGTGTCACTTGGAATCTTGATTCAAATATGGTCTCGTAACCATTCGGAAACTATCATGTTTAACATGGTTTTTCCAACATAAACAACATGGTGATGTACACAAGATTTACCATTAACCCTGCCATAAAATGTACTGGACATGAAACTTTTCCTCTTGTGAAATATTCCTAGCAAATTACTCCAACTACAAGCTGTGTTACTGACCACATCAGTCTTCACTCTTCAAACATTTGATAAAGCTACACTCTGATGTATAGGTGATTGCGTTGAAAAGAAATTCATGGCCATAGACTATTGGCCATTGGGACCTAAAACAAAGTTATTACGAGTATTATAAAATCAACTGCATCACCATGTGATAAATCTATTTTAATATAAATGATTATAAAAAAAATGATCTTCAATCTCACAACTCACTCTTTATAAATAAATAAAGTAATTTGAAATCTTTATATTAAAAGAGTATCACTTATACTCATCAAAATAAAATAACACTATTTTATTACAAACTATTGTCTCCTCCATTTATTTATATTGTCACTTTAAATTTTAACTCTATTAATAATATAATAATTGTTTTAGAAATGTGATAAGAGAGTTTGAAATTTAACATAAAATATAAATAGATTTTCAAAAATCGAAAAAACATATTTTTATGTAGGAATTTTAAAAGTTTGATAGAGATGGTGATGGGGATGCTGTGATTACAACTTGTGTCTTTGGCAGCTCACTAGTCATTTTCTAATTTCTATCATATCATAAAAAATAAGTCTGTTTTCCTGACACTATTTAACAAATAATCTTCTTTTCAAAGTCTGCGTTGACAATATTTTGCATTGGATACGCAATTCCTTTTTGGTGCAATAATGACGCACAGCATGTCCAACAAAGTCATACAGTCCAGATTGTATAATCAGTACTTATTAAATGTGTATAAGCTATTTTCAACAACAACAAAAAAAATGTGTATAAGCTACTCTACAATTTTGCAAATACAACTGTATGAGCTACTCACAAAGTTGAGTCTCGTGAAAACTGCAGATGATGTACGACTTTCGGCTTCTCAGCTGTAGGCTTGTAATGGTAAAAACATAAGTTCGCTTTCTGCTGCAGATGTCATGAAATGAAACAGAGTTTTGTAAGCCAAAAATTACACAAATTGCAACCGATTGATATTCGTAAACCAAATATTGCAGTTTACTTGCAATGAAGTTTGTAACCATGCATAAAAACCTTCTGCAGTATTTTGTTTATGTTTTTTTTTCTACGTAAGTGTTCATTCTAACTGACTGATTGCAAAAACATGTCAAAAGGCAATATCAGGATTAGCTAAACCACCACAGCAACTGAAAAGAATAATAAATTCTAAACGAGCAACAAAAAGCATAAAAAGGGGTACGAGGCGTACGACCACAAATATATAACATGCCACTGAATTCCAAAGGAAAATTGATAGGCCAATATTTCGTCTCTGCAACAGATAAATTCCAAGTAAATTATAAAAAATCCATTCAAAAAAATAATGATGCAATAATCGAACGACAATACTCAAAACTAAAGGCATCGTCATATCTTAAGCCTTGTCAGCCTTAGCAGCGCTAGCAGCAGCTTGTCCACGGAGACGACCAGTCCTCCTGGCAGCAATGAGACCGACCTTTTGTCCAGGTGGTGCATCACGACGGACAGTACTGGCGTGACCGATATGTTGATGGTTACCACCACCATGGGGATGCTCAACAGGGTTCATAGCCACACCACGAACCTTGGGCCAGCAATTTCTCTTCACTTTGTACTTGTGATAGGCATTACCTGCCTTCAACATTGGCTTCTCAGTACGTCCACCTCCAGCGACCTGCCCAATCATGGCTCTGCAGGCGCTTGGGACTATCTTCTTTGCTCCTGATGGGAGTCCTGTCAATACCAAATTGTCAGCAATACAGTTTTGCAAAAAAAGAGTTTTTTTTACAAACCATTAGATCAAGAAAATGAAATAAATTATGTAATCACTGTTTAGATTGAATTTACTCAAAAACCACCAAAGAAAAGTGAAACCATAAGAAGCAAATTTTATTATTAAAGCCAGATATATAAATTCTTGGTATGAATAGAAGAGCAAAGCTTCAGATTATCATGAATGGGGATATCACATGCAGGAGAAGAATTTAAATTATCGAGTCAACAAAAGCGCAGGGATTAAACACTAAGCAAATAACCTGTAGAAGATGGTAAACTCATTCGGAAGACAAAACAGTTGATGACGCCAATATAAGATTTAGTTATAAACACAACTCATTCAATTACAAATCAATCAAAAGATCCATAAGAAATGCCAAAACCACCGAACTGAGAAACTAGACCTCAAAATTTTGTTAACTGCATGAAGGGAGGTTAACCTAGCATAGAAAAACAACTAAACATTAATTAGCAACGTACTTTAGTAATTTACTACTACTAAAGAAAATATACAAATTTAGATTTCTTAGCAAATTACTGACAAACAATCATCAAAAGTCCCATTAAAACACTTGAAGATTCAAATATACCATCAGTCATGACCTCTAAAGTAAGAACTCCTCAGTTATACCTACAAGAGTCATTTTCGTACATCAATCACAGATAATTGCCACATAAGCAGAGCTCGCTTACTTGTATCTTAAAAAGAATATTCATTCTGTTAAAACTTCTATAATGCAACACATGTTAACAGCGGAAAAAGCGAAATTCAACCCAAGCTATACATAGAGGTGCCGTTTCCGTATGTCAATTATCAATAACAGACAACTTAAATTCATCTGATACATATATGGAATGAGTTTGAAAAATTTATAATCTACATAAGCAGCTTATACAGTAGCATTGTAAAAGTAGAAAAGATCATGTTTAATACTATTATAACATTGAAGAATTTTAAGTAACAACAAATTACAGCAAAAGAGGTTAAAAGCTGAAACCAAACAACCAAATGTATACCAAAGAGGTGCAATTTCCTATGTCAAAACAGATAATTACCGCATACCCGGCTCATTTAATTTCACTAAAAAGTGTGCCAATGGTGGTTACAAACCGCAAATTAACTTCTATTTTACTCAGATAGTACTAGTTCTCAATCCAATTGTAAAAAATCATGATAGTAACACCCAATCACAAAAAATAAACTATCAAAATGTAGATCAAACTACTACCACATGAATTACACAGATTTGCAAGTCAATTACAAATAATTACAACTTAAGTAGCTCATTTGAATTTCTAAGTTTTTCTAAAGTAAAATACAAGCCATAAGTAATAAGAACAGAAAATGAGCTCAAAACCCAAAAGCAAACAGCCCAATTTACACCAATAAGGTGACATTTTCTTATACCAATCACAGATAATTACAACATAAGCAGCTCATTTAGTTTCATTTTAAAAGTATGTCAATCATATTCAGAACTACCAATAATAGAAATTCCAGCAAATTCTAAAAACAACAACAAAAACAGCAAAAATGAGCTATAAAGCTGTATCCAAACAACAAAACATATACCTAGGCCTACCGATTCTGTGTCGGATAATTACAACATAAGCAGCTCACTTAGTTTCGTCGTAAAAGTAAATTAAATGTATTTAGAAAATCTATAATACAGCAAATGTTAAAATGAAAGAAAAAAATAAAATGAGCTTAATAGCTATACCTAGAAGTACCAGTATGAGGGTTATAACTATAGTACATGTAACAACCCAGATCCTAACGGTGTCACACGGCCGACTAACACGTTCCTTGACGCGTGCTAGACAAAGGCCTAAGAACTTATAACAGTAAAATAAATTATTTAAATTCTAATTCGATAAATTCAAATGAACTTTTCTTATTCTAAAGTATCTTGATAACAACTTAAAGGAAAATTCAAAACCCAATGTCAACTAAAACGCAGTTACATAACCAAACGATTGTCTTAAATCTCGAACTTGGTTTAAAAAAAAAAAAAAAAAACTTATTAGCAGCGGAAAATTAAAACAACTCCTACGAGTTTTGCCTGATTCCAAATGACTCAAATCCGACTCTAAATACTCGTGCATTACCTGACACATTAAAAGAGAGGAGTGAGCTAAACAAGCTCAATAATAAAGTCTCATGGCAATAAGAGGCAAACATATATGTTTCTCTTGTTTTATTTATCTTTCACAACAAAGCTAAACTTTTAGAAAATTTTCCAATGCATGATAATACAAAACTTTCTTTAATACGAATTTGTAAGAATCATCAAATAATAAATAACCAAAAATAATAATAATAATCGATTGGACTTCCCAACCTATTCGGTGGATTCAGACTTCCTGAATCCCATTTTAAAAGAAAAATTATGTTCGATTTGGAATTCCCCAAATCTCTTTCTTTCCTTCTTTTCGGACTTCCCGAATAACTAACTTTCTTTTCGGACTTCCCGAATAACTATCTTTCTTTTCGGACTTCCCGAATAACTTTCTTTCTTTTCGGACTTCCCGAATAACTTTCTTTCTTTTCGGACTTCCCGAATAACTTTCTTTCTTTTCGGATTTCCCGAAAAGAAAGAAAGTTATTAATTTGATTTCAATTAATCCTTTATATACTTGACATAGGCAAACTGCAAGTATTTTAATATCTATGTTGGTTTCTTTCTTTACAACTCAAAGGACGCTCATGTGTAATTACTAAATCGAATAAAAGTACAATTCCTAAACCTGGCCATGGTATGCAATTGAACCGATTCGCCACCCAATTGTGAACTGCTAAACAAGGTTAAAACTTATTTAAAGCAATATCAAATATTACCAGTTAAAACTGCTATATGAATTTAGTTATAGCTTATCTACAAGATGGACTAACACTAAATAGTTAGAGCACTTAACAGTGACAATTATTAAGTCTTGCTATCAAAACTATCAGTTTACAACCAAACAAATATGTATTGATTTACTACGTACTCTCAACTTCATACCTTGAGTAATTACATAAGGATTTAATCCTTCAAAATACAAATCTGTACTACCTAACTACAAGTTTAAAGACATGGTTTCTTTTTATTTTCTGTTTACTGTATATCAACGATTGAAAATAGGAAGATAGTGGAATTACCTTGATGCAAGGAAAAAGAAAGGAAAATACTCAGCTTCCTCTAGATTATAATTAACCTTTATTTCTATATCTATCTCCCCCTTAAAAGTTTCCCCTCTCACCTCTATATAGGGACAGTAATAATTAACAACACTAAGTAACTGAAACGCTCTAATTTCTCTCTGCGGTTTTTTATTTATTTATTTATAAAGATTAAGGACGATTTTCAGTTGTTTTTTTTTTTGCCTCTCCATTTAATCTTATACATAAATACACCTATGATTACCCCTTAACTGGGCCTCTAGTTTTACTTAATAATACACAACTCCTAATATTATCTAAAATAGCAACTGAAGTTCCCATAATAAAGAAATAATAAAATAATATAATAATATAATTACGCGTTCTGATGAGGTGCCGTTTATACCAATGAGGTGCCGTTTTCTTATCTCCAATCACAGATAATTAGCAAAAAAGCAACACAAGTTATATTGATGAGGTGCCGTTTTCTTATGCCAATCACAGATAATAACCTCACAAGCAGCTCATATCGTACAACTATGTCAATTATATTTAGAACTCTTATAATACAAGCATATATTAAAATTAAAGAAAAACAGCAGAAAAAGAAAATGAATTATAATTAAAATGAATGTAAAAACAGAAAATGAACTTAATAACTGAAGCAAAATAAAACAAAAGCTCAATACCTAGAGGTACCGTAATCAGGATTATGACTAATAACGATAGCGTAATCCCCCGACGCCCTTGCGAAAACCCCTCTATCCCCCACATGATGCTCCACGTTACAAACAACCGCTCCCTCGGGTATAGACCTAATCGGCAACACATTCCCCACCATCAAATTCGCCTTCTTCCCACAATAAACAAACATTCCAGTATACATGCCCTCGGCCGGGGTCGAAATGTGATTTTAGCAAGGGGGGCTCCGCAGCCGGGGTCGTGAATGATCTGGGTGATGAGGCCTTTCGTGTACCCGTTGCGTTCGCCAAAGTCGAGGGAACGGAGACGGGCAGCGCCTTTACGGTGGTGAGTGTGGGATTTGAAGATTGAGCCTGCTCCTTTACGTTGGGCTCGAATCACTCGACCCATCTCTCTCTCTCTCTCTCTGTATCTATTTCTCTGTGTATGTATGGTGTGGGTGCGGTTATACGTAGGATGAGTGCAAATCTTTGGCTTATTTTATCAATTTTTTTTTTTTTAAAACTTAAAAAAACCTATACAATTAATATAATACATGTATCAATACATTTCAATAATTATTTTAAAAAAAAAAATCACACAAAATTTGTTTTTGAATAAATGTATAAATTAGTGTAAATTAAACATTAAATATTAAAAAAATTGTCTAAAACAATATTATGTTCAAATGTTTTAAAATTTGAATACAATATAATATAAAAGTTTATAAAGTTGCGGTATAAGTTGTGAAAATTTAAATTTTGAATGAAAATAAACAAGGAGGCACGGAAGGGATAGAAGATTTGGACTCATATACGAGTGGTGACCACGATTGTTTTAATGTGGGCTTTTTGATTTTAGTTGGGCTTGTTTTTTATTATGTGCTTTTTTTAAGCTCTTTATGTTAAAAGGCGAATTTTATAAAAATTAGACGGATAATAAGTGTTTAGTAAAATAGGTGAGATAAAGCGATTATGGGGATATAAGAGGAATTAAGTTTGATTTGACGCTACATGACGTGTTTAATTTAGAATATGTCATGGGCTTTGGATTTTAGTTCGGTGTGTTTGGATTGGTCTTGCCTTTTAAGTGGTATGTTTTTTCTTTTTAGTTTATATCTGCGTTTTATAAGGTATGTGTTCTAAAAGGCGAGTTTTACGGAAATTAAACGGATCATAAGTGTCTAGTAAAATAGGTGAGATAAGGCGATTAGGGGGATATAAGAGAAATTAAGTGTGATTTGACGCTATATGACATGTTTCATATTAGAATATGTAATGTACATTTTAGAACACTGATTGTTGAATTTTTTTAATGCGGACTTTGGATTTTAGTTCGATGAGTTTGGATTGGTCTTGCCTTTTAAGTGGTATGTTTTCTATTGAGTTTATATGGGCGTTTTGTAAGCTCCGTGTTCTAAAATGCGAGTTTTACGGAAATTAGACGGATCATAAGTGTATAATAAAATAGGTGAGATAAGACGATTATGCATCGAACTAAGTGTGATTTGGCACTACATGACATGTTTCAACTTATAATATGTTATGTGCCTTTTAGAACACTGCTTGTTGGAAAATTTTAATGTGAGTTTTGAATTTTATTTGAGTGTGTTTGAATTAGACTTGCCTTTTAATTGGTATGTTTTTTTTTAATTTATATGAGCTATTCACGAGTTTTATAAAAATTAGGCGGATCATAAATGCCTAGAAAAATAGGCGAGATAAGCGGGTATGGGGGATATAAGAGGAATTAAGTGAGACTTGGTCTACATGACGTGTTTAACTTAAAATATGTTTTGGGCCTTTTAGAACACTGCTTGTTGAAAAATTTTGGACTTTGCATTTTAGTTGGGTGTGTTTGGGTTGACCTTGCCTTTTAAGCGGTATGTTTTTTTTTAGAGTTTATATGGACGTTTTGTAAGGTCCGTGTTCTAAAATGCGAGTTTTACCGAAATTAGACAGATTCTAAGTGTCTAGTAAAATAGGTCAGATAAGACGCTTATGGGAGTATAAGAGGAATTAAGTGTGATTTGGCGTTAGATGACCTGTTTCAACTTAGAACTACTTGTTGGAAATTTTTAATGTGGGTTTTGAATTTTATTTGAGTGTGTTTGGATTGGGCTTGCCTTTTAATTTTTTTTTTTTTTTTTAGTTTATATAGGATTTTTGTAAGGTCCGTGTTTTAAAATTGGCAAAATTAGACGGAATCTAGTTATCTAGTAAATTAGGAGTAATTAAGCAATTAGGCGAGAAAGAAGTGGAATTAGGAAGGATTAGGTGCTTGCTTGCTCGTATATGACATCTTTACTGGACATCTAAACTAAATGTGAGGAAGGTAAAATACTTCAATGTTTATATATAAAACAAGGAGAAATGATAAACATAATCGGATACACAGTTTTTTGCGAAATGGGAAAGTGGGGAAAAATGGGCTTGGTTGTTGCTTTTTCTTCTCTCCAGATTTTCAGCATTTATGTTATTTCATTTTTGTAGGGTTTATTGCAGAAAAATAATGTTGTTTGTGTGGAGCTAATACAAACCAGTTATTTTTGGTCGGGGGTTCGTCGAGTTCAACGTAGATTTTTAACTTTCTTCTAGTGAAAACCCCGGTTTTAGGCTGTTCAATTATATAAAGCATAACTTTGTGCCAAAAAAAGAAATCGCTCTAGCCTCTAGCTCTTTAGCGATATCATTAAGAATGTTGGAAAAATTGGAAAAATATGTAATTTAAACATAGTTGTTCCAAGTGGTCAGGGACCATCTTTGAGTCAATTTTTAATGCGACTCCTCAGTTTTCTGAGGCCATACTCTTTGCGTTTGAGTAGCTCGTGTGACGAGCTTCGCAACGGTATATCGCATGACCCATTCGGAGGAAGGGTGTGAATGATAATTGGACTCGAAGGTTGGTACTCGAAAGAGGCAATAAAGCCAATGCTGGAAAATGAGAAAAGAAATGGGATTTAACCCATGAGGGTTATCCCACATTGGAAAATCATGAGTGATTTTGACAATATATATACTAAGGTATCCTATGTGGATATTAAGTAATGTGTCCACATACACATGTGTGTATTGTGTACCACACACGGGCTTGCTTGCTCGACGGGCTTGCTTGCTCGACGGGCTTGCTTGCTCGACGGGCTTGCTTGCTCGACGGGCTTGCTTGCTCGACGGGCTTGCTTGCTCGACGGGCTTGCTTGCTCGACGGGCTTGCTTGCTCGACGGGCTTGCTTGCTCGACGGGCTTGCTTGCTCGACGGGCTTGCTTGCTCGACGGGCTTGCTTGCTCGGGAAAAGCGCGCCTGTTCGGGAAAAGCGCGCAGCAAAGCTGTAACTGTTGCAATAAATATGAATTCATTGCAAAGTTAATACTGCAGTTTCGAATTTCGAAAACTGACAGTAGTAAAGTGACCTTAATGGCTGAGATACTCAGCAAGCCTATAAATAGGCAGACCCCCCACATGTCACAAAGACATGACATATAATACATAACATTCTGAAATCAAATACAGCAGCATATATCATATCTCTAAACAGTAGCATTACATTTTAGAAACAGAGAGAACCACCCACCAACAGCTCGACCTTGACTCGTCGCCAGTTTCCGGCGAGTCATCCGAGACGTTGTACCTTGGGATCGAAGCGCCAACGCAACCAGAAACCTTAAGGTGGTTGGGCGAATATCGGTTAAGGGCATACTGTTAACAGTAGCCTCGTCTTTTAATTCTGTCCATTTCATTTACGCATTTCAATTCTGTCCATTTCATTTACGCATTTCAATTCTGTCCTTTTTTATTTCAGTATTTTTAATTTGCTGTCCTTATCTGTAGCTTTTAATTCTGTTTGTACTATTCTGTAATTTCTTTAAAGTTCTGTTTTTTGCTGTAATTTCAATTCTGTAATTAAATTCAGTAATTAGAATAGTTTCAATTCAGTCCTGTTATTTCAATTTAAATCAGAACAGTCCGGCTGTTAAGTTTATACTTTCCAGTCCGGCAGTTTCTATTTATTGCAATTCAATACATCAGATTATTAATTAATAATAATCTGATAACGTTTGCTTTATTTACGTTTCAGTACCTACATGTTGTAATCATTAATTTCTGTATCAGTTTCGAAATTAATAAAGATTACACTGGGTTTTGTTTATTCTTGTTTAGTCCTTTAATTATTGTTAATTGTTATTTCGTACACGGAAACCAACAATCTTAACCGATACCCTGTTGTTTCTTTCGTGTATTGATCAATACAATTTTTTATTTTTATAAGGAATAATGCTTTCTTGTTTTCAATTCTAAATTATATTAGAAATTGAATTACAAAGGAAAAATTCCAAACAGTTTTGGTTTTATTTTATTTTCTTGTTGATACCAACCGTATTGGTATTCAATAAGAATCGTTTCAATCCTTTTAATATCAACCGTATTGATATTTAAAGGGATAAGAGTTTATTTTAATTTTGTTTGATAATTCTTTTACAAACCCAAATTTCAGTTTTGGTGTTTGTTTATAGAATTGTTTGTACACGTATCTCATACGTTTTGTGTTGTCGTTTCAGATGACTAACACGTCGCCTATTGAGTTGCCTAGCGGGGGTGAGCATGACCCAGTGGTTGGTGGGCCTGTCCATAACACTGGGGGCGATGCGAATGTGGTGGCTAACGTCGATGACGCAGTTGCAGCGGCTGAGGCCGCCGCGACTGAGGCTATGGCGGATGCTACGGCCAAAGCTGAGGCTGCGGCCGAAGCAGCGGCCACGGCTAAGGCCGCAGCTAAGGCTGCGGCAAGAGCCAAGGCTGCGGCCAAGGGCAAGGCACCGATGTATTCGGCTGTGCCTACTTTGCTGACTTCTCATCTGGAGAAACCGGAAAAATTCAGGGGTGACAACTTCAAACGTTGGCAGCAAAAGATGCTGTTTTATCTCACCACTCTGAATTTGACCAGGTTTCTCAAGGAGACTGCTCCCGTCCTAAGCGAGGACGATCTGGACGAGCAGTCGTTCTCTGCGGTTGAGGCATGGAGACATGCCGACTACCTATGCAAGAACTATATCCTGTGTGCTCTAGATGACACGCTGTTCAGTGTTTTCGAGCCCAAAGCTACTGCAAAGGAGCTATGGGAGACTCTCGAAAATAAGTACAAAGTGAATAACGCTGGCACAAAGAGATTTGTTGTCACGGACTTTCACGAGTACCGTATGACTGACAGCAGGGGTGTCATGGAGCAAGTTGAGGAGCTCCAACTCATTTACCATCGCCTTGAGGCTGAGGGGCTAGTGATAAACGAGCCTTTCCAGGTGGCACTCATGATTGAGAAATTGCCACCATCTTGGAAAGACTTTCAAAACTACCTTAAGCACAAGCGAAAGGAAATGAGGCTGGAGGGGCTCATTGAGAAGCTCAACATCGAGGTGAGCAACCGTCGCTCCGTGAGGAGAGTCGGTGGTGCTGTCATCCCGATGGCAAAGGCCAATGTGGTCGAAAGCTCCAACGTCAAACGGAAACGTCTTGACACCGGAGGCAGTGCTGTTATCGCGAAGAAATTTGCGGGAACCTGCTTTGTGTGTAACAGGACCGGCCATCGTGTCGCGGACTGTTATGACAATAAAGGCGCTGTTAAGCCTAAGCCCCCCCCCCCCCCCCCCCGAGGAACTTTAAGGGCATGGGAAAGAGGAAAGCTCCAGCTCAGGCTCATCTGGCTGAGGGAGGACGAGATGACGACCACTTTACTGCTGTGGTCTCTGAGGTCAATCTCGTGGGGAGCAATCCCAAAGAGTGGTGGCTGGATACCGACGCCACAAGCCACATCTGCTCAAGTAGGTGGATGTTTAAGACCTATGAAGCGGTAGAGGGAGAAAGCTGCTTCATGGGAAATTCTGCTACTTCCAAGGTGGAAGGAAAAGGAATGGTCGTGATGAAGATGACCTCGGGAAAAGAGCTGAGGTTGACCAATGTGCTCCATGTTCCGGATATTCGTAAGAATCTGGTATCCGGATCTGTGATGGTGAAGAACGGGTTCAAGCTAGTCTTAGAATCCGATAAAATTGTAATCACCAAAAATGGTGTCTATGTAGGCCGTGGCTATATGACCAACGGCATGTTTAAGTTGAACGTAGGGACACCTGCTCCTAATAAAGGTGCTAAAGCTGATGCTAGCACAAGTACTGTAATGACTGTTGCCCAAGAGGCCAATAATAATTCTGAGTTTAATTATTTATTTGAGTCATTTCATTTGTGGCATGGTAGATTAGGTCACGTGAATTATAATTCTTTAAAGAAATTAATTTCACTAAAACTAATACCAAATTTCGTTTTTGATAAGCAACACAAATGTGAGATTTGTGTAGAAGCAAAATTAACGAAATCATCGTTTCAACATGTTGAACGAGAAAGTGAACCTCTCGGTCTAATACACACGGATGTATGCGACTTAAAGTTTATACAAACGCGAGGAGGAAAAAAGTACTTTATCACATTTATAGATGATTGTACTAGATACTGTTACGTTTACTTAATGAGAAGTAAAGACGAAGCAGTAGAGAAATTCGATCTTTATAAGACCGAAGTTGAAAATCAACTCAATAAGAAAATTAAAACATTGAGAAGTGATAGAGGCGGTGAATATGAATCACCGTTTGAACAGATATGCGCTGAAAGCGGCATTATACATCAAACCACAGCCCCATACACTCCCGAGCAAAATGGGGTTGCTGAGCGTAAAAATAGAACGCTAAAGGAAATGATGAATGCTATGCTAATCAGTTCTGGGTTACCCCAGAACATGTGGGGGGAAGCTGTACTTTCCGCTAACTATGTTTTAAACAAGTTACCACATAAGAAGCGAGAAAAGACTCCATATGAGTTATGGAAAGGTCATCAACCCAGTTATAAGAACCTGCGGGTTTGGGGTTGTCTCGCAAAGGTCCTAGTTCCCACTCCTAAAAGGATGAGAATTGGTCCTAAGACGGTGGACTGTGTGTTCATCGGATATGCACAGAACAGTAGTGCATATCGGTTTCTCGTGCACAAGTCGGACAATCCCGATGTGCACGTAGATACGTATATGGAAAGCCGAGAGGCCTCTTTCTTTGAAGATATCTTTCCCCGGAAATTACCTACATCTGTACCAACTGAAGAGTTGAACAGTGAAGGAAATGTGGGGGCAAGTGAACCGACAGAGGAAGAGGAAGATGAAGAGGAAGAGCCTCGGCGCAGCAAAAGGGCAAGGAAAGAAACTTCCTTTGGACCTGATTTCCTAACCTTCATGGTTGAAGGCGAACCGGCGACATATGAACAAGCTATGTCAACACCGGATTCCCAATATTGGGAAGAAGCTATTCAAAATGAAATTGAATCAATCATGCAAAACCACACTTGGGAACTAGTGGATCTTCCGAAAGGATGCAAGCCCCTAGGTCACAAGTGGATCTTCAAGAGGAAGTTAAAGGTTGACGGCACGATTGAGAAATACAAGGCGAGATTTGTGGTAAAAGGATTCAGGCAAACTGAAGGTGTCGATTATTTCGACACGTATGCTCCTGTCTCCAGGAAAACGTCTATCCGAATCGTCATTGCTCTCGCAGCTTTGTTTGATATGGAAATACATCAAATGGATGTAAAGACTGCATTTCTGAATGGGGAACTGGAAGAAGAAATTTACATGGAACAACCTGAAGGGTTTGTAGTTCCTGGTAAAGAGCACCAAGTGTGCAAACTTGTAAAGTCTCTATATGGACTCAAACAAGCGCCAAAGCAATGGCATGAGAAGTTTGATAGAATTATGCTATCAAACGGTTTTCACATTAATGAGTGTGATAAATGTGTCTACTCTAAAGGAAGTGGAAGAGACTGTGTTGTAGTCTGTCTCTATGTGGATGACATGATCATAATTGGGAGTAATGATAGAATCATCTCCACAAAGAAAATGTTATCACAACACTTCGATATGAAGGACCTGGGTATAGCTGATATAATACTTGGTATGAATATTACCAAAACATCAGAAGGGTATGCCTTGTCCCAAAGTCACTATGTTAAACAAGTTTTAGACAAGTTTGACAAGGACAGTAAAGCTATGTCAAGAACCCCAATTGAGTTCAACTGTAACCTGAAAAAGAATTTCGGTAAAAGTGTGAATCAATTGGAGTTCTCTCGAGTCATAGGCAGTCTCATGTATATAATGAATTGCACTAGACCAGACATAGCAAACTCAGTGAGTAGACTGAGCAGGTACACCAGTAATCCAAATGAGGAACACTGGAAGGCTATAATGAAACTTCTCAGGTATATGAGGTTTTCAGCCGATTACGGGCTGCACTATACCAGATATCCAGCGGTACTGGAAGGGTATTCAGATGCCAACTGGATATCAGACTCCAATAGCACAAGGTCCACGAGTGGATATGTGTTTATAATGGGAGGAGCTGCTGTGTCTTGGAGATCCTCCAAACAGACATGTATTGCAAGGTCAACTATGGAATCAGAATTCATAGCGTTGGACTTAGCAACCGAAGAGGCAGACTGGCTGAGAAGTCTATTGGAAGGAATTCCAATGTGGCCGAAACCTGTTCCCGCAATAAGCATGCATTGTGATAGTCAATCAGCTATTGCGCGGGCTCAGGATCATATGTATAATGGAAAGTCTCGACATATACGTCGAAGACATAAATCCGTAAGGGAATTGTTATCCAATGGTGTGGTATCCTTAGATTTTGTAAGATCAAAGGAAAACATAGCGGATCCATTAACTAAAGGCTTGACTCAAGTGGGAGTCGAGACGTCATCGAACGGAATGGGGTTAAAGCCCATTAAATTGGTGGCCCCCCCATAGGCAACCCAACCTAAACGGAATCTTTCCTGATAGGTTCAAAGGGAAACTGAACTGTGGGGGCAACCGAACAAAGCACTCGGGAACCTGGAGTTCCCAGCCCATCTCCGCGATGACAGAGTGATAGACCTGTACCATTGTAAGGGTGAGCTTGAGGCTCTTAATGATCCAAGTTACTCGACGGTCGAGTAAAGTGAGTCAGGACACTTTCGACTTGGAACACCTATAACTAGTGTGTAAGGCCGGTACCATGTGATGAGCTTGGGCTAATTCACTAGAGCACTCAGTTGAAGTTGCCAAGGCAGTCCAGGCCAAATATGGACAACAACTAAAGGGCCTAGTACGTGGGTAGAGAGGGCACTGTGCGGGTGCCATTCTGGGATACACAAAGCTTGATGGTTCAAAGCTTTACAGCTACCTAATAGCAGTATTCTGGGTGGTACTCCGCTACGGCAGGTTCAAGGCGCGCGCTACCTGACCTTAGGCAGTGAACTTTTGCGGTTCTCTTGATTTGCATTTAGGACATGGGCTTTCGAGCCAATTGCATTCATGTGGGGGATTGTTGGAAAAATTGGAAAAATATGTAATTTAAACATAGTTGTTCCAAGTGGTCAGGAACCATCTTTGAGTCAATTTTTAATGCGACTCCTCAGTTTTCTGAGGCCATACTCTTTGCGTTTGAGTAGCTCGTGTGACGAGCTTCGCAACGGTATATCGCATGACCCATTCGGAGGAAGGGTGTGAATGATAATTGGACTCGAAGGTTGGTACTCGAAAGAGGCAATAAAGCCAATGCTGGAAAATGAGAAAAGAAATGGGATTTAACCCATGAGGGTTATCCCACATTGGAAAATCATGAGTGATTTTGACAATATATATACTAAGGTATCCTATGTGGATATTAAGTAATGTGTCCACATACACATGTGTGTATTGTGTACCACACATGGGCTTGCTCGACGGGCGGGCTTGCTCGACGGGCGGGCTTGCTCGTTGGGTTTTTAGCTCAACGGGAAAAGTGCGCCTGTTCGGGAAAAGCGTTCCTGTTCGGGAAAAGCGTTCCTGTTCGGAAAAAACGTGCCTGTTCGGGAAAAGTGTTCCTGTTCGGGAAAAGCGCGACTGTTCGGGAAAAGTGAGCCTGTTCGGGAAAAGCTTCCAGCAAAGCTGTAACTGTTGCAATAAATATGAATTCATTGCAAAGTTAATACTGCAGTTTCGAATTTCGAAAACTGACAGTAGTAAAGTGACCTTAATGGCTGAGATACTCAGCAAACCTATAAATAGGCAGACCCCCCACATGTCACAAAGACATGACATATAATACATAACATTCTGAAATCAAATACAGCAGCATATATCATATCTCTAAACAGTAGCATTACATTTTAGAAACAGAGAGAACCACCCACCAACAGCTCGACCTTGACTCGTCGCCAGTTTCCGGCGAGTCATCCGAGACGTTGTACCTTGGGATCGAAGCGCCAACGCAACCAGAAACCTTAAGGTGGTTGGGCGAATATCGGTTAAGGGCATACTGTTAACAGTAGCCTCGTCTTTTAATTCTGTCCATTTCATTTACGCATTTCAATTCTGTCCATTTCATTTACACATTTCAATTCTGTCCTTTTTTATTTCAGTATTTTTAATTTGCTGTCCTTATCTGTAGCTTTTAATTCTGTTTGTACTATTCTGTAATTTCTTTAAAGTTCTGTTTTTTGCTGTAATTTCAATTCTGTAATTAAATTCAGTAATTAGAATAGTTTCAATTCAGTCCTGTTATTTCAATTTAAATCAGAACAGTCCGGCTGTTAAGTTTATACTTTCCAGTCCGGCAGTTTCTATTTATTGCAATTCAATACATCAGATTATTAATTAATAATAATCTGATAACGTTTGCTTTATTTACGTTTCAGTACCTACATGTTGTAATCATTAATTTCTGTATCAGTTTCGAAATTAATAAAGATTACACTGGGTTTTGTTTATTCTTGTTTAGTCCTTTAATTATTGTTAATTGTTATTTCGTACACGGAAACCAACAAAGAATGATTCCAATTTATGAATGATCAATTGATGACTTAACTTAGATTCCCGTCGTATGCTTTAGATGCATTTGTGTAGTTTACTGTTTTCATATTTTAGGGAGGATCCCAACTAATGCAAAAAAGACTATACAATCAGGAAATTGATCATGATGTCGAAATGTCTTTAAATGGCTTTGATGCATAAATCTCGAACATAAATTTTAACAACTATAACTTGCAACTTTAGGACACAATAGAACCTAAAATTTGACATTTCGAATATGAACGAAGTAATAGTTTACACTTTACAGAGTCTGGTCGAATACTGTCAAATCCTTAAAATAATAAGGATCATATGTGGATCAATGCATAACCCCTACGGTTCATGATGCTTATTCCTGATCTATCTTTTGTATGGAACAATTTTAACCATGAAGATACGGGTGAATGTTACAGTACCATTTATAATATTACTCTGAACATTAACGAGTCGTGATGCTCAATATCATCTACGAGGTTTAAAATTGGCTATTCTGACAGTAAGACTAAAATTAACTGGTAGATGTCATTTTCACAGCTTAGGGATTTACTTGCTTCCGATAAACCATTACTTTCAACGAATATCAATAAAATAGCATCACATCACAAATCATATATATAATCCTTAAATTCGTAAAGGGCGAGTATACGTCAGTGATCTGAAACATCATATAGAACACAGAGTTGTACCATATTAATCCTAATGTGGTACTATACTGCTAGGTAAAATTTCGAGATGCTCATTAAGTCAGTATTATTAAAGAAAACGAAGTATTCCGTCCATACAAATGATTCAAAAGAAAAAACGATTACAGCAGTCCAAACTTAATGGTGGGCAAAAAAATAATTTACAAATTTTACACCAACTTTTTAAAACCAGAAAAAAATAATCAACTGCGGGGAAAAAAGTCAGTTATAACTTATGAACTGCAACTATTAGTTACGATTTTTGAATGGATACAGAGAATTATGCCTGGAAAAAAGATCGCTCCAACTTGATCCGATGGTTCAATTTGGATGTATTTAGTTTATCCTGAAACTTTTTTTTACAAAGAAATCCCAGTAAGAACAACAACACAGGCTTTCTTTATAAAAAAAAAACAGCAGAAAGGCTTCACTAGTATTGGCTGCTCGGCATGCATAGATCTTGTATTGTAGTATGTTCACGAGTCTCGGCTGCTGCTTGGAGCACACAGTATTTTGTAAATCAGTATCTTTTAGTAGACTATCATTTCGTACATAACGCCTAATTTTGCATTCAATTGTCAATTTTGATGAACCAATAACTAAATAAGAAACCACGGTGCTTCCGAGCTGTGATATTTTACACAAATGATTTTTGCGACAGTGCTTTCGAGCTATGATATTTTACATAAAAAATTTTGCAAGAGCACTTTCAGGCTGTGATATTTTACGCACAAATGATCATTTGCCAATCGGACAACATCAGTCATCAAATGGTGATTTTGATGACAGATGATGCATAACGGCCGAGCATTATATTTCAAGTAAATCTTTCTATGAAGATTGCAAACAACATAATGGAAAGTACGAGACTATTGGTAGTTCATTCTCTTAGACAAAGGTCGTAAACTACTTACCCATGCCTTTCAAGGTGGATGTATGCTGAAGCCTGCACCGGCTGTAACCTAATTTAATTCAGCCAAACCAGGCAGACAATAACTGGACAAAGAGACCCTTCTATCACGATCGCCAGAAAGGTTTAAAAAATTCAAAGTTATAAAAGAAAACATTGAACTAGTCATCTTATATACATATTGCAAATTTAACAAGCATTAAAGTCTGTTTTCAAGGTGTATGCTGAAGCCTGCACCGGCTGTAACCTAATTTAATTCAGCCAAACCAGGCAGACAATGGCTGGGCAAAGAGACCCTTCTATCATGATTGCCAGAAAGGTTTAAAAAATTCGAAGTTATAAAAGAAAACATTGAACTAGTCATCTAATATACATATTGTAAATTTAACAAGCATTAAGGTCTGTTTTCAATCACTAAAGAAACAGTGATACATTCAGCAAATCCAGCAACAAGCTAAGCAGTTTTTTATTCCATATGACAAACAACCACGGCTTATTACCTAAATAGCTCACACAAGTTTGTCATTTCGGCAAATTATAAAGATACTCTTAAGGCCGTTTCAGCACCAGCATCAAGATAACCATGACAGCAAGTCCCATCAAAGAACCACTTATAAAACTTGACCCGTCACTTGTATCGGTCCCCTCGTTTACTTGATCTGGGCTTGAACTCCCAAATAGATTCTGAAAATATTCTGCTAGACCGTTTTTCATCCCCACAACCGAGTTCTTCAATGTTTCCATCAAATCCACAAACCAATTGCCAGAACTTGATGATTTCTCATAAGCATTAAAGCTACTCTTTGAAGTGCCACTAGTTAGATTTATATCGGAAACTATATCTTCAATGACTGAATCAGTATCTGGAACAGGAGCAGCTGCATATATTAAATGAAGATTTACTTAAAGCACCGTCATTTGTATCTCTCATCCTATCAAGTTCCAATACAAATATCAAATTACAACTAGGGAAATGCTAACATGTGCCCATGCCATATTAAGATGTACATGAATTACCGAAAATGTGATAAATATATTTACAAGTATCACATGATATTAAAATATGATAAGTAAATCATGTGTGACGTTAAATAAGCACATATCACTTGCCATGCATTAACATCATAAATATTTATTTAACATTATTTTAGGAAATAAAATGGATATTAAAATGTGCCCCGGGGGAACATGTTAGCAAAACCGTTACAACTATGATTGTTATATTAAAGAAATTATAGAAAACTCGCCACATGAACTCTTAAGACACATAGATATTGCTTACCAGAGACAGAGTAACGAGATTTTGGTCTTTCTTGGTTGAAGAGTTGGGTTTATATTAATTCATTGAAACATTAATTTTTTTTGGCATCACCCTCTTCCATCAGAAAGTTTTTCTAAGTCATTCAAAACTTTGAAAGGACCATGAACATGAATAAAAGCTTCCCAAATCCAGTTTTTTTCCTCTACCCACCTGCTAACTTGAAGAGAAGCATACATGTAACGTATTTGAAACATAATTTTACTTACCGGTCTTTTGTGACTGAAGAAACTCCGAGAGAGCCGGATTTTGCAAGACAGCATTCCATACATTTGGATCACTAGCAATTGAAGCCACGACAGACTAGATAACATTATCAAGAAAATAAACATCAGGAAACCAGGTCACCAGTAAGACTAATTTCACCGCATAAGCAAAAACTTAAAAGGACTACATTTCTCACTTATAAATGACAATATGGCTTCCCAAGTACATACAGGACCCCCTAAAGTCAATAACATGACTCAAGGGCAATCAAAATGCCAAGTAAACGTAGGTGAGTGTCTAAGCCTTAGTAGGAAGCAAGGTATCAGTCAGTATGTAGAGACATGCATGTGCAATAATAATGAAATTTCATCAATTTTGCAAATTAGAACCCCACCCCACACCATACACACACACACACACACACACATCAAAAAAAAACATTTTTGGGGTGTATTGAGAGGATTAGTAAAAATAAAAAATCTCAGCCAAGAAAAATACATGTGAGCAAATCACGCAAAGAATCTGGACATTGCAGGCCTAAGTATTTCGCGACCAACGTGTGTAGAAACCTGGGAATCCACCTCCTTATCTAAACTATTCGTTATTCAATACTACCATAAGTGTATAAAGAGAGTATTCAATGGAGAACCTGGGCAGCAGAATTCTCATTAAGAAGCCTAAATGCTTTGAGGGCATTATTTGGCAGGGATTTCGTTGTGTTCTCGCTAACAACACAAGCTTTAGTCTCCGAATATTGTTCTTTGGAGATCAATGACAAAGCAGAGTCCTGATCCGCATCCTGGTATCCAGTAGGGTTTGGAGAGGACAGATATATCCTGAAAATCACGCCCATAATAGACACAATGATTTAACAAAATATACTCCAAGCTCCATTCAAACAAGATGCAAACATAAGCAGAGAATCCACCGTGGGGAAATGAACAACATTACAGGAAAGGAGTCATTCCTAAAACAATAATAGAGTCTTAGACTGCTACTCGAGTGCAAATCGTGTTGGTTTAGGCTTCAGATATGAGCCTAGAAACACTTTTTTCCTTAAAGAATAGAGACTACACCTTGAAACAAACGAGATCCAGAGAAATTAACCTTAGCAATAAAAGTTTTACTTCAAGTTTCCAGAGAGACTATTAAGGCCATTTAACTAAAATTAGAGGTTATGTTATGTTAAACGGCAAAAAATAATTCAGAGAGGGTTTAAATAACTTTTTCTTTGACAGTGGTAGACTGGGACTTGGTTCCTAAATTCCCTCAAACAAGCTGAGGGAGGACGCCCAATTGCATATCATTAAAGAACAGCTTATACATTCGCATAATACGTATACAAACTTTAAGCACACTTCTCACTCGATAATACTTCGTATAAAAAGTCAGCCGCATAACTCATTATACACAATCTAAAGAACTTGAGTTAACCAAGTCACACATCCTCATATAACACTTTTTATTGTAGCAATTCAACAGCAGCATCAAACTTAAAATTTTCATTCATTGGAAGTACCATTAATATCCTTGCTTCTATCCTCCAGTGCACCCACGACATTGCAAGCTTTAAAATCAATAACAGCTCTTCCCATGAACTAGTTCATATTTATAATATAATGAACCTGATACTGCACACTTCATAGTAATAGACAATGCCAAACAAGATTCCACTCAATCAAGTAAAACCACACATAGTTATTCCAACAATAAAAATACACTACAATAATGGCCCATTTGGTTGCTGATTTTAAGCTAACTTTTCTGCTTTCCGCTTGTACAGTTATTCCTTTTTCGTTTGGTAAAGACGAGATCTTTGGCTTTTCAGCAGAAAAAACTACAAATTCAACAAAGAAATACAAAGTTCCGAGAAGTCTTTCTAATTTTCTACCTTAAAGAGGAGTTTTCAAGAGGAATAAAATCATTCTTTCTCATCCCGAGTAAACATTTCATTATAAAAGCTTCAGCCAAACAATTTATAGGATGTATTTCTAAGTTCTGTTTCTAACCAATACAATGACTCCACAGATACATCTACCAATAAAATATAGAATTAATGAACAAATCAATGTCTAGTCCAGGATCCCTATACAGGAGATGCTCAAGCGGTCAAATTCATGTAAACTTTCTTTGATGTATTTATGCATGGTGCTTAAAGGCCAGATAGCTAAAAATTGAACTTTTGTTCAAATTCATAATTAAATTTGGTTTTATATCAATATGAGGATGTTGCAGTCTCCATCAGACTACTTCTAATTATGCCTAATGAAATGCTCGAATAGAATCAGTAATTTTTTATTAGAGCAAATCAGCTGTAGCATCAAACATAAAATTTTCATTCACTGGGAGCAGCACTATCCTTCTTGCTTCTATCCTCGGGTGCAAACACGACATTGCAAGCTTTAAAATCATAACAGCTCTTCCTAAGAATTGGTTCATATTTGTAATATAATGAAATTCCTGACAGTGCACATGTCATAGTAACAGACACTGTCAGCAAACAAGATTCCACTCAATCAAGTAAAAACACATGGTTATTCCCAACAATTAAAAGTACACTAAATTAATGGCCTATTTGGTTGATGATCTTAAGCTAACTTTTCTCTTCTCCGCTTGTACAATTATCTCTTTTTTAGTTTGGTAAAGACGAGATCTTTGGGTTTCGGGATGAAAAAAACTACAAAATTCAACAAAGAACTACAAAGTTCCGAAAACTCTTTCCAATTTTCTACTTCAAAGATCAAAGAGGAGTTTTCGAGAGGAAAAATATCATTCTTTCTCACCCTGAATAAGAATTGTATTTACTTAAAGCTGCAGCCAAACAACCCATAGGATGTACTTCTAAGTTCTAACCAATACAATCAACTCCACAGATACATCTACCAATAAAATATAGAACTAATGAACAAATTAATGTCTGGTCAAGGATCCCTATATAGCAGGTGCTCAAGCGGTCAAATTCATGTAAACTTTCTTTGATGAATTTATGCATGGTTCTTAAATGCCAAATAGCTAAAGTTTGTAATTTGTTAAATTACATGATGAAAATTGGGTTTATATCAATATGAGTATGTTGCATTCTCCATCAGCCTACTTCTAAATATACCTGATGAAATGCTAGAATAGAATCAGTATTTTTTTATTAGAGCAAATCAGCAGTAGCATCAAACATAAAATTTTCATTCATTGGGAGCACCATTATCCGTCTTTAAAATCATAACAGCCCTTCCCATGAATTAGTTCATACTCGTAATATAATGAATTAGCTAAAGATTGTAACTTTTTGTTAAATTACATGATTAAAATTGAGTTTATATCAATATGAGGATGCCGCAGTCTCCTTCAGCCTCCTTTTAACTATAGGTAACCAAATGAAATGCTAGAATATAATCTGTAATTTTTGTTGTTAAAATACATGACAAAAGATAGAGATATAATTTCTATAACAGCTCCCTGACCTTCAAACTACTTCTAGCAAATAACTAACTAACTTCTCCCAACTAACTTTTCCTAAGCTAATTTCTCGTTGATAAATTAATATAAACTTATGCGCAGGGACGAAACCATGAACTGTAAACGAGAAGGGCTGAAACGATAATTTTGGTAAATGAGGGCTACAACGATAATTTGTGAAGGTTTTAATTAGATTAGATTACAAAAAAAATCCCTTTGTCATCAATTTTTTATCAAAATGGGGAGAGGCTGCCCCCGACTGTCTCCAGCTAGTGCTTATGCCGTATGTTGAATGAAAGGCCAGAACCAGTAAATCTGTATAAAATAAATGGTAAAAGATCGAAACTTCTATTGGTACGATAAATATTAAATACTACAGTCCCCTTCAACCTACTTCTAGCAAATAATTAACTAATCAAATACCATAAATTACTCGCAAAGAATTAACTAATCAAATAGTACTAAAATTTACTCCTAACATACCTATCAAGAGCGTCTTTAAGCTAGAACCCGTGAATCGATGAAAGGTAAAAGATCAAATTTTGGTACGATAAATAGTACAGTTCCCTTTAACCTACTCCTAGCAAAGAATTATCAAATCAAATACTATAAATTACTAGCAAAGAATTAACTAATCAAATACTATAAATTACTAGCAAAGAATTAACTAATGAAATTCTATAAATTAAAATTACTAGCAAAGAACTAACTAATGAAACACTATAAATTAAAATTACTAGCAAAGAACTAACTAATGAAACACTATAAACTAAAATTACTAGAAAAGAATTAACTAATCAAACACTAAATTAAAATTACTAGCAAAGAATTAACTAATCAAACACTATAAATTAAAATTACTAGCAAAGAATTAACTAATCAAACACTATAAATTAAAATTACTAGCAAAGAATTAACTAATCAAACACTATAAATTAAAATTACTAGCAAAGAATTAACTAATCAAACACTATAAATTAAAATTACTAGCAAAGAATTAACTAATCAAACACTATAAATTAAAATTACTAGCAAAGAATTAACTAATCAAACACTATAAATTAAAATTACTAGCAAAGAATTAACTAATCAAACACTATAAATTAAAATTACTAGCAAAGAATTAACTAATCAAACACTATAAATTAAAATTACTAGCAAAAAATTATCTAATCAAACACTATAAATTACTAACAGACTAGCAAAAAATTAGCAAATCAAATACTATAAATTCCTAACATGCTAGCAAAAATCAAATTATCAAAATACTAAAAAAATAACAAACATACTTATCAAGAGCGTCTTTCAGTTCACTGGTCGCCACTTTCGCCTCCTCTAAACTCGGCGCCCCACCGAAAACAAGCCTCGGCAAAGGCTCTCCGGAAACCACCGTCTCCGTCACATCTCCCTCTCCTCCGGCGAACTCCCAGTCGTCTAACTCCCAGCACGGCCTTTGCGCCGCCGCATCGATCGGGTTACCGTTGGTGGTGTTCGCTGACGAGATTCCGGTCCACGTCACCTCCTCCGACGGACGAGTCGCCGTAGCACGGCGAGCGGCGGAGGCGATGGATTGGTTTCCCGGAGACACGCCACGGATGCCGGAGTTTAGGCCGGCGATCTTCGCCGCCGCTCTGATCGCTCCTCCTCCGCCCATTTTTTTTTGGATTTAAATTGATTATAGTATTGGATATGTATATAATTATAGATAGATATGAATAATTTGATATGGATATGATATGTATGTAATTATAGATAGATATAAATAATTTAATATATAGGTGTGAGGGGATTGTGGACTTATGGTTTGCCACGTGGCGCATTCTTCGTGCTTAAGATACAAGGTGCGTTGAGTTTCAGTGATATTATTTACAGTATTAGTCCCTGGAGTTGAAATGTGATTCCTATTTGATCACTTTGGTTTTCACTTTTCATACAGACGTGTTTGAGTTTTGATATGGACTAATAGGTGACTAGTTTTGTTCTAATTGGCCTAAGACGGGTTTTAAGTGAAAACAAGTTTTCTCATTGTTTAATAATCACTGTCTCATTTGTCAAATTACCTTTTTTTTTTTACTTGACCCCGTTTAAACATCTAGGCGCCTAAAGTCACATGTTCTTTGATTTCCGCCCAGGTGTCGTTTCGGTTTGCTTTTTCATACTTAGCAGTTTAGTGATACAAGGTTAGAATGAGTGTGTATATTAATCGATTTAATAATTATGTTCAATTTAAATCCTCTAAAGAAGGAGAAAAGAGACTGATAACTCATTGGTCCCATTCGAGCTGAACAGAGGATCCGTTTCCAGTTTCTGATAAGCAACACCTATGAGGAATTCTATTTTTTAACAATTTTATTTGACTTTTACAGAATTACAGGATTTGAGTTGTCTATTGTTGAGTTACTTTGTTGTAAGTTGGTTGATATGTGTAAGTGTAACATTACTAAGATAATTATGAAAGTACAGCTATTACGAGAAGACACACTGAAAGGACTAAATTCTTGTTCAGTTCTCTGAAAGGAAGGAGTACAAATCATTGTTTTCCAACAGTGAACACAAAAGGCCTTCCATAACTCATATTTGTCGACCTTATGACTCCAACATACCTGATGGCAACATCAATTTCATGACTAGCTTCGTAGAAGTCGTAGTTATGTTGCTGTCATTTATCCAAATAACTTAGTTCCCAACAAACAAACAAGAACAAGTGGAGGTACTCAGGTACATCCAATATAAACACAGGATTCTTCTTCTTTCTGAAAATGAGGAAAGTGTTCTGAAACAATATATAACTGTGATCATGAGAGAGCACGGCTCATGATCACAGCTTTTGTAGCTCCTTTAAGGTTCAAGATGCCATTACGGTTCTTCTTACCTAAAGCATGCTCATCTTCCATACGAGTAAAAATCATATTAAGTTCAGTAAGAAACAATAATGCGTTCAAGGAAATGGACCGTTCTCTGAGGTAATAATAGTATTATAGATGCTAAGTATCATGAAAGGTGAAAATCTGAGACTACAACCAGAGAGTTAAATTATCACATGAAGAGAGCTACAGATCAACAACGGGTGCAAATAATCAAAATAATTGCAAAGAAAGGCTTCAAAATTAGGATGAGAACATCAAAACCTCATATAACTTTGATTTAAATAAGAGGGCTAAAAAAAATACAAGGATAACAATGTGAAGCCATTATGGTTTTAACAATAAAAAGTAATCAAAATTTTCCAGCTAAAGTTCAACCATGACGCTGCCAACGCTAAATCAGTGACCATCATACAACAAATTACTGGTAAAAGTACTCACTGACAACTTAACGGAAAAGGAAAATAAATATAAAACTAGGCATGCTCGTAATGGTGCAACTTGTAGAGCAACACTTTCCCAGCAGCATTTCCCACAGCCATGAACCCTCCACCTGGACTAAAATCCAAACAACGTGGATATTGCAATGCACGGTTTTGCGGCGGCCAATTAGAGAAAACAGTAAAAGACGGAACATGTACCAGCTTCAAACTACTATTCTTCATATTTGAACTGATAGCCAAAATCTGGGCGTCATGATTGAACTTCATAAAATCCACTTTTGTAGTCAAATTCTCAATGGCCTTTATTGGCTTTCGTTTCCCGCCCAAAAACTCTTCTCTGTTGTAAATATTCACAATGCCACTATCTTGACCAGTGGCAAACAAATTACCATTAGGAGAAGTACAAATAGACGTACCGTTAATGCAACCTTCATCTACAACTTTGTGAAAGCAAGCCATCTTTCTCAAATCCCAATGATAAATTTGACCATCACCACCAGAGCTAAGTAAATGTTGTCCGTTATTAGCAAAAGCCAAAGACCTAGCAGTTCCATTCATTTTAAGTGTACCTATAAGTTGCTTAGTTTTCGTCGAAACCAACAAGATATACCCTTCGTTACCGACAAAAGCAATCGTATTAGAATCGGGTGAAACTTCAAATACCTCCAAGCTTTTCTCTTCCCTCCCCGTTAAAGGACCTACTTTATCGACCTTGGCTTTTACCAAATCAAGGGTATAAAAGAACTTTCTCCTACCCGAGACAATAACTTGAGAACCATCAGGTAAAAAAGCCGCTTTTCGAATGGGACAATCCTCGAGAAAAATACTTTGAACTTTGGTATTTCTTTTGCCATCTATTTGGAAAAACCTTAGCGTTTTATCTAACCCACCCGTAAGTAGCAACTGGGCATTTCTATGAAATTCAACCGAATTTATCGGACCTTTAGAAGGGTCTTCAACATTTGAATCAACTAATCTCGAATATTCAAGCAATCCAGGTAAAAGCCTCTCACTCCTCTTCACAACAAGATCCTCATTTGATCTAAGAATATCATCAACACCTTCAATATCCTTAGTTTTATTGTACCCACTTGCCATTACTGTCCCATTTTCATCATCAGAATCTTCATCATCTGAGCTGTAAATTTTCGATTTCGAATTAAGACGAGCCCACTCTGTCCCTGGGTTCATTTTCGCGTGTTGAGCCCTTAATCTCGACACGTATGTCGAACCGGATATTACACTCTCGTCCTCTTCTTTCCTTAGCTTCCTCAATCTGTTTACATTAGCAATATTTATTTTAGTTTTTTCCTCTTCCTCATCCACCCATACAGGTTTCTTTTCCCTATTACCTTCTTCATCATCATCATCAACACTGTTTTCCAATTCGGTGTCCTCCTCGTAAGCCTGGAAATCTCTATTAGCAGATTTATCCATAAAAAACCAATCAGAATTTTCCTTGTCCTCATTTCCTAATTCCTCTTCGTTTTCTTCGCCAAATTTAACTGGTGAGTACAAAGAACCAAACATTAAATCTGCCAGTTCCTTTTCCTCTAATTCCAACTTCTCGTGAGCTTCTTTTCTTTTCTTTGTTTCTTGTGCAACAAAACCATTTTCTTCTCTATCTTCAATCTTTGGTTCCTCTTCTAAAAGTGAGGCTTGGCGAGAAGCTTTCCTCTTTTTCTTCTCAATTTTTTCTTTGGGAAGGACATTTTGCGAAATCAAACTCATTTTATAGATAAAAGATCTGTAAAAGAAGAAACTGAAAACAAATCATGCCAAACTCGTTAGTTACAAAAACGATATCAATTTGGAAAAAAGGGTAAAAATCAGATAGCAAATCGATAAATTGATGCAAGGGGCGTCTACTACTATCAGACTATCGGCACTTTTATGTAAAAATAATTGAACCTCATCAAAGTTGGTCTCTAGGTTTAATAAAATGAAACAAAACGATTAATCAAAGGTTAGTTACCACTTATAACTTTCCAGAACAATATAACATTATTTCCTCCAACCATTAAGTGTTACAGTATTAAAAACGTAGTAAACTAAAAACTAATACATAATAAGAGAAAGGGCCGTATTCACTTGATTCAAACAAGCGTTTTATAACTTAAATAGTTCAAATTATTAGGTTCTGTTCCTATTCAACAGCATTGGTTTTTTTCCACAAGGAAAACTACTCATACTGTCACACAACAAAACTGAATTTCGAAATCTGGATCCATAAAAAGAAGGACAATCACAAGAAAATCAAAACATGAAAATAACCTAACAAATTTTAAAAAGTAAATAGAATCTAATCTTCACTACTCTTTTTCTTCCTTACGAATACGTATGGAAGATAAGCGTGGGGCTTGCCTGTTTGCAACTTCTAATTCATATATCATTCTGGACATCTTCAAAAGCCAAGAACTTTAGCTTTCGCGAGGGAATTTTGAAAAGGCTAGAAATTTATCTGGACACAGTTCAGCTTCGTGAAATGTAAGAGTATGGATTGGCAGATTGCAACTCTCAACCAGGCTATTCCAGAATTCTACATGCATTCTGTGATGTGCATTTTGATGCCAAAAGAACTGTGCTTTTTTAAACTTTACACGATCCATTAAAAAGCAAGAATTTTCATGATGGATGGAATATATTCTTAGCTTGTCTGCTTGCGCGACTTTTATCTTAGCCATTGTTGATTTTTGTCTACAAGCTGCAGTATGCAGCGGGATTCTCAGCTTAAAGGGTTCATGTACTTGGCCACCATGAACAATAAAAAAACCTACAAGTTTTAAGCTGAATAAACCGAACAAGTTTTTTATCGTCTAGAAACAATGCAGAGACCCTGGTATACTTTAAAGGTACAACTTTTAACAAAACTAAAAACCACCAATTGGGTCAATGAATCATACAAAATAGCTCTAAACATTTACATAATCCATTAGGTTCAGTACTTAACTCTAAGTAACTATTTAAAACCACCAATTGGGTCACATAAAACTCTACAAAGGCATAAACATCAACAAAAAGAAAAGATATTTCATATTTATCGGGTTTGGCCGTTTTACTAACCTAACAACCATCAGCTTACTCATGTTTCATTTAATTATATCTCTTTTTAGCTGGAACTGTAATCTTTTCAAAAAATAATAGAATCAGTAGCTGTTTTTGAGTTCTTTCAAATTATATATTACATGTTTGGTAGCCAACAGGCCTAAAACCTCATTCTTTTACTGGAATAAACAAATAAATTGAACATAAGATCAGTCCACAATCAAATTATAAATTGTAAGCTAACTTAAAATTTGATGATAGCCTTGTCTTGAATTTTCTACATCAATACAATTAAATTCTAAACCTGGGTTTTACACCCAAAACAGATTAAAAAAAATTAGAAAAAAAGACAGACCTTGAATGAGTTATAGGATTAGATTATAAACCTGGGTTTTACACACAAAGTAAAATGGAGATAAAAAAAAAAAAAAACACCTTTAATAATGAATAGGAGAAACGAATATGTTGTCGAATGTCGATTTAGTACAACTGAGAGAGAGAGAGAGAGAGAGAGAGAGAGAGAGTCGGCTAATGTATCTTCTTGTTGGAAAACATCATAAGCCCTAGCATTTACCAATATTGCACATGGTTTATTTCGAATTTAACCCGGCCGGATACTAAAACAATATAAATCCGAGACGAGTTGAGCTCGGTATTATTCCGATATTTTTTGAGTTCGGGATCGGTTGTATTCTTTGATAATTGATATATATCGACATGTGAAATCATATAGTATTTTATTTTACATTTTGTTGGTAAAGCGGAAACAATATATGAAAATATCTTATCATATTTTACTAGTTTCTACAATTAGGCACTCAACTTTATAAAACTTGGTCAATCAAGGAACTTCGTATTGTTGGCATTTAATTTTCTAATTGTTGTAGGATATTATTGTCCATCTTGGGCCTTACTTTATTGGGCCTCTATTGGGCTTTCCTAGCATATGTAACCCTACCTTCTATTATATAAAGAAGGTTAGGGGGTCTCTTGATGTAACTTCCCTACACTTATCTATGAATAAAAGACGACTCCTTTATCTCTCTATACTTGTATCTCCATATCTATATATCTAGCTAATATGTCACACAACACGTTATCGGCACTTTGCTCGTGAAGAATAGGATATACGCTCGCAGATATTGGAGATTTTTTTTGTAAACGCACAGATATTGGGTATCTATAAACCTTGAGGTTTATCCGGTTTTTATTGTGTTCGATCGGGCTTCCCAAAATACGAGGCGTACGGTACAATATTTTACAAATTAAAATTGCTAATTGCATGTTAGATTGATACCGATGATCGCATGGTAAAATAGTAATTGCTCTTGATATTGTTCGTTCCATGTTAATAATATATTCAACGAATTACTCTGTTACTGGTTGCTTTTGTATCACATAATATTATAATACTTTTACTTGTTACGTGGTTATCATATGTTAGGAGTTAAAAAAAGCTATTTTTAATTCTACTGCATATATAAATCTAGTGTATATTCTCCATGTTAGTAACATACTTGGATGATGTCTCCGTGTATATTCTCCTAGATTAATAAGCTGACATGTATCATATTATGTATGTTGTGTATGAGACAAAATATGAGTAATACTATTTTGAATTGAAACCAGCTGAGAACTTACTTAAGGACCGAGCTGTATCATATTAGTTATAAGTCGGACTGTATATGCCATGAATTGAAACCAGCAATACTATTTTGTAATTCGCTGAAACTATAGGCTGAGCTGTTAATTACTTAAGGACCAAGCTGTAATTTTCTAGAATTTATGGACTGTGTATGTAATAAGACTAAAACTGAAAATAGCTTATAGTAAGACACTCAGGATCCCTGTAGTTTAACATTGTATACATAATAGTATGTAGTTTAACCTTGTATACATAATAGTATGTACGTGAGTACAGATTCGCCTAGTATATGGCCTAAGCATATAAATTTAGATATTGCTAATCTGTAATTCAATCAAATCCTTGCATGATCATTTAGTTATCATGTATAAAACGTGCATGTGTATTGTATAGTGATAATTAAAATTTACCCTCCCTGCATGTGATATGGTAAATTAGTAATTAAAATATACTGCCCCATGCATGTTGTATTTATCGTTAATTAGATCTTGCTATGTATATGATATGTACACATGTAAAATATGTTAATTTGCGAAATCATATATTTTCACATTTAAGTTGGAAAAATTATGAACCTTCCCCAACTAGGCTCACCTATTTGGATACGATGTCTAGGAAAGATATAGGCGGAAGTCGATATCCTAATAAGGTCGGGTTTTAAGTGGCATTCGTGCCCTCCACCCTCACCGTCTTTCCTGGTCGTGTTCAATTAGAGCTACCGAAAGGGGTTGACTAAATAATAATTTCCCCGAGTGTGTTTATATAGTGATGTATGTTTCGCCGAATTGGTATCTCAGTATCGACCCGTCGTTCGACCAATGAGAACCAATTCACATTAAAAGCAAAACTATTTTCGAACCTGTCGTTTCGAAACAAAGTTTGTGCTTGTGCAAACCATAAACATATAAACCAGTCGTTTTATATGAAAAATAATTCAGAACTCCCAACACATGTTGGATGCCATCTATGATGAGAAAATTCGCAAAACATACTTGCGAAATGACTGTTTAGACGTTGATGTTATTCCGTCACCACATGTTAGTCACCCTGATGTGTGAAAATGTGATGCCAAATTTTTTTTTGGATGCCATCTTTGATGAGTAAACACGAGTTTGTTGTTACACTCAGGATGAATGCTAAGGCGTTGATTTTATTCCGCCGCCACATTTGAGACGTGATGAGTCTATGGTGAACAAATGTCTGAAATTGACATATTGGAGCAATCCTTCACCAAAATACTAGCTTGGAAATTGTATTCCATAAGCAGTATCGTGAATTTATATTCACCATGTTCCTTTATCGCCCATCTGTTATTGGATAAGAAAATTACCCCGGTGAGTAGTTTTAATCCTATTGGGTCAATGGCGAATTGTTTGCCTGATATTAATGCTCTTCGTGTACATTTTTTTCCACGAATCGAGAACCGAGACAAGTGTTATTTGTCTCGAACTGTCGCGATCCCGATGAATCGCCTAGCCAAGCAAGATTTTAGACAATCGTTAAAATCGAAAACCTGTGGCTCCAAGACAGTAATTGAAAGGAACAATATGGCCCGTTGTCACAAAGCAAGAGATAATGCTCAATGAGGCAACTCTATGCTATAAAGACAAAGGTCATGCACGGTTACTCCTTAAATAGTTCAAAACTATTACAAAGGTGAAAAAACCGATGCTAATGTGGTTAAAGCTAACTGAAAGGAAACTCTTGAGACCCCCAGTTTTGTGGCTCAAATGAGTTTGATACCTTTCTTTATTGATTTTGATAAATCATTGAGCCATTTTTCGCTCATCTGGATTATGTTTTTCCATTTGGAATATGATTTTTCCATTTGGACATACTTTTGGATTATGGTTTGCCTGTTTACGAAATTTCTCGAAATAATTTAAAGTGTTTTGAGCAAATTCCTTTGACAAATGTGACCAAACTTTAAATTATGAAATTTTAGGCAATACTTGTGGTGTAGTTGGTTTTTTTTGGAAATAGTGGGTAACAATGTACCACATAATTTCACCAACTACTTGCCTAAAAGTGTACTCAGTGACAGCGATTCTGGACCTGTCGTTCCAAATCGAAATCTTTGGTAAAGCCAAATTGATTTGTCAAATATGAGGCGTTATACTCCTATAGGTCCTGTTGTACCTTGTTGAGTTATAAAATATTCGAGAAAACCAGTGTTACCTGGTAATAGCTCATGAAAGAATTGAAATTTCTTTACATAGTCTCCATTCAATACGACCAAAAGCGTATTTTTAGAGGAGTTGGAATGTCTTTCAAGTGGTTGCTATCACATTCTTTAAAGCGTTTAAAGTTTCCTTATCATTTCGCCTGTCGTCAAATGATAAAGAATTTAAATGCTAAGACATGATTGTCTTTACTATCATTCGCCTGTCGTCGATTGATAAGAGCATTTTGATATTGTGGCATTGACCGGATTAGATATTCCCGGGTCAAAAGACGATGCTTGATTTATAATCGCATCGCATTTGGATTCTCTTTGAGGATATATTTCGTGATTAATCCGAAATTCATGCCACTAATGCTCACTTTGAAAGACTAGTATGTGTAAAGATCACGAAATGAACTCGTAGAATTCTTGTAAAGAATTGAAGGAGTTATTGTGGACTTATCCAACCATAAGACGGACCATAAATATAAATGGTTATGGTTGATGCATCGACAATATGGTCACATTTTAATGTTGTCCACATAAATGCAGCATTTTCCAAACTTTTAGCCCTATCATTAAGTTGATGGCTCATGATCCGGATTATCCTGAAAAGTCTAGCCGACTTGATAATTCCGAAGAGTAATAATCGAAATTTCGATTTGAATTACTTGAGTTTGGAAATTGAAATTGAACATCCTGTCGATTATGTTCAGACCCAAATGGACTCACGGAAAGTTTGATGATGCGACTGCAAATGATTGCACGCATTTCTTGGTCTTGCGCACCAAGATTTATATTTCCGTATGGGGTTATGCTATTTTGCTGCATTGGTCCGTTATGAGGCCCATAGACACTCAAACACCATATGCGTACCAGCTGGTTACTGGTTATGAGCCAGAAGTCTCATATTAACGCGTGTTTAGAGTGATTAATTAATATTTTAATTGAGCCGTTCTAGCGTTCAAAATATGGACCTCTGAATGGGACATAAGTCGATTATGAATCTCCTGCCTATCATTTGATAGAGTAACCTTGGCAAGCGATCTCTTTACCGCATGATATGCGAAAGTGACATCGCTAAGACTGTTCTCCCCGTCGTTAGGGGGAGATTTGCACGTTACCGTTAATAAGGAACGACGTGAAGTAACGTGGCATAACCCACTCAGTCTTAGCTTGATCCCCAAAACTGCACTTAGTGATAAGTAAGTGCATAGACTCCCTCAAGTCTAACTAAATGCCAAACGCATTTAATGACTTTATGAGATGTCACGAGATCATTTATACCTGCTGCAAAATGCTTGCAAGGATAGACGTCCCTGTCGGACGCCGTGTTCCTGTCGTAACACGTTGCTTTTGGCCGAACCCGCCAAGCAAAGGACGCTGCCGTCGGCCGTCAGTCTGTCATCCTTCCTAAGATATGAGGAAGTTGACCGGTTCTTAATTCGTTCAGCCCCAGAGGTGGTGAACTGAAACTCGTTCGTCGCACGAGATTATAAAGGATCTAGGAGATGTGTGATTCCTCTTCATCCTAAGAATCTCGAAATATCTGTCGATCATGATATCTTAGACGATATTGAAGCGAAACGAGACTGTCATTGATTACTTGTTCATATATTCGGTGACGACTGATAATATGAACAAATTATGACAGGGAACCATGTACCGTTGCCTGAAGTCAACGTAGGATAGACTGTACTAATGGAAACTTGCAATCCAAGTAGACTCCTTAGCGAAAGTGTGTTCGGACCTGTAGCTCCAACACCACCAATGTTAAACGAGTTCGTTTATTTGGTTATTCGTAAGGAAAAGTGATGAGAATAATGAGATTGTAGAATGCTCGCCTAGTAGCGCATGGCTTCTCTCACACCTTGGAATTGATTACGAGATGGTTGATTTCCTTGTAATGGACATTATAACAGTCCCCTACTTTACCAGTTTAGTAGTTTCCGAAAAACTGAGTATGCAGCCATGAATGTGGTCACGGTTTTATCTATATAGGGATTTAGACAAAGCGATATAGATGAAGGTCCCTGTGTGACTTCATAATGCTTAAATCAAGTAGTTCCTGACCACGGAACACGATCTCAATTAACTGAGACGTTCACTATATGGATTAATATAATCCGAGCGGATGTGGTATACCGCCTAAGTGAGTACTTGATTAGCTTGGGATACTTGAACAAGTATTATGCCCTTGCGTGTTTTATTACGCGATCCATTTTTGGATTTGCCTTCGAGATGAAGGATCATGGGAAGACACGGTAGTGACTCAACCTGATGATTGAGTCCCGTAAAGATTGAATCTAAGTCCATGATTCAGACTACACCCAGAAGGTGTTATGACGTTTTAGTCATCATGACGCTAAGTCGTCAGATTCTCCCATGATCGTTCGATCACTAGACATTGATATAGACCCAGTCCGTCCCTGATGAGACGATGAAGAGATATTGAACCATAATGTTCATATCTAAGTACAATAAGCGCATCATTGTACTTGGTCTAATGTGCTAGGACGAACATCTCGTCTGTTGTGAATGGTATAGCTCGACACAACATCGCGCTAACACGCTGCCATCGAAATGGCACTAAAGACACATTCCCTTACCTTATGGTAATTTTGGAAGTGGGCTAGTTTATCCCATTTGCGTCATCGAGTGTACCTACCCCCTTCGGTACTCGAATTAACGCAACCCTTTTTCGGTTATACCGATGCCGGTTACTTATCAGACCCGCATAAGGGATATTCCTAACATGGTATGTCTTTACCATTAGGAATAAGGCGACATCTTGGAAGTCTTGGAATGACTCCAAGTGAATCACTCTGGTCTATTCGTGCTCTATGAGACGACTAGAGAGTGTATATGGCTTCGAGCTAGTATTAGTCATATTTGAATTACATATGTTCTGTCTCACGATCCAGATAAAACACTTGTCATAGAAGACAACTTGTTGTTATTGATCAAGAGAGACATGACTACATTATGCTATTTAGCATTTCTCGCCGAAATTAATCTTCACAAATGAAGTTTAAGAGCATCCAGTTGAATGCTCGTTCTATTCCACGTTAGATTTTCTTGCATCCAGTCGTATGTAAGTAAATGAGGCATCCACCCGAATGCTCGTACTCTTTCTTGGAATATGAAATATTTGCACCCAGTCATGTGCAAGTGAGGGAGAGCATCCAGGTGAATGCTTATTGTACTAATTACTACTTAGTCGAAATTCTCGCACCCTGTCGTGTGCAAGTGAGGGGGAGCATCCAGTCGCATGCTCGTGTACTCTTTTTGTCCTTAGACCAAGGTTTTTTCCCACTGGGTTTTCCTTGGCAAGGTTTTTAGCGAGACACGTTCCCATCATACCTCACTTAAGATTGCCGAAATTAGGGGGAGTATCCTGTTGTATACTTCTTACCACTGTGTACTCTTTTGTCCTTCGACTAGAGGTTTTTCCCACTGGGTTTACTCTAGCAAGGTTTTGATGAGGCACCTGTTTTGTGGTTGATCCCCTACTACTACCACTGTTGCACTATTTTTCCTTCGATCAGAGATTTTCCCATTGGGTTTGCTCTGTCAAGGTTTTGATGAGGCACACTGTTTTGTGGTTAGTTACTTACATGATATTTCGGCCTATATCATTCGGCTACACAGTTTCTCCTAGGTACCGGTTTTGTCCCACATTGGGTTTTCCGTCCCTAAGGTTTTTATGTGTTTAGCACTGCGAATGAACTCGACTCAGATCGACTGCATGAAGACGAAGAATTCAAGACGTCCAAAGGGGGAGTGTTGTAGGATATTATTGTCCATCTTGGGCCTTACTCTATTGGGCCTCTATTGGGCTTTCCTAGCATATGTAACCCTACCTTCTATTATATAAAGAAGGTTAGGGGGTCTCTTGATGTAACTTCCCTACACTTATCTATGAATAAAAGACGACTCCTTTATCTCTCTATACTTGTATCTCCATATCTATATATCTAGCTAATATGTCACACAACACTAATTGGATTTTTGTTGTTGTTATTGAATCATATCATTATTTTTTTTACTATAAATCTAACCAAACTAGTAGCATATATTTCCAGCTTGTACCAATTTAGTACTCAATCTATAATGTTTAATTGGACATGAGTGCGCTGACTAGATGTTAAAAACAAAACTTGATTACGTACTCAGTTGAAAAAGTATGTGGGTTGAATACTAAATCATTAAAAGCAGATAGTATATGGTAGTGTTGGCCCGTGCGGCTAAACCTTAGGGGGGGTCAATAAGGTTTTTGGTGCTTTTTGCGAAATTAAACTTAATGGCAACTAACAACCCAACTTTTTGAAAATGTTAACTTCAAACGCAAGCAAGAAAATAAACAATAATGTAAGTTACGGAAAGTAAAAGTTAAGGAAGAAATTGACACCGTGATTTATAGAGGTTCGGCAAAACAGTCTACGTCCTCTTCTCGGTACTACCGAGTATTTCACTAAAAAAAAACTTCTTCCGAATATTACAATCCTAACGAGCTAATCGACCGATTAAGCTCCCCATCACTCTATGAGTAGCCAAGTGTTTAACCTAGAACTTTTAACCAACACTTTGGCTTAAAAGCTTCTACCCAAGCACTCACTCGCAAATGAGTTTATATTTTACTCTTTACAATTTTGTTACAACAATGTAACTACACTCATTATTTTAATTGCTTCTAAATAAGCTAATTGGTGAGTTTTTGATGTTGTTTGAGCTCGAATCGTTTTCTCCTTGATTTCCCTCTTTCTCGAATATTTTCACCAAAATGGTGATTTTTAGGGTTTTGATTGAGATAGGTTGAAAGAAGATGAATAGATGTAATTGATGTCTTTGGAGAGTGATTTGGGTGGTTTATCTGGTCAGCAAAGTCTGTTTTTTTGTTATATGACCGTTGGTAGTGGTTGAGGCTTTTATCCAATGGTTTTAAGCCATTTCCTAGAAAAAACTGAAAAACTGTTTTTGAAAACTGCAGAAAACGATCGGTCGTTTTATGCAGACGATCGGTCGTTTTCAGAAAACGATCGGTCGTTTTCTGAGAAACGATCGGTCGTTTTTCAGACGACTTCACTGGAAGAATTTGGACAAAAAACGATCGGTCGTTTTTGTCCAGACGATCGGTCGTTTCTTCAGTATTCACGCTTTACTTCGAATGCTTGTAATTTCTTCGTTTTAGCTCTGATTCTGGTTCCGCTTTAACCGTTGGCTTCGTTTTTCTGTGCTACGGTTCGTTTTTCTGTGCTCTATCTTTTTGGCGTTCTGAAATTTACATTTTCTACTTTTGGAAAAGACAAGCATTATATCATTGAAATAGAGAAATCGTAAAATCATTAAAAACATAATCAAAGCTATAATCAAAATCAATTATTGAACTCTAAGTTCAACAATCTCCCCCATTTTGATTATGACAAACTAATGATGATTTTACAAGAAAAATATCTCCTCCATTTTAACAAAATCGCTAAATATCATTTTTCTCCCCCTTTGGCATTATCAAAATGCAATAAAAATACGGGGTAATGTGTGTGTGTGTGGGGTGGGTGGGGGGGGTGGGGGGGGGGGGGTTCCAAAGAAAAACTAAACCATGAAAAATGTTATATGATGCATATGCCCCAACTAATCACATATAAGTAAAGATTATTGGATAGAGGGTACCGAATATGTGATGTCGAGTCCACTCTCTAATGGCATTTGCATTGAGCGTTTCCAAGTCCAAATAAGTGGTACCATTTTTTGGTATGCCTTCCACTTTTGTCGATCAATGGTACTTCATTTTTGATGGTGGAGTCGATTTTCTTGACTTCCTCTACTTTTGCCGGTGTTGTCAACCACTTGTTGATTTTCTCCTTTTGGATGGAGATACCTACAACACGAGTTTTGTCCTTTGGTCCCCAATTTCTTTTGGGTCCGACATTGTTAGTGACATGGGTCTTTACTACCCATTTCAAATCGCTTCTACTAACACGAAAGCGATAAGGGCATCTAGAGGAAATATGCTCATTTCTACTACAATGTATACAATGCCTAGATTTTTTTCGCATAACGAGAGTTATACGAAGTTTTGGAAAGGTTTTTCGGAGTATCCAATTTGGTTTTAAAACCTAACCCTTTTCTATCATTAAAAGATTTTTGAAAAATCTTGGAAGTACTCCCTTTGGTAAAAACAACCTCTTGTTTAGGCGGGGTAGGAGTTTTAGAAATGTTAGAGGCCTTGACGAAGTGGGTTTTGTTTGAATTAGAGCTAATGCAATCATAACCTAAACCACTCTTATCATTGAAATCTTTTTGACAACTCAAAATGTTATCTAAAACGGTTTTACCTTTAGAAAACTTTGAAATTGTTAAATCAAGTTTTTCAATGGAGACGACAAGCTCGTTGTTTTTATTTTTCAAAGTTTCATTCTCGGTTTCTAAAAACTTGAGCTTGTCATTTAAGTTAAAAGCATGAGAACTCAAAACCTTGTTTTTGCTTTTAACTTTATCGAAAGCATCCTTTAACTCTTCAAAATTTTCTAATAGGTCGCAATCTAAAGAAGATGGTTTTGAAAGAGTTTTAGTAAGTCTAGAGACTTCATTTTTAAGAAAATTGATCTCGGTTTGTAAAGACTTATTTTGAAAAACGAGATCATTGTTTTTATCTTTCAAGTCTTCCTTTTCGTCATCTATATCATGTAAAGAGAATGACGATGTCGGAATAGACTCATTTTCAATTTTATCTCTTTTCAAGGATCTTATTTCTTCATTGAGAGAAGAATTTATCCTTTTAAGAGATTCAACCTTTTCCGAAAGTTTAGGAAACTTTTTAGAATAAACATCGCACATATGAAGTAAATCATCATAGGATAGATCATTTACCTCACCGGTTTCACTTTCACTTTCGCTTGAAGATGATTGATTAGGCTCATTGTTGTCTTCCACGGCCACATAGCAAGCAAGATGATCGACTTCATCTTGGTCGGAGCTATCGCTAGAGCTTGAAGCGGATATCTTCTTCTTGCCTTTGCTCTTGCGATTCTTGATGCAATCTCTAGCTATGTGTCCTTCCTTACCACAAGTATAGCAAACATAATCGTTAGAATAAATTGAATTATTTGTCGATTTACCTTTATGTTTGCGTTGGTCTTTTAGCTTGAGTATTTTCTTGACGATTCGAATGATTTACATTGAATTTTTGTCGTCATTGGATAGCTCATCGCTTTCGTCACAAGTTGTTCCTTTGAAAGCTATCTCCTTCTTTTTCGAGATTGGCTTGTGACTATTTAGGGTGATCTCGTGAGTAATGAGTGAACCCGTCAATGCATCAAGGGTGTATGTATTCATGTCGTGCGCCTCTTGAATTGCGGTGACCTTTGGTTCCCATTCCTTTGGTAAGCTCCTAATCACCTTTGAAACCATTTCCTTACAAGTCAAACACTTACCAAGAGATGTTAATCCATTAGTAATAGTGGTAAATCTAGCAAGCATATCGGAAATAGTTTCTCCCTCGCTCATTTTAAAAAGCTCGTAGTCATGAACTAAAAGTTGGAGTTTGCAATCCTTAACTTGGTTAGTTCCCTCGTGCATAACTACTAACTTATCCCACATACCCTTAGCCGTTTTACAAGCGGAAATTTTGTTGTACTCGTTAGGGGAAACGGCACAAACAATAGCGTACATCGCTTTAGCGTTAGTTGAGTAGGCTTCTAGTTGAGCGTTATCTAAGTCCTCTACGGGAATTAGGTTTTCGCTATTTTCGGATGTAGGTGCGGAATATCCTACTTTTATGGTCATCCAAAGTTTAACATTATAGCTATGTAAAAACATGCTCATCCTATCCTTCCAATATGAAAAATTTATTCCATCAAAAAATGGTGGAGTATTAGGCGATGAAGCAATACCGGAAGTGAAATTAAGTATATTAGCCATCGGGATCTTAACTCTTAAATCGTTAGATTCCTATATGCAAGAGCCTCGGCTCTGATACCAATTGTTGGCCCGTGCGGCTAAACCTTAGAGGGGGGTGAATAAGGTTTTTGGTGCTTTTTGCGAAATTAAACTTAATGGCAACTAACAACCCGACTTTTTGAATTCTAAGCTTAAGTGTTAATAAATGTTAACAACTTCAAACGCAAGCAAGAAAATAAACAATAATGTAAGTTGCGCAAAGTAAAAGTTAAGGAAGAAATTGACACCGTGATTTATAGAGGTTCGGCAAAACGGCATACGTCATCTCCTCGGTACAACCGAGTATTTCACTAAAAAAAAACTTCTTCCAGATATTACAATCCTAACGAGCTAATCGACCGATTAAGCTCCCCCTCACTCTATGAGTACCCAAGTGTTTAACCTAGAACTTTTAACCAACACTTTGGCTTAAAAGCTTCTACCCAAGCACTCACTCGCAAATGAGTTTATATTTTACTCTTTACAATTTTGTTACAACAATGTAACTACACTCACTATTTTAATTGCTTCTAAATAAGCTAATTGGTGAGTTTTTGATGTTGTTTGAGCTCGAATCGTTTTCTCCTTGATTTCCCTCTTTCTCGAATATTTTCACCAAAATGGTGATTTTTAGGGTTTTGATTGAGAGAGGTTGAAAGAAGATGAATAGATGTAATTGATGTCTTTGGAGAGTGATTTGGATGGTTTATCTGGTCAGCAAAGTCTGTTTTTTTGTTATATGACCGTTGGTAGTGGTTGAGGCTTTTATCCAATGGTTTTAAGCCATTTCCCAGAAAAAGCTGAAAAACTGTTTTTGAAAACTGCAGAAAACGATCGGTCGTTTTATGCAGACGATCGGTCGTTTTCAAAAAACGATCGGTCGTTTTCTGAGAAACGATCAGTCGTTTTTCAGACGACTTCACTGGAAGAATTTGGACAAAAAACGATCGGTCGTTTTTGTCCAGACGATCGGTCGTTTCTTCAGTATTCACGCTTTACTTCGAATGCTTGTAATTTCTTCGTTTTAGCTCCGATTCTGGTTCCGCTTGAACCGTTGGCTTCATTTTTCTGTGCTCTATCTTTCTGGCATACTGAAATTTATATTTTCTACTTTTGGAAAATACAAGCATTATATCATTGAAATAGAGAAATCGTAAAATCATTAAAAACATAATCAAAGTTATAATCAAAATCAATTATTGAACTCTAATTAGTTCAATAGGTAGTAAATTACATTTATTTATTTTTTGAAAATAGATAGGTGATTGAATTGATCTTTCGGTCGATTTAATGGACAACATGCCGACTTCACCGTTGCATGCGAACTATAGTCTATAATAATCACATAGATTTTCGTAATATAATACGAGTCCTTTCTAATTGGACCCTAAAATCTACCATTCTAATATGTATCACTGATCCGAGCTAAACCGCTAACTGGAGTATCACAAATTCTCAGTTAACCTGAATCATAAAATTTTATTCTAATTTTTTCACAAGATGAGGAAACAGCTGTGACGGCCTTTCTACGTAAATAGCTTGCCGGAATCCACCAACTAAGAAAACAGGTGATGTCTCTATACTAGAATCCAAGATTAGACATTGCTTAGTTTTCATTGGTTAGTTTTCTAATCGATTCAACATTTTCACTTTTCAAATAAATCCTTCTTATCCGCCTATTGTTTATTACCATGTAGATTTCTAAAAGGAAGCATGTCATTGTGTGTTTATGTATTATTTCCAGAGAAATAAAATGAGAACTTGTTTTTTCATTGACTAACTATGGTGGAGTACGATGAGTTGACGGGTAAATGTTATACGTATTGACTACTATTAGATTTTTTTTGCATCAGTTTCATCGCCATTCAACTTGAATTAAGATGAAATACACACTTTATTTTGTTTAGCTACTCATTTTAACATAGTCCAATATTTAAGATTACTTATCACTTTTCTCATTATTGCCTTTTTATTAATCTGTCTTATTTGTCTATATTTTTTTAGCATCACTTTACACTTACAAAAATTGACATGAAGGAAGAGAGAGAGTAAAGCAAAACAATTATACTCCGATCCCGTATGCAAACTATAAAGTGAAAGAAAGTTCACCTCATATTTAATTAGTGTATCATTGGTTTTTAAGCAATTCTATCTTGTATTTAAGGAAATGAAGGTTTTAAAGATATTGATGTAATTGGTATTTTCACTCTAATCTTATCTGTCAAGGCAACAGGGGAACAAACTATACTTTTTTGTATATTTTTCCTAACAATGCATTGTTGTCGGTTCTCACTAATAAATATTATTAAATTTGTATTTTTTTTTTGTAAAGTCAATGATTTCATCATTTTGTTAATAGTCACTTCAAAAAAAAAATGATTTAATGTTTAATAACCTTTTGGCAATTTAATTGTTTATTTGACATTATTTGGTATTTTAAAGAGAGATAATTCAAAAAAATATAAATGCTTGCTTTTTCTCAATTTTTTGTTTGTTTCAAGTTATAAATAAATATAACCAGGGATTATTATAAAAATTAAAAAAAATACAATCATTTATTAAGAAAACAAGATAATTTTAGTCTAGCTATACAAAAAATATAATTTGACACACATTGTTCCTGTCAACGACCACATACATGATATATAATAAACTTTTTTAGATATTGACTTTCTTGTTGTTAACCATATAAGTTTGAAGTGTATTGAATCACATATACCTACTCATTAAAAGTCTTCACAGCAAGTAAGATGAACAATGCATTTTAAACACATGTCACGAACTATCCACAAGTGATATGAAATAATAATCTCAACACTTTTTCTCACTTGTGGGATTTACTAAATCCGAACGGGCTCAATAAGTGTAATATAACGTTCATTATGGAACGGGAAAGATGACCCAATATGACTTGAGACTAACCAAGCTCTGATACCATTATAGTCTTACTCACTAAAATGCGTGTAAGACGAAAGTACAAGTAATGATGTGTTATGAATTACTATTATGTTGATCAAAGTGGTAAGACCTTAGTTTTTGCCGTTATGATCAACAAAAGTTTGGATATACAACATCTAATGAGAAGATGAATATATAAACTTAAAAGTTAAGATACATTTGAATTAAAATGTCAAGATTGTACTTATATGTAGACACATTCATATGTAGAAATAGTGTGTATTAAAAATGATAACAATACTATCATATGTTAACAAACAGATAAATAAAATGTCATTCCTTATAATTGTTTAATGTTTGAAATGAAAAGTCCATGCACAACTCGTGTTTGTCAAGCCTTTTAATATTCTTATATCAAAAGCAATGTTTTTAAATGAATATGAACTGAATCATATATCAGTCAACGAGCTATTAAGTTAAGGATCATAAACATGGACATAACCGTACTTGGCTCGTTTCGAGTTATTTACAGGCCTAACCGAAACTATGGGCAACCAACATTGACGAGTCAAACTATATGTTGGGACTATAGACGTATTTATGTATCACAATCTAAGATATGCAGGTAAAAGTGAACTTTCATACAAAGTACTTGAACATAATGTAATTCTCTCTTAATGCTCATATTTTCTTCTTTTCACTCAAGAAAATAGGACGAATATATACGTAACACTTTTGATTTCACCCGTGAATTTTTAATTTCCATTTTTGGAGTTTTATGTGTCGAACTGACAAAATGAACCTAAGCACAGTGTTTGGACTTATTTAAGATAGGATCGGATCTATAAAAAATGCTTCCTAATACAGTCGAATCAAAGATGAGATTTGCAATATTGGAAAGAGATACAGTTTCTTTAATTTCGAATCTTTTGTTGTTATCTAGTGAATTCAAAACCATCAACAAAAAAAAGAAGAGAAAAGAAATGATAGAAATGAAAAACAAGTTGGGAGTGAAGATTACCATCTAGCGCTAGTGGTAATATTCAACTACATTTACAACTCCAGTGGGACCTAATTAATTAGAACACTCCATCAACTATGGTTCAAAAAAAAAAAAAAAAAAACTGGCAATCGAAGCAATTGCATCTTCTCTTCTACTATTCTTAATAAGCTTCCAAACTTTGCTTGTCTCTGACATTCATCTTTAAAAAAGCACCTGCAAAAAAAATAGTAGTAAGTTGGACTTAAGATTATTGTAAGACTAAATAAATTGGTCTAGCAAACTAAACGATTTATGTGGAACAGAGCTCCAATATTGCTCCATAGTGGATAATTGGTATTTTAAATCGGAATAATATTACTAGATATGTTTTGCTGTTGAGTGTTGATATATTTTTTCATATAATTCAAGAATAATGAATATCTAGCTCATTAACTAGCATAACCAAAAACGGCCACCAAATTCCATAAATGATGACTTTTCACTTATAGTGTACTCACACTGTCTCACAGAAAACGAAACATCAAAACACCGTTCATTTCATTATTAAAATATCGATACATAATATACAAGGTTTATGAAGTTGAATCAGAAAAGTCAGAGAAAAAAAATGTTACACTGTTTAAACAACAAAATTAATTAACTAGGTTAAATGGAAAACCCCCTCCTAATAAACATTCCCAAAAATTTAAAAGTTACAATGAACAAACTTGCATATTATAAGTAATTGTCCCCTAAGTATACAGACTAAAAAGAAAAATGTATATTTTTTAAAAACCAAAATCCCTCCATAAACTAGTCTTGAACATTCATCGAGAAACTAAGAGTCACTATAAAAAAATACTCAAATAACGACGGTATTAGTGATGGTATTTTTTTTTACGAACTTATTAGCGACGGTTTTTGTGATGACTTTGTGACAGTTTAGTCAATTTGCGACAGATTTGTGACAGCTTTTTAAATTACTGACAGCCTTGTGACAGCTTTTGACTCTCACTAAATCAAAAATTATTTTGTAGTGAGTACTAGATACTAAACAAAAGATTCGTTTACGAAATAAACAAATTTAGCTCATCCCTCCATAGAGTAATCATGCTAATTAATTCATATATAAGTATTTTAAAAATATACAATTAAACAAACAGCATGAATCTCAAAGAACGCGCTAAACTCATGCAAAAACAAAGATTAAAAAATAAAATAAAATAACACGATAAATGTCAGGGAAAAAATAGTTGCTACCATGACATTTTCTTGTAAATAATATTACCATTGTTGTCGCGCTTGCAATCATGAGGATCTTCGAAGAGCGAAAGCGAGAGCTGTTTCTGAGCCAACCCAATATCAAACAAAATCAAACCAGACTTAGGATCAACAACACTAATATCAATCACAGGTAACCACAAAAACAACTCCTCTTGAGAAAAACCCACAACCCCTTTAAGCGAACCGTAGCTAAGGTTAGCTCTCACAACACTCTCGTAATACGCCATGGTATCGAACTTGGTCAAGCATGGTGACCCTATGTACACTTCTAAAAGGCCAGTGTTTGATAAAGAGTAGGATTTTGTGTCCTTTGGAAAGAGACCTGCGGGTAAGCCTCGGCTACGAAGAAGGTCATGGATGGAGGAGAGGGAGAGAAGAGGGAGAGAGATGAAGATGAGGAGAGAGATTTGTAGGGAGGATGCCATGGGAGAGACTAGAGAGAGAGAAAGGAGGGTTGAGATTTAAGGAGGTTTTGAAAACTTAAAGGACTTCTTTTAAAAGGGGCTTAGATGTGTGGGAGTTGGGACAAAGGGTTTTGATTGTACTAATGCTTTAAAGGATATATTACAATAATAATAATCATTATTACTTGATAGTAATATTTGGTCTTTGTAGTTTAAATGAAATACCACTAGTATTTGTGTTTTGAGTTTTGACTCATTGGTTTTTAATTTTTTAAAAGCGAGTCTATGCGGAAATAAGATGGAGCCTATAGGTAGTATACGAAACCTAAAATCTTGCATATTAGGCAGGATTAAGCAAACAAAGTGTATTAGGCGCTAGGCGACCTGTTAAGATTATTATTTTTAAATATTTTCTCAGTAGTTTTTTTTTTAAATGAAATCTTTATTTTGGCTTCTCTCAGGTTTTAATATGTCCTCTAATTTTAATGAAGGTGTACTACTACTATGTACGCTACTATTGTTTTTTTGCATCAAATATTTGCTCCTAAATTTGAAGAAAAATGCATACGTGAAAATTATAATACAATGGTCAATTTTCATTGTTTTTTTTTTCTACAGTATTAAAATCATAAAGTGTGTAAGTATGAACCAGTTTCTACATAGTTGATGTTAATGAAAATACAAACTTACACTAAAAACTCATAAAACGGTGACTTTATATGATTTGGAATGAGCTAAAGTGTTTCCGCAACATTAACTAGAAAAATCTGTACATAACTTAAAAACTACGGACTCTTGGTATTTCAAATAAAACTATAAGAACCAAAAAGAATATTGGAGAAGTTATAAGGTCATTATACAATTTACTCATGTGTTAATGAGTAAAGCCCAAATTGCAGGCTGCTAGTATTGCTTTGTCTCTTGTCATGGATCGTGGTTAATTATGTTTAACATTTTGACTTTGCTTATGAGAAAAATAAGCATGTGTGTCTGGCAGGTAAGAAAAGTTATCATTAGAAATATATGTACGCAACGTAGTTGATATTTTAGGGTATAAAAGACAAATTATGTTAACGTAATTGTATTGTGAAAGAAACACGTATATATGTTTGTTTACGTTTGAATATTTGGATAACATTGTTAAGAAACCTTACATAGTTAAATATATATATTGTTTAGAAAGGTGTAATGAGAAAGCTATATTTCTATTTTTAAAGTTGACTATATAAATAAAAAGGTTTATTGACGTATATGCAAATGTGAAATGTGTGTAGTATTCTTTTGCGCTAAAACTTATTCATAACGTCCTCAGAGTATATCTACAAACACTAAATAGAATAATTAATACATTTGGAATCGCCCCATCACATTTAAATTATCAAAATACGAGAGCTATTTACACACACCGAAACAAATAATAATAATTGAATACTAATATGAAGTTCTCAAAACTTCTATAAACAGCGTGCACGGATAATTATGATGAATTATAGTAAAAGCTTAAACATTTTCCAATTCAATCAAAATGAAAGTAAAGTTGTAGGGAAGGCAAAAGCACCAACAACAAAAGGTAATAGTAATTCAATAGTGGGTATTTTAGTCAAAGCATAGAATCTACAGATAACGATGTAACGGCCGGAGCTGGGAGAGTCAGCTTACCTCCTGGAAAAGCAAAGGTCATCGTTAGGGTTCGGCGAAAACCCGGAAAAACCGAACCGAAAAAGATCGAAACCGAAAAACTGGAACTTTTTCGGGTCGGTTTTAGTTTACAATAAAACCGAACCGAAAAAAACCGAAAAAATAAAACGGAAAAAACCGAAACCGGACCGGAAAAAAACCGGACCGAAAAATCTGCTTGATTTTGGTTTTGGTTTTTCCAAAAGTCGAACCGAATCGGACCCAGCCCTAGTCATCATTATACATATACAACTCCTTTTTCAAGGGTAAACTTGTCGTTCTAACGGCATGTTTACTGACCCGTTCATGAATAATCTCGTTTTTGGCTTTGGTTATTGACTAATGAACCGAAGTTGAACGAATTAATAAGGCTCGTGCTTAGTTTCATGATCGTGTAATTACTTTAATATTTCTTCTCATTTATATATTCATGCTTATATAAATAAAATTATAAATTATATTGTTGAGGATCGAGATATACCAGTCTTTACAATTTATATAATATCTTTTTTTTTTTTTAAATTAATAAATCAGTATATAACAAAACTTGCAATATTTATTTGTATTATTGATTATCTTATCATATAGTTTAGTTAAGTAAAAGAAGATAAATTAAGCAAAACAATAATACTACCCGTGTTAAAAAACGTGTTTAGACTGAACTCGTCAACAGGCTCTCAAGCTCGTCTATAAAATGATTCAAGTATGATTAATATATATTTTAGAACTCGTTTAGTAAATGAAACAACAAATCAAGGTGGACTTGGTTTGGCTCGGTCCATATGCATCACTAGCTTTGGTAATTTTTGGTTTTTTCTTGTTGGATATTTTGACTTTAGTACTTATTGCAAGGAGAGAAATTTGTGACGATAAAGAACAATCAAAAACAATTTGTACACAAGAAATATTACCATCAAATACACGCACGTTAGCTTATCAATTGTCTTTCCAGTCATTAAGGTTTTTTTTCTTTTTAGAAGCTGTATTCATTTAGTATTTACACACATTTGGTGCAGCCTTTGTACTGTGTTGGCAATTTCTGGGGTTTTCATTAGCATTTTATTTCCTATTAATAAAATGAAGGTTGATATATATAAAAAAATTTGAAGAATGCATTACTGATCATATTATTAGTTCAAGTGTTCAAGATGGTTGTCAATTTGTCACACATTTCGATAGAACATATAGCTTGGCTAGCTTAAAACTTCCTTGTTGTTAATAAGTTTATCCTCATAGTCATACCATAGCTAGATGTTTATATAGATTTTTATTTATTTATTTATTATTAGAGAGAGATGGTACCCCTCATAGATTTAATTGCCACAAAATTTGGAACCTCATCCAGGTTACAAACTAGCAATCCACAGCTTTTGAGTTACATATTAGATTGTTATATATATTGTGGATACTCATGAAAGCATAAGCCATCGATATATTGCTCCATGTGCACACTTTCGAACAGAAAATCAGTTTTCTACTAAGAAAAGTTTATGAGCTGTGAATCACATCGTTAACAAATGACGGATAATTCTCTTCGTATACCTTGATCATATTTCATTCTATTTTTATCTAAATTCACAGCTTTATTACCAATTTTTCCATTGCAAAGTTAAGTTACAGCTTATTTTTATTATTGACATCCAATTATCATATCATAAAGGGTACCAGCTGCAATCATTTACCCAACAAGATCATTAGATACAACGTGAACAATAGAGTAACTGGTCACTTCCTTTTTCCTTTATCTCTGTATGTTGGATTAGAGGTACTTTCTGATAATTTCAGTACCGTTATTGACCTGAAAAGTGAGTAACCAGTAACAAATTGGTCCGTCGTCCTTGGTTGTATAGACCCCATGCTTGACGTGCACGTGCCTAAATTGGGTTTTACTTAAGAACGTAAGGGTATTCGGTCGAACATCCAACCTTCACATATATTACGTTCAAAGGGCTTGCGACTCGTTTTCACATTTTACATCAAACAAACACAAATTGAAAAATAAAGGAGACTTTGCCCTTTGCATAGTTGCACTTATAATTTTGTGCCTGGGAGTTACAAAAGTAGAACTAAAACTTTCCGTCACATTCCACATGGAATGTCCAGCCTTGATTAACTCAAGTGCCAAAGATACGCTCCAAAGACCACACAAACTGTACAACTGCCATACCAATAACCGTTCCCGCCAAGGCTGCCAGTTGAAAGCCAACACTTGGCCATTTTCCCCCTCAATGTACCACCATTGCCTTGGCTACATATTGCCGTTAGACGCCTTCACATTTTCATCACTTTGTAAACTCACTCACTAGGCCAACATCAACCTGTTTTTGCACTTTGAAGTGTGACACACAACTCGATACATCGCACAATAAAATCAGTTTTCTTGTTTTTCTGTTGATAGAATATTATATGCCAATGCTAGGCTATCATCAAACATAATTAATTGAGACTATGATGTTTTAGCTAGCCTGTTTTGGGACTAACAACTTATTTTACGCTACTTTATCGCACAAACATACTAATTTTTCAAATTTGAAGAAAGATTTAGTTTGATATTTAGGGGTAGGGCCGGATTTTGGGCTAGCCCCAAGAGCCACGGGCCTAAAATCCCTCAAAAAACGTATATTTTTAAGGCACCCGTTTGACAAAATATTAAATAAATATATATATATATATATAATTTTTTTTTAATCAATAGTTATATGTGGCCGAGTGATTGGTTTACTTACTAAAAAATTTACAACCTGTGTTTGAGTGTTTGCGGAGACAATATTTTGTTTTTTTATTTCATTATAGAATTTAGTACACTAATGAACCCTTTAATATTATATAAGATTCTATATAGTCTCTTGTATTAAAAAAATAGGTAAGTACTTAATTTGTTGAATAAATAACATATTTGGTCTCTCATTTTCTTCGTATCATTTTAGTTCGAATGTGAAGTTTGTAAAAAAAATTGCTTCATATCATTGATTTTTTTTGTTAAATGTACTCAACTTATTGCATCTAATATTTTCTACCTTAATATTTTATCATTTATTAATCGTATCTTATAAGCTTTATTTAAATAAACACTTTTTAAAATGGGCTAAAGCCCCCAAAACTCTGAAAACGGGTCTTTAGCCCGATAAAGTTAGGCCCATATTGCAATCATGGTAACGTTTAAATTTCCACAGACTAGTGATCCGTGACGTGACAAAGCTAATAAATTGAATAATCAACAGGTTTTGGATAATTAACAATTGGGCTATACAAATATAAGAGGGGAACTGCAAATGGTTTCAGACTTTCACGTGTCCTTACTCCTTATTAGCCAGCTGCACTCTTAACTACATTAAAATAAACAACATGCAACACTAGAAACCACAATAACTCGTATATATATAGTCATAATTACGTACTGTAGTATGAAACTAAAAGAAATGGAACACGACACACGTAAATAATAGCCACCACTTGAACAACTTAATGGTTCTATTTAATTATTAACTAGTAGTATTTACTACCAAGTCTACCATTTTTTTCAATGATTAGCCGCTTTTGCAGACTGGCCCGTTATCAAGCCTGCGCTAGGCTAAGAGTAGTATAATACTAGTACAGTACTACTTAAAAATGTGATGGCAATTAATTAAAGGTGCGGTAATTAATAGATTGTTGAGCTTAATCAACTGTATTCTGCAGTTTACAAAGAGTGCTAATGATTTCAACTTTTCAAGTTTTGATCTCGTCTTTAGCTACATTTTATAGATTTGAGTTTCTTAAATGTGCTAATGAAGTTTTTTCTCCCTTTATGGCGTTGAACTATTTCATGAACTATATATTGTCATATGAAGAAAATTATGGAGTATGACACTCTAATTATCAAAAATAAAGGGAAGAAGAAAATGAAGCTCCCTTGGGCAAATAATATAGTTTAGAATATAGGTGTTGACGTCCAATCTTTTTAACTTTGCGTGTCATGTCGTTATTATAACTTAATGAGTGTCATGTCATGTCATATGTAAGCCCGGATTATTTGTCAGACCATTGCATAACACAATTTCGTTTGCAGCATATTTTACATTCAAATCTTGGTTTAAGACAACTATTATGGGGCCTTTTGTTTAACTGGATAACAACATAGCGTAGTTTTAATAATTTGTAATCTTGTCTGTTTCTTTCTTTAAAAAAAACTAGAAATTATGTCAAGCTGAGTCCGGAGATTATAACGACCATAGCTGGTCTTGATTAAGGGAGCATGGAACTGGCAACCATACAATGCGCAGTTTTCGAATGCCAATTTGTTTCTCGATTTCCTTTTCTAGGACTCAAAGAAAGCGCCATTGGTTGCCATTAGAAAAATTTTCAATAACATCCATGATTAATTCTGTTCTCCCTGGAGTGTTAGCTTCTTTCTTAACATATCTAATGAGCTAGATTCGAGTATCGACTTGGAAGAGGCTAGTAGTTTTACTGAAGCTTGATCTCCAGGAGAGCAAGTTCTGGAACTATTACTACTTTAGTACTAATCCACGATTAAACCCGAGATATCTAAAGCCAAAACTCTGTCACCTGCATATACGTACTCAGGCTCATTATGGAAACTTCAACATCAATATTAATACATTGGTTTAGTCCAGCCTCATGGAGGCTTAGATCAACACTGATGCCACCACCTATTTCTCCATGAATTAAAATTTTTTCACTCTTGAATCATTCCGTAAAAGAATCATTGTATAATCTAGTTGCTACTTGCTTGGCAGATTACACGCATCGGGTTAGGAGTGACGTAATTAAACCCTGTTTGCTTTCCAAATAGACCAATGCGTATTTAAAACAAATTCCACCATCTGCTTGGCAGATTGAGTGTCAATAATATGTACAAACCATTCGCCTACTGATGAGTGATGACACTATCAAAAGATCAAAGGTGGGTTCCGAAGCCACACCAAAGGTGTCCAAATTCCAATTACACGGCAATAAAAGATGTTGTCGTTTCGACACTTTCATATAAAACATGATATATTTGGGAATTTCCCCCACTTTCATGTGTAACATATATAAATGATCGATTCGACAAATTTATCAGTATCGGGCCCTTTTCTTGGTCTCGTATCTGATGAAATCGGCTATTATGAAACCGGCTATTAAGCAGTACCTTATGAAACCGGCTATGCGTTCTTTTATTTATAAAAAAAAAACACTCCTTCTCCCTTTTAAATTGATCAATACATATTTTTTTGAAACACAAAATTTAAACGAGTACTGGTGTATATCTTTATGATTTAATAAATAAAAATAATAAAAAATTTACGGGTTTAAAAGTTTAGCGCTTTAGAATGACACCCAATTAGGTGATTTTAGCCGTTGAATCTTCTACCCTCTTTTGTACCCTCATTCCGTGCCTCCTTGATTACTCAGCACAATTTTTTTATTTAATTTTAAAAAATAAAATTCTATAATAACGATTAACGTATATCAATACATGCCATTACTTTTAAGAGAAAATAAACGTTAAATCTAAAAAATTGTTTAGACCACATATTTAGTTTTTTTGAAAATAGTCGACAATAATATAAATTATAAAAACTAATAAACGCAGAAAAAGTTTTAAGGACATATAAAAAGGTAGAGAATCAGGACTCGTATCAGCCCCATCGGCAACGGTTGGAGAGCTACGGTGCTGCGCACAGGCAGAGATCGATGTATTATTGAAGGGGATATATATTTTTAATTCTCAAAGTTCCCTTGCAATTCTTCCATTGAATCTATTACCTAGAATTTCAAAACTGCAATTCTCCAACGATGTTAATGTCATAGGTTTTCACCCCACCATTGAAAGAAAAAAGACCCTATAATTCAGCAAACAAGTTCTATAAACATATGGGATGCTTTATATATGTAAAACATGCAACTAAAAACTTACCAAATTAATACAACACATCACACGTGCATTATATATTCCGTCGTCATAAAAAACTTACCATGCATGATACTATACAAGATAGGAAGATACCAAAAGAGTTGGCTAATATATCCAAGTATGCAACATAAACATCGATGCGTGATACAAGACAATCAATGTTCAATAACATTATTTTGACTTTTAATTAACTAGCTAGTAGTTGCGAGAGTATTATTGTATGAGTTCTGTTTATTGTTGTTCTTAATAATTTTGTTTGCGTTGCCACTTATCTTCTTCAATCTTCATAGGTTTGAACCCCTAGCTAGTTGATTCAATCAAAAAGAACTTCTCATTATTTCTTCGTGTGGATAACAAAAAAAAAAGAAGGAAAAAATGTTCCCATCACATGCTTCTTTCTTTCCAATAATAAAAGAGGGCACACTAGACACTAGCAATCACCAAAATTCGGGTCAATGTATCAATAATACACCAAAAATTATGTCATTTTAATTATGTTTTTTCTCTGTTTACAAATTTGAAGGAGATACATGCACGCTTCATCTACATTAAAATTGCTGCTTTAACTACCAGCAAAATAATTATTGCATTCTCCAAATCAATAATAGAAATAGACCACTCTTCCTTCTAGTGTTTTAATTTTTTTTTTCCATAAAGGAACGAGATTCAGTTCATGTTAAATTTAATTATTTTGTCATGAAATAAGTGGTCGGGGTGGTTTTTCTAAATTGACTTCAATAAAAAAATGCCAAACATGCCACTGTGGATGACAAATTTTGGGCCCAAAAATTAGGACAACTGGACTTAAACAAGACCCGGCAAGAAAACATAGCAGATATAGTTCACGTGTGGGTTAGAATTTAGTCAAATCTAATATTCTTGATGGGCCACACATGCGGGCTTTGATCTGCTTTTTCATATGACACGTGTAAGGTTTTAAACAAAAATAATTGTATAGTTCTGTAGCATTTCCATAAAAGAAAAAAAATATGTTTATAATTTAGAGTTTAAAGTTTAGTGCATATCTACTAACATTAGTTAACAATTTAAATATCGTACCATCAATTTTAATAATTAAGTTACCGATATATGAATTTTTGTCTAATTAAGAGACTAACTGTATAAATCAATAAAATTTCAGTCATTATATTTCATATTTGGAGATCTATTTTATACGGATATTAACAAAATTGTACTCACCATATCACCATGTGATAGTCAAGAGAACGTGAGTGTCATATCATCATTTTGTTTAACGATATGTCCTCAATTGAGACAAATTTTGTAGATTAGTAGGTCAAATGTTAAAATTAATAGTTCATTATACAAATCATTAAACACTAATAATACAATACACTAAACATGTTTTTTTTCTTTTTAAATGAATAACATATACCATTGTATGTGTGGTTTTGACTTCTAAATGTTCTCTCGACTGTAGTCTCGTATTAATATATTATGTTAATAATATTAATGGCTATATGTGTAAGTCTGAGATACCATAAAACAATTTATTTGTGGAGTCGCTATATTAGGAGAGGATCTATAAAATCACGTAATCAGTATTTGTATATACATAAAAAATATAGCGGATATTATCCGGTATTTTTTTAGGCGAAATGCTCATTATTATTGAAAATAACAAGCGGTAGTACAAATTTTACTTATTTGGAACACACTCCAAAGGCTATATAAACATTAAATATATAGGCGTAAAACGCCGTACAACTCAAGTTTCATACCAAACCGTCCCTCCCACAATAACTAAAACAAAATTACCCAAATAAAACATAAGTATAAGCAAAACTCAAATTCACAGTCTATAGAAGTTTTTTTTTTTTTTTTTGCGGCCAATAGAAGGTGATCGTGCGAGACAAATGATTAGGCGAAACACAAATAGGTAAACTGAAGGTTGAATGTCGATAGACAAAATGCAACCAATAAGAAGTTTCAAAAAACCAAAAGAAATCAATCCAGAGCGACTCAATAATGGAGTATAAATTAAGTTACTCTTGCTATTATAATTATTGTTTGAAAACGATTTCCATCTGTTTGGAAACTAATTAATCAGAGCCACTAAATAAATACTTGTGTTATATGCATGACATTTAGATAAAAAGAGTTGGTGGCTGCCTATGATGATTTAATGCATCTCATCATGCAATGTGTATGTAATACGTGACACTTCACGTGGAAATTTTGTACATCGATGGAGTTATGAACTTGCGGGCATTATTAGCTTTCTCTTGGCAATAAAGGTCTTTGACGTGGTTTATAATAGATATTTGTTGGTAAATGGTAATGCCTGTTTTCAGGGTTTGTGTTTTAGATATTGGGTCCCTTATTTGACTAATGAAAATCTGACCTTTTAGATCAAATTATTCGACAAGAGATCTTTATAGAGATAAGTACAGAATACTCTAGTAGCGCTTATTTTAAATTGATCAACTATTCAATTACGTTACAGTTTATGCGTGAGAGAGCGGAAAATAGAAAATATTGTGCGGGGTAATTGCAATAGTAATTATAACCATAAATCTCATTCTAGTATAATAATTCAAACAAAATCAAATGAGCCTGTATAATTTAGTCATTTTTTTTCAAAAATACTCATATACTTTTTTATTAATTAAAATAATAACATAGTCACATAAAATAAAATAAAATAACTAATAACAATATTTACCACTATTTAACAACCAAACATTCTTTTAAGTCTTATGATTTCATACTATTTTTTTTGTATTATGTATATATTTTTATTATAATTACACATATTTTTTATATTTTAATTGCACTGCGTGTCACACACGATTACCGATTACTAGTATTATTATAAAATTATAGTGGAATAAATTATAGTATCATGACTTTGCTGCCAGTTTGCTGGTTCAGAAAAAAAAGGTTCGTTTTAGCTCAATGCCCTTCTATAAGTTGATTTTTTTTTATTTTTTTTTTACTCAAGTATTTTTTTATTTTTATAACAGCTCCTAAAATATTATTAAAAAAACAGATTTTATAAGATGATTATATATTATACACTTTAAGACTACTAATTGGAGACATAGTTTGCTTTGTAACCACTAAACCGTGAACTTGTGTCGTACTCTCTTTTTTAATCAGTGGACTTGGGTCTTACTAGTGCTATTAATTAAGTTGGAAATATAAGGTCATGATGAAACCAAACACATGCATAATGCATGCAAAAAAAGATAATATTTTTTATCCAACAATGTAATGAATCGCTATAGTGACCATAGATAGTTGTAAGTCTTGAGTTGATTTTTGAAACATTATGTATTTATTCAGAATCATAAACATTTGATACATTAAATTGTATCCGACGAGCATATATATGTACTTCAAGCTAAATGAGCTATAAGTTGCAATCTGCAACATTCTAGCCTGCAATATTCCCACAGTGAACATTATTTGGCATTATCAATCAATCTATTTCGGTTTTCTTTGACAACAAAAAGCACCAATGCAATTAACCGTACCAGAAAGTAACAAATTTTAAACATATCATAATTTATTCATTTATTCTTTAGCATAACCCTTTCCAATACAGTAATCTACCGTTGTCTTAATTAAGATTTAATATCGTACTTTTCTATTAAATAAGGAGCTCAAATGTTGAAATAACTAGCTAGCCCATCAAGCAAATGATTACTACTAGTTGTATAGCGGTCAAAAACAATTTTGTTAATGTTCTGAATTAAAATAACTACCGCGCAGTAACATTTATTTCTCTAGTCTATCTCTAGTCTATCTGTTACTAGCGATCAGTCGTTAATGCATTGGCAGCCTATACAAATGATTTTAACTGAGCAAATGATTTTTTTATCCAGCAGATAATGAGCCAATGATACGGTGTTGCCTATCAACTAGCAGGATTTATATTACAGTAGTTATTAGTCGGTTGTGTTGTAATTAGGTGGACTTAAATTCAAACATTTAACAGTTTTCAACTAGCAGGATTTAACAGTTTTCAACTAGCAGGATTTAACATTTATGCAGTATAATGTAAATTTACTTCCCGATTAAGTAGGATATTGTTTAAAACGCTTTTACGAGAACAACTCAGCTTTTCAGGCTTAGGTTTGTTTTCGTCAACTAATTTTATTTTTATCCAATCTTTTTTGATGTGCGTATTTGTTTAAGTTGGTAGTCTTTTAGTTTTGATTTGGAAGATCTTCTCTTCGATAACTAAGTCAAATAAGAACATAAGCTGTAATTGTAATTTTTTGAGTGAAAGAAAAGCATAATATTTAAATAATGTGTTTAGCTTTCAAATGATAGAACCAACTAGTCACTGCTTTCGCATCTGGGACCTCATATAACATATATTTGTTTATGTTTTTAGCGAGTTATGAAAGCTTAAGATATAGGATTATAGGAAGGATTAATAAGTGCATAACTTCTAGTTTTCTATCATAGTTTTCTCTTCTTTTGAAAGCGATATAGAATTACATTATCAAGGTTATGCTAATATATACCTCGTTAAAACTTCATATTTTAATAAGAATTAATACATCATGGGTACCACATTTGAACTTTAATTCTCACCAGATAACTATGATAATTTGCATTCCACTTGGATACCACTTTTTCATACTATATAAATTAAAAAAAATCTAATTTCATAAAAAAACAGAAAATATCTCTCCCTCTCTCCCTCATAAATGAAAAAAATCATAAAAAATTATAAAAAATCATAAAAAATTATAAAAAATTATAAAATTATAAAAAATCAAAAAAAAATCAAAAAAATATAAAAAAAATATAAAATATCATAAAAAATGTTAATATACCACTTTTTACACCGAAAAAGCGTTTTTTCATAAAAAAAACACTCTTTCATAAAAAAACACTTTTTCATAAAAAACCACTTTTTCATAAAAAAAAAACACTTTTTCATAAAAAAAACACTTTTTCATCAAAAAGTGAATTTTATGTATTTAACTCTCGTTTGACTCATTTCAATGCTTGTTAAAGTTTGAATTGCCTTTTTAGAAACTAATTTTAGATCTGTAAGCTCAAATTGGTAAGAGTGCTTGCACCCAACACCAATGTTCAAGAGGTTGGTGATTCGAATCCACCCGTTTTTTTTTACTTTAAAGTAAAATATATGCACCTTTTGTGCTGTACTATATGCACTTTTATTGAACTGTATGCACTTTCGACTGTACTAGATGCACTTTCGACTAAACTAGATGCACTTTCAGCTGAACTATACACACTTTCTGCTGAACCAGATGCACTTTTAGCTGAACCAGATGCGCTTTTAGCTGAACCAGATGCACCTTTTACAGAAGTATATGCATTTTTATTGAAATATATGTACTTTTGGCTGAACCACATGCACTTTCAGCTGAACCATATGCACTTTTAACTGAACCAGATGCACTTTTAGCTGAATGATATGCATTTTTGACAGAAGTATATGCACTTTTATTGAACTATATGCACTTTCGACTAAACTATATTCATTTTCGACTAGATTATATGCACTTTTGACTTAACTATATGTACTTTCGATTAAATTAGATGCATTTTAAGCTGAACCAGATGTACTTTCAGCTGAACCAGATGCACTTTTAGCTGAACTATATGCATACTCACTTTTATTGAACTATATTTACTTTTGACCGAATTGTATGCACTTTTAACGGAATTAGATGTACTTTCAGCTCAATTGAATGCAATTTCGACTCAATTTTATGCACTTTTGACTAACTATATGCACTTTCGACTGAACTATATGCACTTTTATTGAACTATACGTACTTTCGACTGAACTAGATGCACTTTCAGCTCATTTAGATTTAAAAAAAGGCACATTTTCATGTAAGAACCACTTTTTGTATTAAAAAAATTCACTTTTTGATGGAAAAAGTGTTTTTTTATGAAAAAACAGATTTTTCGGTATAAAAAGTGTTATATTGACAAAAAAAATTATATATTTTTTTGTAATTTTTTAAAAAGTTTGTGATTTTTTTCATTTTTTATGCTTTTTTCATTTTTTATAATTCTTTTTGTTTTTTGTGATTTTTTTCATTTTTTATAATTTTTGTTTTTTTTATAATTTTTTGTGATTTTTTGCGATATTTTATGATTTTTTGTGATAATTTTTGTGATAATTTTTGTGATTTTTATATTTTTTATAATTTTTTTGTGTTTTTTTTATTTTGTTGTAATTTAAAACTATTTTTTTGGGCTTGTAGAAAGATAAAATATGTCTATTATATTTTGGTTTGTAAATAAACTAAATAATTAAAAAATGGTACCTAGGAGGAATATGAACTTATCAAGATATTTAGAAGGAATATAAGTTGCTATGAGTTACTTATAGGGAATTCTCTCTTATAACAAAAATTACATAATTAATGAAAGAAAATTCCTTATTAAAGGTTCTGTTCCTCTTTTCCTTTTACCTAAGAGACATCACTTACCTAGTTATCTTAACAATTACTTTTAGGTTAACATTGTCAAATGTCAATGATGGAAAATTTAGTTAATTGGTTTGGTTGCAATTACTCAACAAAGACTAAACTCAAGCAATGAAGCGACGTAGTATAAGATTTACATTCGTGACGATGCTTGAAAACATGCTACTGATCTAGAGAAATTAGTCGACTTTAAATAGTAGTGATAAAATAAATCGTGCATTGCACAATTGTTAGGAAATCAGGCATACTTAAAAAAAATACAGAAATACAAACCGTACACACAATTTGATAACGGAGTTCATCCAAAATGACTACGTCTCCGGACCGCTACACATGCTGCTTATAATAAATATATATATATATATTTATTATAAGCAGGATTACAAACGTAATCTAGCCTAATCACAAAACTATGGTTCTCTCACAACCAGAACTTTCTCGCTATAATATTCTCTCTTAAATATGTGATAATTAAAATACAAGATAGCTCGGACATATATAGAACTCATAGTGGGTCTTATTACAATTCTTAGTGATGTGAGATAATTAGTGAACATGACCAAAACACATTTGCCTCCACAACTCAACAATCTCCCACTTGGAGTCAAATGTCGAGTGCTTCAAAAGAACTCTGATTATCTCCGACCACCGAACTCACTGTGCTCCCCCAAGCAGAATGTTCATATCGGTATCCTTGTATAGTAATTACTACTCTTCCATCGTCGGCGAGTTACCCATACTTCCAGTGTAGCGGCGAACCTGAGTCTCAAGCTCGGAGTCCTACTGGGATCGCACATAACCTCCGTTTGTCAATTGTAACAGACTTCGTTAGCATATCAGCGGGGGCCATCAATCTTTTCTAGCACGAAGATTCCATCTTCTAGAACAGCCCGAATAAAATATTAACGGATCTGTATGTGCTTGGTGCGTGAATGGAATACAGGATTCTTAGCTAGCTGAACTGCACTTTGACTATCACATTTTAGAACTCCCTTGTCGGTTTTCTGATCGAGCTCATCTAAGAAACCTAGCAACCAAATCATCTATTTGCTTGCTTCCGTCGTCGCGACGTACTCAACCTCTGTGGTCGACAGTGCAACAATCTTTTGCATCTTAGATGTCCAACTCACAGCAGTACCACCGTAAGTACAAACACATCCCGTTGTGCTCTTTCGGCTATCCAGATCACCAGCCATGTCAGCATCAACATAGCTGTGCAGGCCTACCGAGGTCTTTCGGAAACATAATGTCGAACTCATTATACCCGAGAGATATCTCAATATCTACTTCACAACTTTCCAATGGTGCTTGTCCGAGTTACTCATGTAACGACTGACAACTCCCACTGCGTGGGCAATGTCTGGTCTTGTACACACCATAGCGTACATCACGCTACCAATTGCTGAAGCGTAGGGTATGTTCGACATACGATCCTTTCTTTCCTCGTCCGAGGGTGATTGTTCCTTCGACAAGTTAAAGTGTGCGGCTAGGGGTGTGCCTACAGCCTTGGCATCACTCATGCTAAACCGAGCCAACACTTTCTTCACATACTCGGGTTGCGACAGAAACAAAGACCCATCCCTTCCTCAGGAAATCCGCATAACGAGGATCTGATTTGCGGCACCCAAATCCTTCATCTCAATTTGTTTCGTCAACTGTTGCTTCACCTTGTTAATTTCTACAAGGCTCGACCCGGCGAGCAACATATCATCTACGTACAGAAGTAGAATAACGCATGAAGATTTCTCGAATCTCTTCACGAAACAGCAGTGATCACTATCACTTCTTTCAAACCTGGAACCCACCATGAAACTGTCAAACTTTTTATACCACTGTCGCGGTGCTTGTTTTAGCCCGTATAAGCTCTTCTTTAGTTTGCAGATTAGTCTCTTTTTTCCCTTTTCGGCAAAGCCTTCAGCTTGTAGCATGTAAATATCTTCTTCAAGATTTCCGTGGAGAAAAGCAGTTTTCACATCTATTAATCGTGTCTTGTACCGTTTCGAGCCATCTTGTTTCTCCTTTAGTCGGAACACTAATTTGTTACTCAGTGCCCTTTTCCCCTTGCGTAGTTCAGCTAACTACCAAGTCACATTCTTCTTTAGTGACTTCATCTCATCCTTCATGGCGAGCTCCCACTTGCTCGAGTCTTTTAGCTCCAGAGCTTCCTCTCTACTCTCGGGCTCGCCTGCATCATTGAGTAGTATGAAATGCATGGAAGGAGAGTATCGGACAGTAGGTCTCCTTTCGCGATGATCTCGGCCCAATTCAGGTTAAGGAGTTTGGAGTGACTCATCGACCTCTTCAGCATGTGCTGGTAGGTTGTCGAGCACCACTGGCTCATATTCAGCGTTATCTTCCAACTCGATTCTTGGAAACGCATTCATGCCGACTATACCACTTTCCTCGGACGGGAGCGCGTGTTCTTCCACCACCACATTTTGTCGATCTTTGCACAAAATGCTTTGGTTGAAGATGACATCCTTAATGCGAATGATCTTCTTTGTTTGACCATCCCAGAAACGATATCCGAACTCAGCTCCACCGTCCCCACAAAGTAACAAACTTTGAACTTCGAGTCAAGCTTGGTACGGTCATTTATATCGACATGGATATATGATATACAACCGAACACTCGCAGGTGTTCATACGAGATAGGCTTTCCTATACAGACTTCCTCGGGAATTCTCTTTTCTAATGGCACGGAGGTCCGTAGTTAATGAGATAAACCGCCGTGCTTACTGCATGTGCCCATAAGGCTTTGGGCATCCCACATTGTAGTCTCATGCTCCTAGCACGCTCATTGATTGTTCGGTTCATTCTCTCGGCCATGCCATTTTGCTATGGCGTTCTTTGGATGGTCTTCTCCATTCGAATGCCTCTTTGTGCACAGAACTCTACGAAATTCGCATCAATGTACTCTCCGCCGTTATCAGACCTCAAACATTTTAGTTTATTCTCGGTCTCTAATTCGACCATGACATTCCATTCTTGAAATTTCTTAAACACTTCATACTTGTGTTTCAAGAAGTAGATCCATGTCTTCCTCATCGAATCGTCGATGAAGGTCACATAGTACTGATATCCTCCTAGTGAGGTTACCGGGGATGGCCCCCATACATCGAAGTCGACAAGTGCTAGCTTTTTCTCCCTAGGAGCTTTTCCACCTTTCTGGAAGCTCACCCTGTTTTGCTTCCCGAAGATGCAACATTCATACATGTCGTGGTTGACAGACTTCAAGCCTGGAAGTTTACTGTCCTTTGCTAACACCTTCATCCCATTCTGACTTATATGATCTAAACGTCGATGCCACAACTCAGAGCAATTTTGCGACACAGCTGCCGTAATTGTACGTTCATCATCGGTCGTCATGTACAATGTACTGACCTTGCTCCCTCGTGCTATCACCATAGCTTCTCGTGAAACTTTCCAAGCTCTACTGCTAAACAAAGTGGAGTGTCCCTCTGCATCGAGTTGTCATACTGAAATCAGATTCTTGATCAATCTCGGAACATGCCTCACTTTCGTCAGCATCCATACCGAATCATTTGGAATGCGAATCTTCACATCGCCCATTCCAACAACATCCAACGCTTCTCTGTCGGCTAGATACACTTTACCGATTTACCTGCAATGTAATTTTCGAATAAATCCTTCTGAGCGGTCGTATGAAATTATGCCCCAGAGTCTAAAATCCATGAATCTATATTTCTCTGTACGGCAAGCATTAAACAGTCACCTGAATCCTATTCGCTCGCAACATTTGCCACATGACATCTGCCAGTTTCTTTCTTCGGCTGCTTGAACTCATGGGCGAAGTGCCTCATACCCTGGCAGTTATAGCTTCGAAGACTCTTCTTGTTCCGATCGCTATTTTTGCCATCTCGGCTTTGCCCCCTTCTACCTCTCGATTTTGAACGACCTCTTTCATCCAATATGTCCTTACCCCGGTATCTTGAACCGAAATTCAAGGCTGCTCCATCATTTGAGCATTCACCCATATCTTGTCTCCTGAGTTTCTCAGTGAGCATTTGATCTCGGATGCCGTTGTAAGTCAGTTTCTTCTTTCCAATTGAGTTGCTGACAGCAGCTCGCATGAACTCCTAACTGTTCGGTAGAGAGGCTAGCAGTATTAGGGCTCTCACTTTGTCTTCAAAGGTTATCTCGACTGCATCCAACTGATTTACGGTGTCGATGAACTTATTCACGTGGTTTGCGGCAGGTATGTTCTCAGCCTTGCGTAGGTTGAACAACTTACGCATGAGATGTACCTTGTTGTTTGCGGATGGTTTTTCGTACATGTCGGTGAGGACCTTCATCATCCTCATCGTCGTCGTCTCTCTTGCGACGTTGTGCGCCATGCTCCTAGGTAGTGTTAGTCGGATCACTCCCAACACTTGTTGTTCTAAGAGTTTTCATGCTTCTTCGGTGGTCGTGGTTGACCTTTCCTCGAGAAGAAGTGGCTGATGCATCTTCCTCTCGTACAGATAATGCTCTATTCGCATTCTCCAGAATGCGAAGTCCTTTCGTCGAACTTCTCGATCCCATGTGCGCTTCTGTTTTCTTTCGCCATTGATCTTCCTTCCGATCTTCGACCTTTATTCTACAAAACCCGAGCTCTGATATCACTTGTTAGGAAATCAGGCGTACTTAAAGAAAGACATAAATACAAACCGCGCACACAATTTGATAACGGAGTTCACCCAAAATGGCCACGTCTCCGGGTCACTACACGTGACACTTATATATATATATATATATATATATTATAATGAGGATTACAAACGTAATCTAGCTTGATCACAAACGTATGGTTCTCTCACAATGAGAACTCTCTCGCTATAATATTCTCTCTCAAATTTGTGATAATTAAAATATAAGATAGGTGGGGACATATAGAACCCATAGTGAGTCTTATTACAATTTTTAGTGATGTAGGATAATTAGTGAATATGAACAAAACACATTTGGCTCCACAACTCAACAACAGTAGCCATTACTCAAACGTACATTGGCTCGACAATTGATGATATGCTTGTTTAGCTGAACCTTTAAGATAATAACTGGACTTATCGAAGACGGAAAAAAACTAGATTTTCTGCATGTTAACATTTCTGCTTTTATTTCGGAAGAAAGAAACACAAAACCTATATCAAGTGAAAACTAATTAACTAAAACTAAGTTTTTATTAGCACTCCGTTGTTGCACTGTTCCAACTTCCGAGCATCTTCCCGACTTAATTCAGGAAATTATAGAAGTAAAGCATTTAAGCGCAACCTTGACTATATTGAAATTTGAATAGCCAAGGTCTTTTTTATTACATTATCATGGACAAATCGTAATTAGAATTGCAGCTTCTTTAATTGCTGTTTTTAATAGGCAAATGCAGCATATTTGTGTCTATATATAAGTAGTTCTAATTATTACTAAATGCACATTGCACATGACATGCAAATTTAGGTTTAAAAACTGAATAATTAATCTGCCACCAACCTAGGCTTATATTTACAGAACAGGATTGATTATAAAGGAATTCCTAGACTGAAAAGTTTGAAAGGGAATATCTTCTAACATTGAATAATAACGGATGGTGTCAGAGATTTACATAATAAATTCCCAATATTTATAGCACGTATATGCTAGTAATTGCATCAGTTATACTTAGGTTTTTACTTCACTCATTTCCTATATTCCCCCTTTATTTACCAGATGTGACAGTTTGCAAGTTCGATTTCATTATTCTATAAATAAATAAATTGTAAGAACCGGTAATCATTTACAGTAAGTATGGATAAAAAAGTTTCGCGTTGGTACTTGGTTATAGTAAACTAGTTCGATGGATATATAACATTTTTTTATATATAATTTGGCGAGGGAATGTCAGCATCCCCTCGTCCGGGCCCTTAACATCCCCAAAACAGTTCATTCGAGCCTCTGCCAATCATGATTGACGCGCCATCCCGGGCCTGAAGAGGCCGAGCTGTGTCTACGCCGGCCTAGAGAAGCGTATCGAGTACGCTTCTCCAATTAATGATGGTGCTCTCTTGGGGGACCCCTAAGCGTTTCATCGACGTGGCTCAATCACAGACCATCAACTGTGGGCCACGGAAAAGGACTGTACCCTTGTCAGAGCCATAAATGTCCTAACGCCGTTGGATTAGTACTTGACAGTACAATGATGGAAGGGCTAATACGCCTCTGGATCATACTATAAATATCCCCACTAATATTACTTAGAGGGGGACATAAAAAGAGAAAGAAGAGAGATAAACCCGAAAGAACCCGGCCTGCTCAATTCTAACCCGTCGAACTCGATACCACGCTAAGTAACCGGAGTACCCTCACTCACTCCTTGACTAAATTTATATCTTTAGCTACATAGCTTTCCACCGTACTGACTTGACCGTCAGAGAGGGAAAGCCCGGTATCAACTCGGGCCCCCTGTTCGTTATTTGTGCAGGAACGACGAGAGCTAATCAGCGAAGCAGATCTAATCTACACCGACCCTCTTATCGACCTCAGAGCCTACGCGCGTTGTTGAATAAACCGGGCCTAGAAAGAAAATTAGGCTCGTCATAATTTACGATCGAGATATAACAATTACCACTTCAAGCTTAGATATTCTAGAGTACGTCTTTTCTCTAAACTGGTCCACAATGTTTTTATTGAGAGTGGAGATTGATTTGTCAAACAAAAATTAAAGAATTATGTATATCCACTCAACATAAAGACTATATACTTTTGGAGCAATGGTGGTAATAATAGGTGCTCAAAGACTTTAAGGTCTCTCAATTATTTGTCAATGTTGTCACAATTGTTTTCAAAAAAAGATGTCGTCACTGTTGAGTTAAATCAACCCAGTCTCATTAGCACTTTTGCATTAAAAGTTTTGATGTGCAACATGCACAAATTAAATAGTGCCAGCTACTCCTGTAAAAAAGGTTTATTACATTATTTATTTCCCACTTATAGTGGTTCATTAAGGATTAGTACTTAATTTATCTCTTTTTACTTTTCGGTGATCTAGCAAAGTAACAACAGATTATTAAGACTTTTTAAGACTGTATAACTAATACTTCTTTCCTCCCAAAAACATACTGGCCATTAATTTCATCTATGAGATGGTAGTTAATTACTTATGTTTTAATTGTCATATATATCCATATTAAATGATCATGGATAAAAAATAACAACTATATATATTAAACATTCATATTATTCAAATGATATATTAGTAAAATGGTGATCATGTTGACTATTATAACTAACCTTTCGTAATATTTGTGAAAGTCAAATGAGAGCGTATTTTCGGAACAGACGGAGTACTTGCTAGTGTGATCGATGTAACGGCCAATTGCACATCAAAGTTTATGGATATAACATGCTTTCATAACTTATCAAAGTGGTCCTGACTTTACATTTTTGTTTTTCCTAAGTTATGCCATCATATCCACTTAACCACCATAGCTAGTGATGCTTTTCTAAACTTAAATTCAAACCAAAGCTTGAGTGTTGGTTGAATATGAATTGTATAATTAGCCAATAATCTTTTTCGAAATTACTTAGCAAAAAGTTAAAACTCATTGCAGAGAAGACGCTAATTTTGATGATTAAAAGTTAAAAATACTATTGTAGGCCAATTCGGGGTTCCAGGGTGGCCATTCTTTCATAACTTATCAAAGTGGTCCTAGGACCTCGACTGAATCTGGTGAGCGGTCTTCAGGGTGGCCAATTCGGGGTTCCAGGGTGGCCATTTTTTCCCTACATTTTAACATAGTCGTTTTTTTTTTCTTCGTGTTTTTATTTCGTTACTTCTTTCCTATCAAACTGTTAGTCTGTAATTGTAATTGATAATCCTTTCCAAATCTCATGCAATGATATCATACACTTGTGTTAGATCTAATTCTTTTTTACAAACCAGGCACTTTAATTCCATTGCAGATCTAACGTATAAAATTAATTTAAAGTTAACTAATTCTGAAATAATTAATGGGGTTTAGTCTCTTTGTTTATTAGTTCTACAGTTGAAATTAGTTGAATATGCATCCAAACAAATTAATGTGTACTCTTATAAGGTCGACATGTTTACATTTATTAGTGGAGTCCATCGTATACCATGTTTTATTTGTGCGCATCATCTTAATGTTACCTCAGACAAGACAGGTCTTGCAAGTTACAAATATTGCTTCAACTAACTAGTTATTTATCCTGATTACGCAAAAAGAAAAAAAAAAACTAGTAATTAATTACTCTACAAGTAAGTGATTTGAATTTTTATAAAGTCGCCCCATATGTATGTACTAGCTAGCTAGTTGCTTTCAATGGGATCATTTTCTATCATAATCATGTAATTTTGCATGCAGAGACTTAAAATATGCTTACAATGCTACTGTCTTAACATTATAAAAGGAAAAAATGCTAGAAAAAAACGAACAAATTATTCCATTCTAAGAAATTAAATAACTATCCGGCCCATAATTTCACTAGACATACGTTGTAGTACAGTAGACAAAAAAACGGAATCACTGCTTGATTATGGAGCGTTATATATAGTATTCAGAATCTCTCTGCCGTTATGTCTATTTACCCTCAGAAATTGTTTTTGTCTGTTTGTGCACATAATGTTAAAGATAAAGAGGAACCGTTTCTGATAAAGAAAAAAACGTTTTGTTATTTTTTGAGTGAAAAGAAAGGGAACAATTTCTGATTATAATTTTATCCTTTATCTTGTCTGTCCTTAGGTTTGTTACTCTGCCGTATCCTTTTGATTTTGGAGAGGGCCATAATGCAAGTTGAGTCAAAGTTCCACTATTCTGATTTCTCTGCTATGCTTATATATATCTCTGCCAAATTAAATCATAAATATATACTGGTATCACTGTGCACAAGTGAAGGGCATGGCATGGGTACTGATAAATTGGGTCAATATATTTAATTTTGAATTTTTGATGGTTTTAGTTACTACATTGTTTTATAAAATTAAAAATTATCTTATTAGTACTCAATAATCATTAATCAATATTCACTTTAATAAGGATAAGATCTAAAAGATTGGCAGAAAATGAGCTTTAGAAATCCGACTTGCGCTTCAGAACTTTGCATTTGCAGTATTGCCCTCATTTAGAGTATATTCAGGGATGTTCCTGAGATTTTTGTTCGTCGATACTGACAAATATTGGGGCATTTTTTCAATTTTCGTTCTAGTATGAAATTTCAAAATAAAATATTTTTAATAGTAGAATAATAAAAAATTAACTCTTAAACAAAAAAAAATCATTATTTTTTGTCGGCGTCATGCGGTCCTGAAAGGTTTATCGGAATCGTGAGTCCCGGTGCAATCGCACATTCTACACCTACTCAGGGCCACCCCTGTGTAACATAATATTAATGTAAGATTATCTTCAAACCTAAACTAAAGTTAGATGGACTATGTTTGCCGGAAATAGAAAATTAAACCATTTAGTACCACTAATTATACAGTAATCTATGCGTGCCCACTTCCTCGCTGGTATTATATGATTAAGTTTGGCTTTGACAATTCATAGAATGTGCAACAAGTTCAAAAACACATAAAAGGATGATGAGCTAGAAAGAGAGAATAAGGAATAATAAAAATGACATAATAAAGGGAAGTAGATTAAGATAAAACCAGAACAGTTTATACATACCTAGACTTAAAATCCTACACCAATTGGTTGAAAAACATTAAAAGAAGAAACATCAAATAAAAAGACAAAAGATGAGTTACTCTAAAGAGGGGGAGAAAATTTCCTTCCTAACATGATCAAAAGACAGCTCTTTCACTGATCATACCATAATCCTAAACAAGATTTAACAGTTTCAACTCCAACTTGAACACCCATTCTTCAATTACCATTGCCCCATTGCTTATGACCAGGGACCCATTTAGGACACTTTGGGCTAAAATAGCGCGAAACAACCCTCGAATTCAACAACTCAACAATCGGCGCGTATTTTACACACCTAGGTGCTTTATACTGATTTATCGAAGCCCCTAAGCTTATAGCATAGTCCATCAGCTTATCAAAGGTCCCACTCTCAACAATCTTGATCTCAAGAGGCCCAATAGATTTATCCGAAGCACGACCTTGGCGATAAACACTGTTAAAGGACTCTTCGATAGTGAGACAGCAATCTTCAAAAACAGATGGTGGAATTTGGGTTGATCCGTTGACAGTCACTTCCCAAAATAGCACGTAATGACCAGGAATAGTTGTGGTGTCAGCATAGCTTGTGTATTCCGTGAGAGTAGCGTCAAAGGGAAGTAAATGGTTAATTGCGTTTTTCACCGCGTTATGTAGCTCCACCTCATCAGTTTTGTCGGAGTCGATGCTCAAGACAACATTTTTACGGCATATGAAGTTGAATTGTGGCGCCTTGTTTTTGAACCCAGCGACACGAAGCACATCGCCAACTCTGTATCGGTATAGTCCTGCAAATTAAGTTCAATTTAGACACAAGTAAATAAAATAACAAATTATCTTTAAATATACTAACTGAATTTAAGTGTAACATTTTTTTTACCTGCATAAGTGGTGACAACAAGCTCATACTCATGTCCAAGTTTCACATCAACAAGATCAACCAACTCTTGTTGCTCCTTCTCATTAAGGGATTTAGGCATATTAACAGAGTTACCAAGACCACCATTATTCCTATGAACCGGTAAAAACTCGAAATACGCCATAGTTGGAATCAATGTATACGACACCTCACTAGGCTTACACATGGGGTTCAGATTAACACCAAAGTAACACTCAGAAGAAGCATACATGGTACAAACAAGGGGCAAACCATTGCTATAGTAATCAAGAGTTGGTATATACTGTGACATAGTCCCAGTCACAATAACATCCACATACTTAGTATTAGGCCAAATCCTAGAAATAATCCCTTTCCAAGAGTCCCTACCACACTCACCCTCAATAAAATCAGCCAACTTTGGGTCGGGCCTCAAGATCCGGCCCACAGCCTCCCTCACAACCGGGTCAGTAATCTGGGGATTCATCGACCCTGTTCGAATATCCTCACAAAGCTGGGCCCAATGCTTTTCCAAGAAACGAATGGCCCGAATAAAGCCAGAGGCAAAAACAGCCCCAACCCTCAGAACCTCTTTGTTCTGGAAAAGCCCACATAGCATCTGAGAATACATGCTCTGATACGAGTCCGAGCATAAGATTGTTTCGTTTGGGCTAGTGTAGTTAGTGTAAGGGTCGTATGGGCGGTCTTTAAAGTTGGTACTTTTGTAGAAACTGGTTAAAACAGGTCGGGCGACTAACCCGCCTGGAGTTTTGGCTTCGGATTTTACAAATAGGAAATACATTCCTTTGCCTTTTTCTAGGCCAGGTACAAATTGGTCCATAACTGGCATTAGGAGACTATAGAGAAGTGACCTCCTGTTTAGCTCCTCCTCAATGGTAGGCATTAGCTTTCTTTCTCCTCCAGATGTCCCTGAGCTGCAAATTAGGAAGGAAAAAAGGCTTAGTTAAGAGAAAATCTTAAATCTTAAATAATCTGATTAAGGTACCTGTATCTGATTTAAAAAGCGCACTACATAGTAAAAATGCTCGATTCAAAGCTCAACAAAAGCTGATTCAAAGCTTAAAACGGTTTAAAAGATCGCCTTTTCCGCTCTTTACACCGCTAAAAGCTTACGCTCATGGCATAGCTCTTGTGAAAACGCTTTAGCTAAGATTTTGATTGTTAAAGCACCTGTATCTATAGGGGAACCAAAATGTGCTACTGGGATTTTTAGACACTTAGGAATTAGGATTAACTAAAAGTTTGTTTTAAACAAATGAAAGTCATATGAAAGTTGGCCTTGAAGTTGTATCAATTTATTTTAAAATAAAAATTGGATAATATATAATTCTACAGGGCAGAACATTTGGTCCTACCCAAAAACCACAAGTCCATAATAAGCATATTCCACAAAAACAGAACAGAAAATTTTAATCAAAATTATATTTTTGGAGTTCAAGACGCTTTTACAACATTTTTTTAAAGAAGAAATAAGTTGTCACCTCAGTATTGGATAATGAAAAAGGCTAGACACTTTTTGTTGTATGAGTATTCTAAAAAAAAGATTAGTATTTTATTTATACTAACAAAACCCATCAACTTTTCACTTTTTAAGAAATAATGAGTTGTAGTGCATTTTTAGAGTAGGCTAAGTATAATCAACAAATAACAAAAATAAAAGCTTACAAAGTCGCAAATAAATAAATAAAATGTAAAATACAAATAAACCTGGCAGACTAATTTCACTGACAACAAATGTAAATAATCAATCATTAATCACATCTTTCAAATAACGAGTCCATCTTTATATGTATATATAAAAAAAAAGAACAACGAGTCCATTAGTATCGATATATTGGTCAACATTTAGTTAATAAATGTAACAAGCTACACAGATAGTATTGAAACAGTTCAAAGGTATTATTAGTCTTTAAACAGAAAATCATATATAAATTATTTTACTCACCAACACAGATATTACTCGGTACTCAAAGTTTAACGTCTCAAAAGAATATAAATTTTTTGTCACTTCAAAAAAAATCTCAAGACTAGTTTCAGTAATAATAAATGTAAATAATCATATCATTATTCACATCTTCAGAATAACGAGGACATTAATATCGATATAGAGTATTTTACTATTGAAACAGATTAAATGTCCTATTTGTTCTTCTTTTTTTTCTTTAGTCTTTAAACAAAAAATCCTATATAGAGTATTTTACTCACCATCACAGATAATGTAAATTTTTTTTCACTTATAAAAACAATCCCAAAAACGGAAAAAAAATATATAAAAAAGTAGTGGAAAAAATAAATACCTAGTGAGAAACTCAGAAATGGAGTGAGTGCAAAGGATATGAGATTTGTCCCCATTAGCAATACGAGTAATATCAGCTTGTAAATCCTCATATTTAACCACCGGTACGTTCCGTTTAAACGTTTCCCTGTCCATTAAACCCGTTAGCCCGTAACGCCTTAAATATTCAACCCCAGCGTTACGGGTTAATATTTCATTTAGCACCTTTTTTTGTACCCCGTCAGCGTTTTTCGTTACGTCCTCAATAAACTCCAGTTTCCGTTTGTTTTTATCTCCCAACTGGCAATTAATTTTTGTTTTCATGGTGATAAAATTTATGAGCTTATGAGTTATAATACGTATGTAAATGTATTTGTTAATTTATATATGTGTGTGTGTGTGTGTGTGTATAGTATACACTATAGAGAGAGATAATGGGATTGTGTGGATTTGGATGGGGAAATTGGGGGTGTTTATATAGAGGGAAAGTGGGGAAAGTGGGGACAACATTTTCAGTATTTTTAATATTAGTATTGCAAACTGGCAGTACTTTTGGTACATATTTCAGTGGTAGCATTGTAATTTATTTGTTACTGTTGGGGGTGTTTTTGTCCCTGATATGGACGACATGCTTTTATGGCCACTGGTACTAGTACCTTTTGCTAATTTTAGTGATAAATATTTTAACTTTACAGGAGGCAACATTTTATTCAATTTTCTGTTCAAATATTCTTGTTAAGAATTAAAACTACGACCAGTTTAATTCACTTTTGTATCTGTGTTTATCAAAATAAAATAAAATAAAATGCAAGCCCCTATTTTCAAAAAACTTGATTTAGTATTCAAATTTGTATAATTGACTTGATTTAGTGAGTTGTTAATAAATAAAAATCAAATTAACATCCGAAGGTGGCATAGTGACTGTAGCTAAAAGGTAAAACAATCATTTGACGCTCAAATGCAAATAATACTCACTTATTAACAAAAATTAACACCTATCACTCGTCGTAGGCGTATAAAAGTGGTTAATCTCGATATTTGGTGTTCGTCAATTAAATTTCACCACCAGCCTGCTAGCCTCCTCGCCATCACCCCTCCACTGTACATGTCAATGTCGCAGCTAAAACCCTTTCATATCTATCTGCCTGCCTTTATTTTACCGTTTTTAACTAGATAATTACATGGTCTATGGGATTTTGAAGTGTGGTTTTTAATCTATATCTATATTAGGTTTGTATTTAAAAACTAAAATACCTAATTAAAAAACCACGATGTTACTGACTGATATGCTATATATATATATATATATATATATATATATATGTATGTATATATATTTCTATGTATGTAGTTTTTTTTTTAAAAACCCATCAATCAAAATACCGAGATAAAAACGCACATCCCAAAACTCACTATGTGTTTCACTAACTAAAAAACAGCATATATATATATATGTCCATGATAAAGTGATTAGTTATTTAGATAGATATAGATATGGATACATGTGACAATTATAAATAGATACAGAGAGATGGGGGATTGACGAGTTGGGAGAGATGTTTAAGTTTAATAACAAAGAATAGGGGAATTTTTTCGAAAAGTAAGGGTAAAATGGTATTTTACCCACTGAGTGACTGTCTGCGGCATGTTTTTTTATCTGAATATCGAGCAGGTCACTAAATCATGCCAATTGTATAAATTTGGTGTACTAAATCAAGTTTTTGAAAATATGGGATAGTGATTGCATTTTTGTGACAAACAGAATGTATAAATGTTACTTAATCTCTTCCGGGACCATTAGTAATTTTAGTGAATGAGAAACATAACGTAATAATGTTTTCATGGTGTATATATATATATATATATATATATATATAAAGTAGGACACTGGAAGAAATTTTAGTGAATGAGATTATTATGTTTCATGTAAGAAACAGATGAGGTGGTGGTTAGTAACACAAAACTCCTAATAGTATGTTAGAGAAAGGATGATTTTTATCGAATAAGCAGAATTTATTTGGAAGCTTTATAACTAACATTGTTTTTGACGTCCTGGAAAATTAAATAAAACGTTGCATGCTTTTAAGTCCAACTTTAATTGGTCTATATTATGAGAGACATCAAAAAGAAAAAGAAAAAATGTCTGTGCCTAACTGTGAAGTAAGTTCTCATTTCATACTCTTAAATTGAAATAATAAGGAATACATTTTTCTTTTCACAATTTCATCATTGATGAGTATCACAAATATCTAAGCTGCTCTATTGACTATGATAGAACTAGTTCGAGATTTTGTTTTCGTTTTGGGGGAAAAAGATAATTGTCTCATTATCAACGTGAATTTTTCCATATATTAGGGAGTAGCTAACTGGAGTATTTGTCATTATTTATCACTTTAGTTTGGGTTTATTTAGAAAAAGAGGTTTTATATGTCATACACTAAACTATCTGTTTTTAACGGTTAGTTATCTATTTTTCAATTTTTTCAATTTGGATAGCACACTATAATAAATTTTCAATTTAAGTACCACCGTCTAAATTAATTACGGAATCATGTCACGTGACATTTGACAAACGTTAATTTGATAGGGTAATTTGACAATTTTGCACAAAAATATGTCATAATAGAAAACGTTTTTCACAATTTCACACATAACAAAAATTAGCACATAATCCAAATTTGGGGAAACGTTGTTCTATTATGATATATTTTGGTGTATAATGATAAAATTAGCCTATCGCATTAAAGTTTATCAAGTAGGTGCTATCATGTGACATGATTTCGTGATTAATTTAGACAGTGATATCTAAATTGGATAATTTTTTATAGTGTGGTACCCAAATTGGAAAATTTGAAAGGTATGCACCAAAATCGTTACCAGTACTATAGTTTGTTGTACTAAACATATTTTTTCCTTTTAAAAAAAAATACAAAAACGTCATTGCCAGGGATCGAACCCGTTCAAAAAATACAAAATACCGTTACCGGGGATCAAACCTGGGTCATCTGAATACTTACCACTATACTACAACGACCTCATTGATGAAAATCAGTAATTAAATTTTTTGACTATATAACTGCTTACAGAAGTTAAATCTCGCTTATAAGCGAAAATTTTCAAGTGCAGTGATCATGTGATTCGAAAAATCAAATTCACTCATGATTTATACGTTTAACAACTTGCGTGGCTTATTAAAGTCTACCAGCTGCTTGTGGATTGTTAGGGATAACAAAACTACAAGAAAGAAACTCTTGACACAAATACATCAGCAAGGAAACTACATTTGAGGAATGTGATAAAATTACTGATCACTAGACAAGTAGAGATATTTGGTATACTTTGATGGCTACTTGAAACGAAATTTCTAGCTAAAAAAGATGGGTTATCAATTTGGACCATTTTAGTTAGTGCATTGCAATTGAATATTTGGAAAATTTTATGTTTAATAATATATAAAATATCTAGCTAATAAAGATGGATTATCAACCTAAATGGAGTAGTATTATCTAAGTTCTTTATTCTAGATTCTGCTATAGTAGTTGTTTCAATTGAAGTAGACACGAAGCTGTAAATCGCTTTACCAAATTTCAACAAAATCTTACTTTATCCGTCACCTTAATTGTTACTTTTACACGCAAGCTATCCCAATTTAAAATTCACTTCCAATGTCTTTGCTTGTATAGTTGTGTATGCATTATTTGTTGGCCCAATCAGTTCAATGTCAGCCAACTTAATTATGCTAATTGTAAAATAAAATAAAATTCCCCTCGATCATAAGTACCAACACTGTTTTCAATCAAACTTTTCTAGGGGTGCAAAAATAAAAGCGGTAGAAATTGCTTGACATTTGAGCACTACTTGAGCTCTTGGAATGTCTTTATATTATAATTTTATAAGTAACTCATTAATATTTGTACAAAAAGTAGGGATTTTGATGGTAGATAATTTAAGAAATATTCACAAAATTTTGAGTAAATTTCCTCAAGGCGTTACACCGGCAATACCCGGTGGACACGCAGTGATTTGTGCTTATGTTGTGTCTCAATTGACCGGCAACTTGCTTTCCCATAGAAATTCATTTTCCAGTAAACATACCCCAAAATTGGGTGGTGATCCCAATATCTTTCTGGAGAGGTTTATATTTCTGTACGGTACGTAATTTTTAAGTTCCCGTTTTCACATTCCAACATTGACCTGACAGCTGTCTGTTCACGTTTCCCCACCTTGAAGGGTAAAAAGCCTTCACATTTAGAAACTACTGTACTATTTTAAATTGATTTTTGGTCATACTGGTACTATAAGTTATTTTATGAATTATTTATCTAATTTTGAAAAAAATATATTATGTTTATTCTCTCCGTCTTAATTTGGAAACAGCCTGCCATTTTCAGTTACACAAGATTTGTAGGTATATCTATTATAAACTATATAATGAGTCCAAATCTTCTATCCCGTTTCTCTATCTCCTTCCGTGCCCCCTTACTTATTTTATCCAAAAAATTTTTTTTAAAAAACTTGAAAAAATTTGTACAATGGTATAATACATGTATCAATACATTACAATAATTATTTTTAAAAGAAAACTCACACAAAATTTATTTTGTAATAAATGTATAAATTAGTGTAAATTAAACATTGAATATTAAAAAAATTGTCTAGACCAATATTATGTTCAAATGTTTAAAATTTTGAATACAATATAATATAAAAGTTTATAAATTTGCGGTATACGTTGTGAAAATTTAAAATTTGAGTGAAAATAAGCAAGGGGGCACGGAAGGGGGTAGAAAATAAGGGGTAGAAGATTTGGACTCCTATATAATAGATATTAAAATTTTCAATTTCGACAACTTAGCTAAATACGATTTATTTGCAAATCAAAGTGACATGTAATCCAGTAATAGATAAATAAATTGGAATAAAGTGAGAAATACATAAAATGGGGAAGGTTTATGGCTAACCAAAAAAACCAGGTAGCTAGTATGTAGAGACCGAGTGGTCTAACGGTGGGAAAAAGTATACAATCCCCACAATATATACAATAATAAAAAATGAATAAGAGTAAATAGTATTTCTCAACATGTATTTTCATTACTACCTCCTTCGACAAGTCTGGACCTATAAATTATATTAGTAATCGTGCTCCACGCGTTGTGTGTGCGACGCGTAATGCAATAAAAATATAGAAAATAAGCATAGTTATGATATAAATATGTGCATAATAAAAAAAATATAGTTTAAGATTTAAAATAATGTTTGGTTGTTAAAAATGGATAAATAATTTTATTAGTTTTTACTTTTTATATTTTTATTGAAGTATGTTATTATTGTAATTAATATAAATGTATTGATGTATTTTTAAAAAAGAGTGGCTAAATTAGTTAATTTGACTTGAGTTGACTTAGTATAATATAATGATACGGTAATAGTTTTCAAATAAATGAAACATGAAACCACTCCCTAAAACATTTTATTAGAAACATCATAAACTTTTTCGTGACTGCTCAACTTTCAAAGCTTCTATCATTGCAACAAGCTATTTGTGGCACATACAGACTTTGGCTTTCTAAGAATTTTGATATTATGGCGTCATTTTACACTTATTAGTCTAGTTTGTAGAGGAATCGCACGGGTTTATTTATATTTTTTTATCATATTTAAGTTAATTAACATCATTTTTATTTTTATACATTTTTCAGCTTTCCTATCAAATTTCTTATCATAACTAAATATTACTATATTTTAATATACTTCTATCAAATTTTTTTAACCCAAATTAATTTTCTAGAGCAAACATATTAAATAAATTAGACGTTTCCTCATATTTAAAGTAAAAAGTACACTTTTACAACTGATAAGCAAACGTTTTGTTTTGTATAAATTATCAGCTTTTTTTATCAATTTCTCTATCATAACTATACAATCCATCTTTTGTTATTTTATTTGTGAAAATTACAAGTAATGGAGAAAGAGAATAAGAGAAAAGTAAGAGAGAGAAATTATTATTTTAATTATAACGAAACATATTGTTCCCTTATATTTAAGTAATATTTGAGTTCATGTATATTTAAGATAATGGATAATAAAACTGATGCGTTTACAATTTTATAACAGTGTACTCATATTTAAGATAAATTGATGATATAAGCGAACTTATACGGTTGCTCCAAGAAATAGTCCTAAAAGACGAAAAAGTTTAAAGAATTATATATTTTATGAGGAATTAAGTATACTCTTTTCTTGTGCACCACCACACATGCAGGTGAGAGATGATATTTTCGTTCGTTAGTTAGAAAAATACTAGTTCCATAAGTCCCTAGGTTTCCTAACTAACCAGCTGCAAACGTGCCTTGCCCACGAACTCAATGTAAGTTAAGAGAAAAAACAAATTTAATTTCACAGATTTTGATGCGTGAAATTAAGGCAAGATGACTTGAAAATGTATGCGTTAAGGTCAACAAGTTTAATTTACACGGGTAATTGAAAATTTAATTTTGACTTCAAAAAGAAAAGAACAAAATTTAGTTGGATTCTTGTGAGTAAAAATAGAGAAACTAGCACTACAGGAAAAACTGTCTCTGCCGACAAAAACTTGCCGACGAAACAAAAATTTGTCGGCACAAATCGATTTCAGCCGACGAATGTAAAAACTTCGTCGGTCAAAACTTCAGCGCGAAATAATGGTGTCTCTGTCGACAAAAATCTACCGACGAACAAAGTGTTTGTCGGGTAAAATTAATTTTAGCCGATGAAGGTGAAAAATTTGTCGGCAAATATCGATTTAAGCCGACGAATTTAAAAATTTGTCGGGAAAAACTTCGGCGCGAAATTATGGGGTCTCATTCGACGAAAATCTAACGACGAACAAGGAGTTTGTCGGGCAAAATTAATTTTAGCCGACGCATTTCTTAACTTTGTCGGGTAAAATCAATTTTAGCCGACGAAATTCAATATTTTGTCGGGCAAAATCTTGGCGTGAAATTGTGGAGTGGGATAAACTTCAACCGACGAAACAGCGACGAATTACTTTTGTCGCGTCAGTTCCCACCAACGAAATTATTTTTGTCGGCCTATAGAAAACAATTGGAATCCGACAAATAGCCTAAGACATATTTCGTCGGGTGAGGTATTGTCTGAGGTTAAAAATTGAATTTGATTTGGCTATATGGTGTCTACTATTATGAGATTCAATTATAATAATTCATGTAGCAAAGAGAATTACTAATGAGATTATGAGAGTGGATAATGTAATATCTTGTGACATATAATCAATTTAAGTCAATTATCGTTTATTCGATTGCGAAGTTAAGTCTCTAAACCATTATAATCAAACAAAAATAAACTATTTTATCACCGTTATAACATTGAAGTAAAACAAAATGACTCGTGTCCTTTAAAATAAAATAAAAACAAACGGGACAGTAAAGTTTTTATTTTTGATTAGTCTAATGATAGTTATTATCAGGGCTTCCCATTATGTGTTGGATTTTAATTGGTTGACATTCACCATTATAAATAGTAAACTGAATTTATATAAGTGTTACTCGTTAGTCAATATTTTTATTATGAAATGTATATTTTAGCAATTATAATTAATTATATATTAAAATATCTCAGGGGTATTTTCGTAAATTTTTAAAGACAAAAAATTGAGAAGGGGAAGTATGCGCACCCCTATGTCCTATGTTGGATCTGCCCGTGATTGTAAAGACATTCGAAAGTCGTTACCCTCACAGTGATAAAAAGAAATTATGAAAATGTAGTGTAGCAAAACGAAACGAATAAAAATGTACATGTTCATGTTTATTTGAAAGGTTTAGGATATACGTTTAGGGGTTTAGTATCATATCGAAATAGTAAACTTATTTATATATAAAAATCAATATGAACAACTATATAGTAGTTTGTTATTATATTATAAAACCAATATTATTTCAAAGGTTACATGTAATTCACCGTTATAAAATTGAAACTTGGTTTAAAATTATTGTATAAGTATACAAATCTAATTATATATGTACTCCATCTGTCCCACATTATAAGTCTTATATGAAATTACGTGCAATTTTGATCGGCAAATAACTCATATCCAAATTGTCAAAATAATTTTTTTTTTTAAATTCTATAATATAATTTAACATTTGAACTATGTATAGAAATTTTAAATTTTAATTTTTTTGGTTTCTGCAATCTAGATACATGTTCAAAACCGGTAAAAATTGCACGTGTTTTCACATAACACCTGTAAAGTGGGGTAGAGAAGGGTATTATTTACTGACTAAGGAATCTGAAAATTTTCTAATTAAATGAGCTTTTCTCATATCCTCTTGTTTTCTAAACGAGTTATATATTCTTAATTCATTTAGAAAATTAACGAATATGACTTATTATGTCACGATCTCAATGCAACACTTTTGACTAAAAATGTGAGTCATTATTATCCCTATTTTCGCTTTATAATTATTTTGACATTTAAAACTGGTTTTGAGCAACCATAAAACATAATTATAGAATAAAAGCAAATTTCAAAACACAAGTTCACAAATTTTTGGATTTCAAGCTAAAAACACCACTCTAATACTAAGGTAAGATGGGAGGAATTTGGATGAGTTTGAGTTTTCGGATAAATACTAGGGCCGAGCGAAAACTCGGAAAAACCGACCTGAACCGAAAAACCGAAACTTTTTCGGGTCGGTTTCGGCATATAATAAAACCGAACCGAAAAAAAACTAAAAAACCGAAAAAACTCAAAACCGAACCGAAACAAAACGGTTCGGTTTGATCCAAAAAATAAAATTAGTGAAAGCGAAAAAAATCTAACTGAAAAATATGCTCGGTTCCGGTTTGTCAAAAACCGTACCGAACCGGATCCAACTCACTAAATACTGTATTTTTTCACATATTACCGCTTTTTTTTTGCCGCTTCTTTTATTTATCAGGCGGGAATCCCAAAAAATTTCCCACCAACTGATCCTATCACACGTCTCATATATTCCCACTAATTACTCTCCCTCAATCCTCTCTCTTTCTGCAACTGAATTTCTCAAAGGTTAGTTTTATGTATTTTCTCTTAACTATTAGTCTATTATAGATGTTTCAGTGATCTGATCAAATAAACTAAGATTTTCCAACCATATTCGAAAAAAATTCTCCTCATGGAGAATTTTTAATAAAGTATGCTTATGGTCTATGAAGCCTACTGATAAATATTCTTTTAATCCCATTGAGTTCAAAAATTCTTCAATAAACTCAATCTTAGGTCTCCCATGAGTAAATTTCCCAATTAGGCAGTATTTGTAAGGATCTGAGAGCAAGATTACCTCTTCATGTGAGAATCTAACTGCAGCCTCAGCTCTATGTTTTGAGAATTTTTTAAGAGAAAAGATTGGATCTTTTTGCTTACAAAGAATCTCCGCAAATGAGGTGTTCGCCGATGCAGGTTTCACTAAGATATGCGGATTAGAAGAGGGGATTTTGATACCATTTTGGGGAGTAACATGAACATGATTGTCCATTTTTTTTAAGGTTTCATCGCCCCTGTATCTCTCTCTCCTTTCTGGTATCCCTTTAATTTATTAGACCAGTCTCGAGTTTTCTAATGGTTGATTATCTTAATTTTAGTATTTTTTATAAGAAACAAAAATTATCGGTAGTTTAGATACCAAAATTCAGGTTGATGATAGGAATTTATTGAGTTCAGTATTTTTGTGCAATTGAGATACGACGTTTATGTTTGATGTCGGTTTCTACTTGGTTCTTAATTTGATTTCAATTATTATGTAAATCAATTTGGAAGTTTTGATTGGAATAGGCTGTTTAAGTTGGCTTTACTTCCTTTTCCAATTTGTGGTCTTTCATATGTCGATTAATTAATTTTTGTCAAACCCAATTGTGCTTAAAAGTTGCAACCAGAAAATGCCTTTTTTCCCTGAGTCAATATCATTAATATACAACTTTGTACACTACATATCATCAATGTTGTAAATATAGTGTACAATTTTAGAATTAAGCGTGCCGCCGCATGTCAAGATTGTTGAAAGTGCTTTCATGGAGTCAATTGTTAAATTTTGATTGATGGACTTATAAGCCTCTAGAGCTCGTTAACAATACTTCTATTCGAAAAACATCAGAGGTTCACTCCTTGGATAATCTTTAAAAATTCGCAATCCACAACTGTATTGTTGTTGCCCTTGTTATTGTTATAATATCTATTCGCAATTGCTTTTCGCGAATTCAAAAATGAGTTGCACAAACTTCCATTTATTAATTGATTTAGGTACTAGGGTAGAAGAAGGCAGGTTAGTAGTTATATCTATTGTACTCATTAGTTTCTACACCCATTTACTCACCTTCAATTACAATAACGAAAACAACTTTTAAATTAGGCCTTTTAATCGGTTTCGGGCGTCAATTGCAGGGGTTATCTTTTGATAATTGGGTTTCTACTTTGTCAGCTCCCATGGGTTAATGTTATTGATTGTCGTTGTAATTGCCATCTTTTGATAATTGGGTTTCTACTTTGTCAGCTCCCATGGGTTAATGTTATTGATTGTCGTTGTAATTGCCATCGCTTGCTAAACGACTCCCAGTGTTGGTTGTAATCTCTTTTCCCTTTGCTTTGGATCTTAATTCATACTTTAAGACCTTTATGATTTATAATAGCTTTTATAGTTTTATCTTAAACCCTGTTAATTTGTTTGTAAAATTTTTTGCTTTTGGTTTTTCTTATCATTAAATTGACCTTTGCATTCAGCTTAGTAACTATTTCGTTTATCGCCTAAGTTTTATTATGTATTTTCATTTCTGTCAAGTCTTTTAGTCTTAATATAACTAACTATAATTGTTTTTATTAGTTCATTTGTTTGATTATTCATGTTACTTAGGTCCCTCACCTATCTGCTGCTAGTGAGTTGTGAAACAATTAGATTTTTGATAAGATGGTTGAATTCATCAATAAAAGTTACACAGTTAATTACTAGTTTGTAGTTTCTTGTGGCAATTTTCATAACTTTCCTAGCATCGTTAGCAGACCTATTAGAGAATAGTTCACATAAGTTTTTAGTTATCGTTTTAAGTATATGTAAGTGGACCACTTCACCCTAGTTACATTCTCGTTGAACCCAACTCTTATAAGATGCAATTGAACATTTAGAATAGTATTGTATCAAGCCTATGTTTTTAACTTTCAGGTGTAGTAATGTAAAATTAGTTCTCTTCTTGTAGTCGCAAGTATTTGTAAAACTATTAAAAGAATGGATTTGGTAACTTGTAGTTATGGTTAAATCTTATTAAGATGCTTTGTTTCGGTTACCAATAGGTGATTAAAAGATAGAAAACAAAAGAATAAATCATGATGTAGTTTACTCGTCATTACTTTTATTTGTAAGAATAACTGGCATATAACTGAGTGCGGAATGTAGTCTTGTTTTTATGAAATTGCCTATGTTTCATTAATTTTTTGTTCAAACTCACCATTGTCATGTTAGTAGTCGGGGTTGGTGACTGATTTTGGCTAAACTCGCCACTGTCATGTTAAACTCCTTGTGTGCCTATTTCTTCTTATGTACTTAAATATCGTTTTCATATTTTTTTATGTATGATTAGCAACAATTCATAGTTTGTGGTATGTGGATTTTTATTCGATTCTTTAAACTAAATGCAGATGTTCTAACCTGGAACAAAAACAATGGGTACCTGGGAAGGAAGTGATATTTACGCGAACTTCGATATTGATGAAGCCGGCGTTCAATAACCCGCAACAATTATTTATCAGGTCACATTTGCTGCTGATCTCTCCCCTTCTTATGTTGCTTATTCTTAATTTATTTAATAGATTGAGTTTCCCATAGAAAATTAAAAAGTTATGCCTCCTTTCATTGGCTTCTAGCTCCATTCATGCTTTATGTTTTTTAGATGATTATGTCCCTTTTCAATTTAGATTTTGCAGTTCTTAAAATTCGCTCATGTTTGCAGCTCTATCCAAGTTGTATTTCTTTTAACTGCAGAATTTCAATGGCATATAAATTTGAGTAAATGGGACAGAATCTAGGCAGGGCATCCATTTTAAGCATAAAAAATATTGATTAGTATGTTTTTACAGATTATGTTTTTTTAATGTAACCTTTTTCATTCTTTGTATAGATAAATCTTAATTTTTTCATCTACCATTAAAATTATATCTTCAAGGTTATAAAAATTATGTATGAGTATAAATTTAGCACCGAGCAGTTTCTTTCATTTTATACTTCTGATGATTATTAATGCTTAATTTTTATGTGTGCTTAGGAGGAAATGATGTCCCAAGCAACAACATTACTCGAAGAATTGGCTGTTGGATATCCGAAGGTACAAAAGTTGAGAAAATTATTGTTACCGCGGATGCTGGTCAAAAAATATTAATGAAGACGCTAGGTACAAGGGTTGGAAAAAGGAAATTCATGGGATGGGTTTCGGAAGGTATCGAGACCCTGAGTCATCTAAAACCACACAAGGCGGTACATCATCTCGTATCAATGAGTTAAAGCGATAATTAGCCGATGAGAAAACTACTAGGAAAGACACAAAACGACGCCTGCATGCATCAGAAAGAATGACCTACGCGTTAGCAAAATGTTTTTACAGTCAAGGGTTTACACTTGCAGAAGAAAGGTTCAAAAAATTATAGGGGATAAGCACGATGATAGCAGTACATCTTCATGATAGACGTTTCATGTTTGTATGATTTAGAATTTAATTCATTTCTATTACTCGCTTTGTAAATATGTGTTTGCATTTTTGACATAAATTTATTTTATTAATTGTTTTTAATAATATCGATCTAAATATTCGTTTAATCAATTATTAGAGAAAAATATATTTTGTAATGATTAATTTTAATAATAAATTATAGATAGACCAAATTATCGTCGATAAATTATTTTTCCAAAATCGAAATGAAATGTTGTATAATAAGACTTGTGTCGACAAATCTTTTTTCAAACAGTGTTAGATTCGTCGTTAAAATATCTTTCTGCCGACAAAATCTTTGTCGGGAAATCCATGCTTTGTGAACTTATGATTCACATCTAGCGACGAAATTTTTCGTCGGTATGCCTATAGCGACGAACATCTTTTTGTCGCCCAATTCGTCGGCAAAAGTGAACTTGCGACGAAATTTTTCGTCGGTATGCCTATAGCGACGAACATCTTTTTGTCGCCCAATTCGTCGGCAAAAGTGAAACTTGGCCGACGAATTCAATTTTCGTCGCTCTGTTCTGGCCCGACAGTTAATACGCGACGGAGGTTTAGCGACGAAAATTTTGTCGGCAAAATGTTTAGGCGACGAAATTTCGGCTGTAGCGACGAATTTTTTTTGTCGGCATAGAGTACTTTTCTTGTAGTGTAGACTGGTACTTTTGGAAGATTGTGCTTTAGGAGGGTCAACTGATAATATCCCATCTTCTCGATGAGTTCCTAACGGCAATTCTCTTATTAATTAGAAAGTTACTGCAATAAAGAGAAACGAAATTCCAGTTATTTTAAGGAATTTTAAAAACTTTTGGTGCGTCATTGGCCTTCCAATCTCGAAACTAAACAGTACTTGAAAGTTAAAACAAATATATACTGGTTACAGTTTCTACCTTATCGGCTTATAGTTGTATCCTTTAGATACATTTGGCAACTATGTGTTTTATATGATCAACATGTTTCTCATCAAACATAGATAAAAGAATACCCCATTCTCCTTTTATTTTGAATTCATAACATCATTCGCATCAGGTTATTCATATAATTCTTTATATTTGAGTTAAAACTCCAACTTTTTTTAAATCTATCCAATCTTTTTACATTAACACAAAACTTCATCTGGCCTATTATTATCTCTATATCTATTTTATATTGTTTCCTCTTTCTTATTTTTAACCTATAGCATTACTTTTTAAAAATCAACACAATTCTATGAGAGTTGTTTGAGAATGAATATAATTAAAAAAATGAGAAAAGTGAAGTATGAAAACTTTGCCATTCCCTTGTTTTAAGGAAAAATGCAATGGAAAGATTGATTCTCTTAGTTATGAGGTGGACTTGAGGAACCTGATACATAACATTTTTAATGAAAAATGTAACATTTAGAGAAATAAGTCAAGATCATGATGCATATGTTCAGACTAGGGAGTAAACACTTCTACACACACATCTTATCCCTTTGCCTAGCTTATTTTGGAATTGCACCTTTTTGGATATCTTCAATTTTATTCAAAAGAAATGACCGACAATAATCTAACATAATTTTCTGAAACTCGGTTGTTAATTTGTATAACTGGTTTTAAATATTTCATGTCTCTTTCAACCATACTGTATTTTTTTCCAACCTACTGTACAATATATGTACTAGGCATTTTGAATTACTCATTACAAATTATTTGTTCTCAAATAATAATGACAATCGATAAACTATAGGTCTCCATGAAAATGACATGTTACTAGAGGAAGATATAGTTTGGTACGTACCTTGCTAGTACCAATTTCTGTTTATTAATTTCCAACAACATTTGATAGGTGAAAAGTACTTGATGGCTAACATACTATCAACTGAAAACAAGTTCAAAAAGAGAACACAAGATAGTATGACATAAAAGGTATCATCATGAGCCCGCAATGTTGTAACTTCTCTAACACAATACTTCAATGTCTTCTTCTATTATATGGATCGATCGTTACTTCCAGTATATAACGGTTTAAGATATCGGATGAACAAAAATTTGGCTTATTTTCAAGTTAATTATATAAATAATTCTTCGCAATAGTCGAACAGTACAAACGATTATATATTGTTTCAATATTGGTCATTAATGGTCCTTTTGTGAGAGTTAGATTACTCAATGTGGTAGATGAAACTCCGCCTCGCCTTGTTTAGTCAAGATGCTTTTTGTTTGCAGTGTATAGCATTTCGAAGGAGCGAGTTGCAGGAGCAGGAGTTTAACGAGAAGATGATGGAGTCGAGTTCACTGAGCGAATCAGGTATATATATTCTTTATTTTATTGTCACAAGACTTTGACTATTTCCTTTTAGTATTTGCTACTGTATTTCTTTTGAACTATGAGTTGTTTGGTTAGGACTTATGGATTTCTATCACTTTTTTGGTCGGGTTTTTCTCTCCTCATTCGTTATAATTAGAACATCAATAAAGGTTAATTAATGACTCATATATAAAAAAACAGACTTATAGAGAAACTTGGGTACTAAAACTAATTATCCCATACTGTTTTGCTAATAAAATTAAAAAGTGCACTATGCATGACAATTTGGATTCAATTAGTTGAAAAATGGTAATAGTATGATATAGAACGCTATAGTTAATTAGTAGTACTTTAATTCTAAGACAATTTATTTCCAATGATTTTCCCCCTTTTTGACAAGTTCAGCAAAGCACTCTAGTTCAACTCCAGATTTGAGAAATAGTTTTAGAAAAAGCTACTTACGACGCTAAATCACTAGTATATGTATTTATGTTGGCCCTCAAACACTAGTTTGTTCTTGAAACATGTATTTAACTCGACCCTAAGGAGGATAAAAGATAAACTGGTAGTACCAATTTATGTACCTAATAACCCGTTTTACGAATTTACCAATTCTAATGTCTTGTTTAGTGGATAATCTGTTAACACTTATGTCTGGATTCGAAGAGAAATAGAAAATTTTAGTTCAAACATACCAACTCATGAGGGCCAATTTATGATGATAGGAACTATTTACTCATGTTTATTTCTAAACAATTTGTCTCATCAAAATTCATTTTATCTATATTTCATGAGTTTAACTTTAAAAACCTACCACATCAGTCTCATAATTGACTCTTTATTTTTGAAGAATACAACTGTCTTTTTTCATAAGTAGAGATGAAATTGTTCTCATCACACGTTGAAAACCAATATTGTTTGGATTCTAGCTTACCACTTGTGTTTCTTCCAACTATAAAAAATAATACTAATAACAATTAAGTAATTATAGAGAGTATGTTTTGATGAGACTGAAAAATCCTGCAGAGTATAAACGAATCTTTAAATGTAAAAAAATTAAGAAATTCGCTCACGATACATTTTTTTTTTTTAATGATTAAGAAACCTGCAATTTTTTTTTTGGGTGTGAAGCCACTTATTAGTTATTGCCAAGTCAACATATCATCACCGAAAGTTGCACCCTCTTTAAACATGTGTTATTTAAGGTCAGCGCAAAGACACACGCTTATCCACGTGTCACCACCCGTAGTTGTCGCTCCTTGCCATCCTCCACAATTTTGGCCCCTACAATTCCTGAATAATTGTTCATCTTTCCTTTCTATTTAAGCTAAACTTTATGTTTTTTTACTAGCAATTAAATAAATAAATAATTCTACTAGTAAATCTTATATAAAAAAAACTTTGATGATCTTATTTAAATGTTAATAGATCATCACGGCGGTGCCAGAACTACTAACTGGCGAGGGGATGTTGGCACCCCCTCGTCCGGACCGATATCAACTCCCCAACAGGCGATCCGGGCCTCTCAAGCATGGGTGACGTATCGCCCCGGATCTTAGGGAGCCGGACCGTTCCTAGGCCGGCCCAGAGAAACTTGCTCAGCACTCTTTCCCAATTAATGCTGCTGCTCCCTTGGGGGACCCTTTATGTGTTTCATCGACGTGGCCCAATCACAGGCCAGCCCTGTGGGCCCCGGATGATGAACAGTGCCATTGTCAGAGTCATAAATGACCTGGAGCCGTTGGATCTTTATCAGACAGTGCAATGATCCAAGGGCTAATACGCCTTTGATCAGACTATATATACCCCCACTAATACCAATTAGAGGGGGACAGAAAATACAGAGAGGAGAGATAAAGCTAAAACAACCCGAACCACCAGAATATCAATCGTGACATCTGACGCCACAACTCGTAACTGGCCCAATCCCTCACCCTTAAATACATTCTTACATTCAATCTATACCGATACTGACTTGATCGTCGGAGAGGGAAAACCTGGTACCAACCTCGGGCCCCTGTTCGTTTCTTGTGCAGGCTTAGAGAGCGCCTCGACGACGAAGCAGATACCACCTACACCAACTACCTTGGAAGATCGGAGCCGACGCGAATAATATATAAGTCGAGCTTGGGAAGAAAATCAGGCTCGCCAATTGGCGCCGTCTGTGGGAAACTTCAAAGCGCTAGCTCCGACAATCCGTTTCCAAGGAACGATGACGGATAATGAACAGTACGAGAGCCCTCCCCCACGGCATGCCCCAGTATTTGGAATGCCGAGGACCCTCTCTTTTGGCACGCCGGGAACTGCGCCTGAGGGGCAGCCTATTCCACTCAATGCGGTTCAGGGGACTCCCCGGTCGCGCGACGAGCTGACTCGCATGATGCTAGAGATCCATGAGAAGGAGCTCGTTGCCCTGGCGGCTCAAAAGGCGTTGATAGCCTCTATGATGGCATCCGAGCCCGGACCCGTCTCTCGTGGCGTAGAGCAGCCAGAGCCCGTTCGCATCCCCACCAAGAGCGTGATGTCGCGGCTGGGACCCTCAAGACGACCCCCCCTAGAGGTTCCAGAGGAGCCGGCTAGGGGAGAGGAGTCGAGGCGGTCCCATGAGGGAAGTTCGCACCGTATAAACGACCGAAGCGTACACTCGCGAATCAGTCGACCCGGTGATAGTCACGATTCGCGGCCCGCTTCGAGTCATGCTCGGACTGAAAGGCCTCCCCGGAGAAGGAGGCGGGGTCGTCGCGCTGGCCGAGATGAAGTCGCGGACGAGGCAGCGTTAAAAATCGTTGCCTCCACCCGCAGTACCCCGTTCTCAGATGAGATAGAGTACAGTGCGCCCCCCGGAAATTTCACTGCCCCTGTTCTTCAAGTGTTCAACGCGGATTCTGACCCGGAAGCCCACCTCCGGCACTATCGGTACCAGATGAACCACTGGTCCCACCTCGATCGTCTTATGTGCAAATGCTTCCCCGCCAGCCTGGGGAGGCTCGCAAGTAAATGGTTCCAGTCTCTGCCTGCCAACTCCATCCACTGTTGGGATGATCTGGCCTATGATTTTGCACACCGCTTCATCAACTTGAAGGAAAGGGCTGCCCAACCGGAGCAGCTGTACCAAGTGAAGGCCCAACCCAAAGAGACCCTCGAGAGTTACGACAATCGGTTCTGGCAGAAGCACGCTGAATGTGCCGACTGCCCCGATTCTACAGCTATAGCTGCTTTCAGGCAGAACATGATCGTGGGAAGCAGGATCCGTAACGAAATGATAGCAACCCCTCCTGGCTCAGTTTCCCAGCTCCGGTCACTAATCAAACAGCATGTCGATATCGAGAAAGACATGAGATCTGCTGGAGCGACGCGTTCGGTCGCCAGCATCGAGCAGCCTCGGGGAGGAGCCGCTTCAAGGGGCATCCGGCGAGATCGCCCCATAGCAGAAAGGTTGGGGAGACCTCGAACAGTTGAGAGCCAGCAACCGGTCCCTAAGCGTAGAAGGGAGGATACCCGCCAGGCTGGTCCCTCGAACCCAGGGAATGCCTACTCCACCACATTCCGCCTACCACTGACCGACCTGCTCTTTGAGATCGAGAACGAGCCATTCTTTTCCTGGCCTCCCCCGCTCAGGAACGAACCGGCCCGGGGGCCTAATGATAAATTTTGTGACTATCACAGAGGCCGCGGCCACTATACCAATGAGTGTCATGGTCTAAAGGCAAGGCTGGAAGGATGGGTCCGGGACGGCTTGATGGCGAAATATGTCAAGACGCGAAGGGACCCTGATCGAGACCGAGAAGGGGACGACGAAAGGCAACCAGACCTCCCCCCACCGGTGATGACCTGCCAGGTTATCCATTCTGGACCAAAGAAGCCGAAGCCAAATGGGGCGGAGAGAACCGAGGCCCGTGAGGCCACGATGAAAAAGCACGTCTGTCTCGCCGAAAGTTCGAAACCCCGAAAGAGGTGCAAACAAGGTACCAAGCCGGATCTAAGCTTCACCGACTTCGACCTAGTGGGGGTAGACATGCCCCACTACGACGCCCTTGTCATCACGGCCCAAGTGGGCCATTGTTCAGTAGGACGCATCCTCGTCGATCAGGGGGCGTCGGTGAACATTCTCTTTGGAGACCTCTTTGAAAAGATGGGGCTGACGGAGGGGCAGCTAGATACCAACGCCCCCCCTCTGTACGGATTCAACTCTGAGGCTGTTCAGCCCAGAGGGAACATAACCTTGCCTGTTAAGACATGAACCAAGGTTATGAGCGTGGAGTTCACGGTGGTGGACGTCCCCTCCGTTTACAACATCATTCTGGGTCGCGCGTGGCTTCATGAGATAGAAGGCGTCTCCTCCACTCTACATCAAAAGGTTAAGTACCCCACTGCGAATGGAGTCGAGACCATATCGGGAAACCAGAAGGTTTCACGAAGCTGTGCCATGGCCGTATACTCCGGCAATAAACCGGTTCCGGCCCAAAGCGCTATGAACATAGAAGCTGAGGATCCTAAGCTGCTGCGGGAACTGAACAAGAAGATGGGTCCGGAAGCCGAAGAAAAGGTAGAAGGAGATCTGCTGAAGGTCCAGATCCCGGGGTACGATGAAGACCACTTTTTTATGGTGGGCGCGGGGCTGAGCGAGCCCGAGGTTTCAGGCCTCGTTAAGCTGCTGCTCGAATACCTCGATAACTTCGCATGGTCCCCATGCGAAATGCCGGGTATCAGTCCCGACCTCGCCTGCCATAAGTTAAACGTCAACCCGGATGCGAAGCCTGTGATGCAGAAGGGACGCCGCGTTAGTCCGGAGCATGCCGATGCCATAAACGAGGAAGTGCAAAAGCTTCTGCTAGCTGGAGCCATTAGGGAAATCTTTTATCCTAGATGGCTCGCTAACCCCGTGGTGGTCCCTAAAAAGAACGGCAAGCTGCGTGTCTGCATCGATTACACGAGCCTTAACCGGGCCTGTCCTAAGGATCCCTTCCCTCTGCCTAAAATCGATCAGATAGTGGACTCCACCGCCGGAGCCGCCAGAATGAGCTTCCTGGACGCCTGCTCCGGCTATCACCAAATACCCATGTCGGAGGCTGACCAAGAAAAAACCGCCTTTATAACCCCAAGGGGGAATTACTGCTACAAGGTGATGCCTTTTGGGCTTAAGAACGCCGGGGCGACCTATCAAAGAATGGTCACCAAGATATTCGCTAAGAGCATAGGCCGGAGCATGGAGGTCTATATCGACGATATGGTGGTGAAAAGCGCCCAGGAGGACGACCACCTGGCCGACCTGAGAGAGGTGTTCGAAACGATACGAATTCATGATCTGAAGCTGAACGCCTCTAAATGCGCCTTCGGAGTTGATGCCGGAAAGTTCTTAGGGTTCATGGTGACCCATCGCGGTATAGAGGCGAACCCGGCCCAAATCTCTGCCTTGAAGAACTTGAGAACCCCTGAAAAGAGGAAGGACGTGCAAAAGCTAGCCGGAATGGCCGCTGCCCTCAACCGGTTTATAGCCCGGTTCGGAGATCGATGCAAGCCATTCTTTACGGCTCTGAAGGCTCAGAAGAAGTTCGAATGGAACGACGAATGCCGGAACGCGTTCGAGGAGCTGGCGAACTACCTCGGAAGCGCACCCCTTCTGGCCAAGCCGGACACCGGCGACGTCCTTGCCCTATACCTAGCCGTGTCTGAGATAGCAGTTAGCGCCGTTCTCATCAAAGAGGTCGGCAGGGAGCAAAGGCCAATCTATTACGTGAGCAAAACCCTCCTCGATGCCGAGGCTAGGTATATGCCTCTAGAAAAGCTCGTCCTGGCACTCGTTATGGCATCGCGAAAATTGGCCCATTACTTCTCGGCACACAGTATCGTGGTGTATACGGATCAGCCCGTTCGGGAAATACTCCAGAAGGGAGACCTGTCTCGGCGTATGACGAAGTGGGCTTGCCACCTGAACGCGTACGACATCCGGTACGAGCCGCGAACGTCCGTCAAGGGACAGGCCCTGGCCGACTTTGTGGCAGAATTCACCGGAACAACGACGTCCCCCGGCATCGAGGAACGTGCCCAAGGAACATGGACCTTGCACGCCGACGGAGCTGCCAATAAAAAGGGATCAGGCCTCGGGGTGGTGCTCCAGTCCCCACAGGGTGATGTAATCGAGAAGTCAATCCAGCTTGGCTTCCGAGCCACCAATAACGAGGCGGAGTACGAAGCCGTGATAGCTGGCCTGAAAATGGCCCGAAGCCTCGGCATCAAGAAGATACTGGTGCACACTGATTCCCAATTGGTCAGTGGCCAGATCAGTGGTGAATTCCAAACAAAGGACGAAAGGATGGCAAAGTACGTGGCCATCGCCTCCGAAATACTCCGGAGCTTCGAGTATCAGGAGATCGTCAACGTCAACAGAAACGAGAACACCCACGCCGATGCCCTAGCGACCTTGGCCTCGGCTATGAGTGATAAAAAGGAACGAGTCATCACCATAGAGTACGTCCCTTCTCCTAGCATCGACGCTAGGGCAAGCGTTAACATGGTGACCGACCTTCAGCCGGAGCTATGCTGGATGGACCCCATAATCGAATACCATCGCTCCGGCGACCTTCCTGAAGATAAGAAGGAGGCTGAAAAAATAAAAAAAAAGGCCTTAGGGTTCTGGCTAGCCCCCAACGATAAACTTTACAAGAGATCGTTCTCCGGGCCTTATCTCCTCTGTATCCACCCTGATATGGTGGTAAAAGTCATGGAGGAGATACACGAAGGCACGTGTGGGAGCCACACCGGGGGCAGGTCGCTTGCCAATCGTGCCTTGACTCACGGATATTGGTGGCCCCTCATGCAAAAAGATTCTAAAACTTTCGTGCTCAAATGTGAGAAGTGCCAGAGATACGCCCCCATACCTAGAGCCCCGGCCCAAAAGATGAGCAGCGTGACTTCGCCTTGGCCCTTTGCCCAATGGGGCATGGACATCGTCGGTCCATTCCCTCGGGCCCCGGGAGGCAAAAAGTTCCTCCTCATGGTCACCGACTACTTCTCAAAATGGGTCGAAGCTGTGGCATTAGCAAAGATAACGGAGGCCGAGGTGATCAGGTTCCTCTGGAGGGATGTAATCACGAGATTTGGAATCCCTTACTCGATAGTGGCAGACAATGGGGGCCAGTTCACCGGAGCCAAGTTAAAAGCGATGTATGCGAAATACCACATTCGAAGCTATTACTCCACCCCTTCGTACCCCCAAAGCAACGGCCAGGCTGAAGTGTCGAATAAGACCGTTCTCGACGGAATCAAAAAGAGGTTAGACGAATCCAAAGGACGATGGGCCGACGAACTGCAACACGTTCTTTGGGCCTACCGCACGACAACGAGACGGGGCACCCAACAAACGCCCTATAGCCTAACGTACGGGATGGAAGCTGTCATCCCGTTAGAAATCGGGCTCCCCTCGCTCAGAACCGACATGGTGGAGAACGGCCTGAACGAAAAGATGATGGGCCTCGAACTCGAATATGCTGAAGAACGAAGGGAAGTGGCGGCCATCCGTAACGCCGAATACAAGAACGAGCTGGGACGTTCCTATAACAAAAGAGTGAACGCCAGACGTTTCCAAGACGAAGACCTAGTGCTGCGGAAAGTGAACAACAACACTAGGGTACAGTCCGACGGAAAGCTAGGCCCCAACTGGGAAGGCCCCTATCGAATCCTCGGTGCAGCAGGCAACGGGGCCTACCTGTTGGGTCGCCTCCCCAACGACGTCCCGATAGACCGACCTTGGAACGTCAATAACCTAAGGAAGTACTATCAATAGGGCTCGACTTTTGCGTTTTGATGTAAATAACAATATGATGTAAATTTCTGCCTGTGGGCTTTATCAATGAAAACTGTTGTTATAAATTTCCTAAGTGTTTCAGAACACGAGCCTATACGGCACCCCGGTTCATATTTACTTGAATTTTTCAGTTCATTTAAATTTCCTAAGTGTTTCAGAACACGAGCCTATACGGCACCCCGGTTCATATTTACTTGAATTTTTCAGTTCATTTAAATTTCCTACGTGTTTCAGAACACGAGCCTATACGGCACCCCGGTTCATATTTACTTGAATTTTTCAGTTCATTTAAATTTCCTAAGTGTTTCAGAACACGAGCCTATACGGCACCCCGGTTCATATTTACTTGAATTTTTCAGTTCATTTAAATTTCCTAAGTGTTTCAGAACACGAGCCTATACGGCACCCCGGCTCATATTTACTTGAATTTTTCAGTTCATTTAAATTTCCTACGTGTTTCAGAACACGAGCCTATACGGCACCCCGGTTCTGTTTACTTGAATTTCTCAGTCCGTTTCCATTTTACAAGTGTTTTTACACGTGCCAACTCGATTTCTGATGTGTATAAAATGAGGGCCCCAACGCCGAAGCATAAGGGCCCCCTCATTTGGGAGCATGTATACAATGAATGATGTGTAAATCACAACGGAAGTATAGAAGTAAAACACAGAAGAATAAATGACAAATCCAAAATTGTTTTTTCATTTCATTCAATGGAAAGCTATTACATGCTAAGTACAAAAAAGGAAACTACACTGAAAACAAAAGCCTAAATCTACCCTAGTTCTGGCTAGCTCCGTCCTCTTCATCCGAGAGAGCTCGAGGAGTCAAAGGCACCACATCCGGAACGGGAGCTGAGGGGACGGGAACTATTATATTTTCTATGTTCCATACCGGGTGATCCGGTCCCGCCCTCATATAGGCAGCCGCCTCAGACCACCCCTCGACGTAGAAGGAGTTGAACTCCTTCTGTGTCTTTTGGGCCCAGTAGGCATTCAGCTCGGCTTGGCCAGTTTGGACCGCCGCCCTTATCCTGTCGTTGATGCCAGCTTCAGCCTCTTTCAGGGCTACCTCCGCAGCCTGGGCACGCTCCTCGGCCTCCACCCTAGCCTTCACGGCTTCGACTCTTCGAGCCTCAACTGTAGCGTTGAGGGCCTCAGCTTTCTCCGCCCTGAGTTGGGCCTCCTCAGACCTTCTCTGGGCCTCCTCCACGAGCTTGGCATTAGCCTCTGCCTTCGTGGCCCATGACCTCACCAGCTGGCCTTGGTGATAAACATATTGGTTCATCATTAAGTAGGCCTACAAGGGAAAAGGCAAAACACTTAGCAAAAATATGTGGGAAGAATGTGAAAACATACAAAACACTCTACACGTACCTGAGGTATCATAGCCATGGCCGATGCCATGGAGGAGGCGAGGTCACGACCTCGGTGATCAGCTTCGACGCTCTGCTGCTGGAGCGCAGCCAAAGCTAGTAACCCGGCAGATGGGTGAGCCTCCATTATGCTCTTTACTCCCGTGGCCGCCTTCACCTCCTCGGGTGTCTGCACAGGCATCCTGTGGGTCGGGGAGGCAGAGTTGGAGCTTGAGCCTTGAGTAGGGCCTGGAGCGGGATCCGACGTCCCCCTAGGCCCCTCAACGATCACAACCTCGGATGGGTTACTCCCTCCGACCTTGGCCCTCTTTTCCCCTTGGAGGGACTTCATCCCCTCCACCTTTCTCTTCCCCAAAAGCGCCTTGCGGGCCAGCCTATCGAGTCTGGCTTGGGCTGCCAAATCGTCCGGGCCAGCCGACTGAGGCAAGATCGCCACTCCCCTCTCCCCCGTCACCACCACATCCCTCTCCTCGGCCTCGACCTCGACCACTTCCCCCTCGGGCTCCCCCGTCTCAGCAACCCTTTCGACCGCCCCCTCTCCGGCAGCTATCTCTTCCACCCCCACCTCCTCCTCAGCCTCTTCATCTGCCTCCTCCTCCTCATCAGAACGGACCACCTACACAGGCCATACAAGAAAGAAGTTAGAAAAATTGACACAAATTTCTAACACAATTTAGCCAAGCGTAAAAGTGCAAAATTGGAGATATTGAAGCACGAAAGGCGACGTACCCAGGTCCGAGAGGTGCCTAAGGTTGGGCCAGAGGGGTCGGCGTCAGCGATGTCATCCTCCAGACGAAGGGGGCTCCCCGCGGTGGGCTCCCGAGACCTCAAGGGAGTTGCCTCTGGCAGAGGCTTCCCATATTGGTCTATGTAATTACGGGTACCGTCCGGCCCCACCCTGTAGTGGAGGACGGTACCGTCCGGCCGGGTCTCAAAGTGAACCCCGGCCGATGCAGGAGCGGAAGAGACCACCATCACGCTCTTCGCCTTGCTGCTTGGCTTCGGCTTAGGCTTCGGCTTCATCGCCTTTTTAACCGCAGGCACCACCACGGCATCGGCCTCCTCCGCTACCTTGGGAGGGAGGGTCGACTCCAGACCCTTCTCCTTCTCCCATCTTTCCCTGGAGTACCCCACGGGACAGAAGGTCCTATGGGGCCATTTGAAGCTGTTCCCCTTGCAGGAGGTGGGGGAGCCACAGATAAGCAGGCGCTCCGCATCGCGTGCCCCTATGTTGGTCCCATCTGGACCCCACCAGTTAAGAGCCACCTCCAACGACTCTATGTTGGGTTCGCCCAATCCCCTCAGCTTTGAGGCCACAGTGAATTTATTCTCCTTGGTGCTCAGCACCCTCCCCGGCCTGGTTGGTAGAACCAGGTCGTCGCGGTGGAGCCAGTGCCCTTCCACCACGACTACATCTTGCGTGTAACCCCGATTCGAATCGGAGTTACCTGTAATCAGCTGATTATGAGACCGGCACCTCAGGTAGGGCTGCCGGCTCTTAGACTGGGAGCTTGGCTCGGTCTGCAAGAATTCGTAGCAGGCCAAGAGCTCTTTAAGCCCCAGTGGCTCCGGGATGTCCGGGCCCAATGCGACACTTAACGCCTCTATTCCGGCGCAAATCCGGTGCGCTTGCAGAGGCCACTGGCATGGAAGAGTCTGCGTCCAGGCGCAGAGCTCCGCCAGTAGCTCCGGAATAGGGAGGTGGGTACCTCCGTAGAGAAGAGTAGAGAGGGAGAGAGTTACCATATTCTTGGGATCAGACACGATCCCATTCACCTCGTCTGCAGTCGCGCAGGTCCGAAGTCGGAACTCCCCCCCTATGCCGCATAGTTGGCAAAACTCGTCGAGGTCAGCCCCGTGCTGCCTGACCATGATGCTGTTATCGTTCACCGCCACGGATATGGCCGGGTCGATAACCATCTCCCGGAATGGCAAGGCGTTCGCCATTACCTCAAGGCGCTTCGGTTGCGGGGCAACCATCGGGCCTTTTCCAGCACCGTGTTTGATAACCATGATGGTTGGTTGTTTGATGAAATCTGCTAAGTGTGGAGTGTGAAGGAAGAGAGAGAACGGGCTGCTGTGTAAAAATTTTAGTGAGAGAGTGAGAAAGTGAAAATGAGATTTCACTGAGGGTATTTATAGGCCCTCACCAGAAGATGAAAAGACATTTACCAGAAGGTGAAAAGACAGCGGCGGTTCATTACACGAACTCCCACAAATAAATGCTACCACTCAATCGACGCAGTACACGTGTACAGCAAACAGAGGTCAACTGCCAAGTGTCACTCACCAGCCGTTTTAGCATTGATGGCATTGATGGAATCGAAGAGACAGAGGCGGCGCCCCATAAATGCATGATGGGCGTGCTCCACGTGTCAAAAATTCTAGCACACGAGGACACGCGCCGGACTACGTCAAGGCGTGTCCACAGCGTCAAGCACAAGAACGCTATGACCGGAGCCCCCGTAACGACTATAGATCTCTGAAGACCTCGTCCTTAACGACGACTCCGGACAGGGAGCTGTTGGCGAGGGGATGTCGGCACCCCCTCGTCCGGACCGATATCAACTCCCCAACAGGCGATCCGGGCCTCTCAAGCATGGGTGACGTATCGCCCCGGATCTTAGGGAGCCGGACCGTTCCTAGGCCGGCCCAGAGAAACTTGCTGAGCACTCTTCCCCAATTAATGCTGCTGCTCCCTTGGGGGACCCTTTATGTGTTTCATCGACGTGGCCCAATCACAGGCCAGCCCTGTGGGCCCCGGATGATGAACAGTGCCATTGTCAGAGTCATAAATGACCTGGAGCCGTTGGATCTTTATCAGACAGTGCAATGATCCAAGGGCTAATACGCCTTTGATCAGACTATATATACCCCCACTAATACCAATTAGAGGGGGACAGAAAATACAGAGAGGAGAGATAAAGCTAAAACAACCCGAACCACCAGAATATCAATCGTGACATCTGACGCCACAACTCGTAACTGGCCCAATCCCTCACCCTTAAATACATTCTTACATTCAATCTATACCGATACTGACTTGATCGTCGGAGAGGGAAAACCTGGTACCAACCCCGGGCCCCTGTTCGTTTCTTGTGCAGGCTTAGAGAGCGCCTCGACGACGAAGCAGATACCACCTACACCAACTACCTTGGAAGATCGGAGCCGACGCGAATAATATATAAGTCGAGCTTGGGAAGAAAATCAGGCTCGCCACTAACTACTAATGTGAGGTTTCCCTGACCCGATCTTTTTCTTATTCTAAGATTGGTTTGTCTAACAAATACGTCAGCCATTTGAAAGTTCTAAGCCAAATAATCACATACTATCTTACAATTATAACTATCGCTCCCGAAATTTGTCTTGTAAAACAGTAAGAACGTACATGTTCCGGTCGTACATCTTCCGGTTGCCATGTGACATCTCTTGTTATCTTTATAAGAAAACTAGAATGTAAGAGTGAAATACTATGTTGAACGACTTCCTTTCAAAATACGGAAAAATGTTATGCTAAACATTCCCTCCAAGTCTCCAACATAGTACATGATCATATTTTCTCCTGTAGTTACAACATTAAATCAACAACAACATCACTAATCATAATACTATTTAAATTGCACCGATGCAAGTAGGTCAGGCCACACAATTTGGGCACATAGTGTTTGGTGAATAAATGATAAATCCAGTGAAGTTCGGAATGTTTAGGCACCAAATTAATGTGTATGTATTTTACTCGTATTATATAGCCAGTGAGTGTAGCGTTTGAAGGAGACACAAACACTAATGCGTATCTTTGACCATTGACCCTTTGTATTTATTTTTTATTTACTCATAAGTAAATACTTTGCCTTCTAAGTTCTACCTCTCGAAGAAATTAACCAAACAATAGCTGCTCCTAGTTGAAATATGGAGAAATTATTTTATCATCCAAGAGTAACCAGACATTCAACGAGCCTCACATTTTTACTTAATAATTTTATTATATTAAGTGTGTGGTTTTAAGATGGGTTGGAGGAGTATCTTTGAAGGACCAAATAATTTCTCTGAAATATGACGTAGCTGGTCTTTGATTACAAAATAAAATAAAAAATGACATAGGTGGTCTATCTTTTACCATTGAGTATTGATTAAGAATCTTAAATTAATGGAAAATTATCTAATCATAACACTTTTTAAGTCTAATTATCAAAAGTTACAAACCAATTTTTTTCTTCAAAACATATAATTCTAATAAATATGTGTAATTGTATGTTTGTATGTTTTGTGAATAAGCCAATTGTATGTTTGTATGTTTTATGTAATTATAGGTGTTGTATGCTTTGACTAATTGTATGTCATTGTTTCTTAATTAACATTATCATAATTACGACAAATTAACATTATCAGAATAAATTTTAATAAACTGGCCAGTACGAAGAAAATGCAAACATGCCACATTGCCGCTCGTTCAAACCATGCATACATGTTCTATACTAGTGACGTACGTTCCCACAAAAAACTATTCAAAAATGTAAATAGAATATGTATTGAAAGACTGTAACCGCTATGATGGGGAACAGAAGTGGGAAACAAAATGAGAAACGGGAAAAAAAGGAAAAAATTCTGAAATTCACACGTGAAATAATTGAAAGAAAGTAAAATCGAAAAACGGGAAGCGGAAAACGAAAAAAGCAATTTTAGAAAGAAAAAAACGAGTTTCCGGTAACTATGAACTATGAGATCCTTTATTGTAGTTTGCCCAATTATATATATCAAAGAAATGTTGATTTGTGGAGCCAAATGAGCTTTGGCCATATTTTCTAATTATCCCACATCACTTGGAATTGTAATATGACCCACTAATGGTTCTATTTATATGCCTCAATATCTTGTATTTTAATTACACCTTTACACAACACCTCTATATTATAAAGAGAGAGTTCTATTTGCGAGAGAACCATAGCTTGTAACTAGGCTAGATTACGATTGTAATCCTCTTAATAATTTTAAGTGCCACGTATAGCGGCCCGGAGACGTAGCCAATTTGGGTGAACTCCGTTATCAAAGTGTGTGTGCTCGGTTTAGTTTTCTGTCTTTCTTTGTGTTCGCCTGTATCGACCCTAACAAGTGGTATCAGAGCTGAGGAAGATCGATGGCGAAAGAAGACAGAACCGCACACGGGATCGAGAAGTTCGACGGGAAGGACTTCGCATTCTGGAGAATGCAAATAGAGGACTACCTCTACGGGAAGAAGATGCATCAGCCTCTTCTCCTTGAGGAAAGGCCGACCACGACCACCGAGGAGGCGTGGAAACTCTTAGACCGACAAGTGTTGGGAGTGATCCGCCTAAAACTATCTAGGAGTGTAGCACATAACGTCGCAAGAGAGACGACGACGATGGGGATGATGAAGATCCTCACCGACATGTATGAGAAACCATCCGCGAACAACAAGGTACATCTCATGCGTAAGTTGTTCAACCTACGCATGGCTGAGGGGACACCTGTCGCGAGTCACGTGAACAAGTTCATCGACACCGTAAATCAGTTGGATGCGGTGGAGATAACTTTTGAAGACGAAGTGAGAGCCATTATACTGCTAGCCTCTTTACCGAACAGTTGGAAATTCATGCGAGCTGCTGTTAGCAACTCAATTGGAAAGGAGAAACTGACTTACAACGTCATCCGAGATCAAATAATCGCTGAGGAACTCAGGAGATTAGATATGGGTGAATGCTCAAATGATGGAGCAGCCTTGAACATGGGTTCAAGAGACCGGGGTAAGGCCAGGGTATGGGACGTCAGAGGACGTTCGCAATCCCGAGGTAGAAGAGGGCAAAACCGAGGAGGCAAAGATAGCGATCGAAATAAGAAGAATCTTCGGTGTTGTTGGCCCGTGTGCGGCTAAACCTTAGAGGGGGGGGGGGTGAATAAGGTTTATGGCGATTTTCGCCTAATTAAAACTTAAGTGCAACTAACACCCCAACTTACGCAATTCTAAGCTTAAGCGTTAATAAACGTTAATTAATTCAAACGCAAGCAATAAATAAGTAAGAATATAAGTTGCGGAAAGTAAAAGCAAGGGAAGAAGATGACACCGTGATTTATAGAGGTTCGGCAAAACGTGCCTACGTCCTCTCCTCGGTACTACCGAGTATTTCACTAAAAAATCTTTTCCCGGATATTACAATCCTAACGAGCTAATCGACCGATTAAGCTCCCCCTCACTTTATGAGTGTCCCGAAATGAAAAGACCTAGAGCTTTTAAGCAACTCGCTTACAAAGCCTCTACCCGATCACTCGCTCACAAAAATGAGTTTATAAAACACTCGATACAATTTTGTTACAAAAATGTAACTACACTCACTATTCTATTTGCTTCTAAATAAGCTAATTTGTGAGTCTTGGTTGTTGATTGAGCTTGAATCGCTTTCTTCTTTGATTTCCTCTTTTTCGAATATTTTCACCAAAATGGTGATAAATTGGGTTTTTATTGAAAGAGGTATTTGGATAATAGATTGGTGTTGTAATTGGTGACTTTGGAGAGATGATTGGGCTGGTTTTTATAACAGCAAAGTCTGTTTTTCTGGGTTATGACCGTTGAAAGGTTTTAACAGCTATTTTCCAGAAATTGCTGAAAAGCTGTCTTCGAAAACTGCAGAAAACGATCGGTCGTTTTCTACAGACGATCGGTCGTTTTCAGACAGACGATCGGTCGTTTTCTGAAAACGATCGGTCGTTTTTATACTGGACTCACTGGAAGAAATTGGATCAAAAACGATCGGTCGTTTTTGTCCAGTCGATCGGTCGACTGTAATCCTGGTCCCGTAAATCTTCGAATGCTCATAACTCCTTCGTTTTAGCTCCGATTTTGGTTCCGCTTGAACCTATGGCTTCGTTATCGAATGCTCTATCATTTAAAGACCTGAAATATACGTTTTCTATTTTTGGACAAGACAAGAGTTATATCATCGAAATCGTAAAAATCATTAAACGCATAATCAAAGTAATAATCAAAATCATTATTGAACTCTATGTTCAACAATCTCCCCCATTTTGATTATGACAAACTAATGATGATTTTACAAGATACAAGAAAAATATCTCCTCCATTTTAACAAAACGCATTTCCTCGAAATATATCATTTTTCTCCCCCTTTGGCATTATCAAAATGCAATCAAAAAATAAAAGATGGGGTTAAGTGAAGGGTTTTTAAAGAAAAACCAAACATGAAAAATGTAATTATGATGCATATACCCGACCCAACTAATCACATATATGTAAATATTATAGATTAGAGTATACCGAATATGTGATGTGGAGTCGAGTCCGCTCGCTAATGGCATTTGCATTGAGCGTTGCCGATTCCTAATAGGTGGTACCACTTGTTGGTATGCCTTCCACCTTTGTCGATCAACGGCACTTCATCCTTGATGGTGGAGTCGATCTTCTTGACTTCCACGATTTTTGTCGGTGTTGCCAACCACTTGTTGATTTTCTCCTTTTGGACGGAGATACCTACAACACAAATTTTGTCCTTTGGTACCCAATTTCTTTTGGGTCCGACATTGTTAGTGGCTCGGGTCTTTACTACCCATTTCAAATCGCTTCTACTAACATGAAAGCGATTTGGGCATTTAGAAGAAATATGCTCACTTCTACTACAATGAATGCAATGCATAGATTTTTTCGAATAACGAGAACTATGCGACTTTTTGTAGGAAGTTTTAGAAGTATGATGAGCGGTTTTGGTTTGAAAACCTAAACCTCTTCTATTATTACAAGAGTTCGGCAAAACTCTTGAAGTGCTCCCTTGTTTAAAAACAATCTTTTGTATAGGCGAAATAGGAGTTGTAGACAAGCTAGAAGATTTAACAAAGCGGGTTGTGCTTGAGTCAATAGAGTTGGAATCGAAACCCAAACCGCTTTTGTTATTAACATCTTTTTGACAACTCAAAATTTCGTCCAACACGGTTTTCCCTTTGGAAAACCTTGAGATTGTTAACTCGAGTTTTTCGACCGTAATGACAAGCTCATCGTTTTTCTTTTTCAAAGAGTCATTCTCGGTTTTTAAAAACTCGTTTTTATCTTTTAAGTCTTCCTTTTCGTCATCTATATCATGAAGAGAAAATGACGATGTCGGAATAGACTCATTTTCAATTTTATCTCTTTTTAAGGATCTTATTTCTTCATTGAGAGAAGAATTTATCCTTTTAAGAGAGTCGACCTTTTCGACAAGCTTAGGAAATTTTTTAGAATAAACATCGCACATATGAAGTAATTCATCATAAGAAAGATCATTTACCTCATCGGCTTCGCTTTCACTTTCGCTTGAAGAAGAGAGGTTTTGTTCATGGCTTTCTTCCATGGCCATATAGCACCCAAGATGCGCGACTTCATCTTGGTCGGAGCTATCGCTAGAGCTTGAATCGAATATCTTCTTCTTGGCTTTGCTCTTGCGATTCTTTAGGCAATCTCTCGCCATGTGTCCTTCCTTGCCACAAGTATAGCAAACAAAATCGTTAGAATAAATTGAATTATTTGACGATTTACCTTTATGTTTGCGGTGGTCTTTTAGCTTTAGGATTTCCTTGACGATTCGAATGATTTCCATTGAATTTTCGTCGTCCTCGGATAGCTCATTGCTTTCATCACAAGTCGTTCCTTTGAAAGCTATCTCCCTCCTTTTTGAGATTGGCTTGTGACTATTGAGGGTGATCTCGTGAGTAATGAGTGAACCCGTCAATGCATCAAGAGAGTAGGTATTCATGTCGTGCGCCTCTTGAATCGCGGTGACCTTTGGTTCCCATTCCTTCGGCAAGCTCCGAATCACCTTTGACACCATTTCCTTACAAGATAAATGCTTACCAAGAGATGTTAATCCGTTAGTAATAGTAGTAAATCTAGCAAGCATATCGGAAATAGTTTCACCCTCGCTCATTTTAAAAAGCTCGTAGTCATGAACTAAAATTTGGAGTTTGCACTCCTTAACTTGGTTAGTCCCTTCATGCATAACTACTAACTTATCCCACATACCCTTAGCGGTTTTACAAGCGGAAATTTTGTTGTACTCGTTAGGAGAAACGGCACAAACAATAGCATACATCGCTTTGGCGTTTGTAGAGTAGGCTTCTAGTTGAGCGCTATCTAAGTCCTCTACGGGGATTGGGTTCTCGCTATTCTCGGATGTAGGTGCGGTATATCCTACCTTAATGGTCATCCAAAGTTTAACATTATAGCTTTGTAGGAACATACTCATCCTATCTTTCCAATATGAATAATTTACCCCATCAAAATATGGTGGAGTATTGGGTGAAGAAGCTATAGCGGAAGTGAAATTAAGGAAGTTAGCCATTGGGATCTTAACTCTTAAATCGTTAGATTCCTATATGCAAGAGCCTCGGCTCTGATACCAATTGTTGGCCCGTGTGCGGCTAAACCTTAGAGGGGGGGGTGAATAAGGTTTATGGCGATTTTCGCCTAATTAAAACTTAAGTGCAACTAACACCCCAACTTACGCAATTCTAAGCTTAAGCGTTAATAAACGTTAATTAATTCAAACGCAAGCAATAAATAAGTAAGAATATAAGTTGCGGAAAGTAAAAGCAAGGGAAGAAGATGACACCGTGATTTATAGAGGTTCGGCAAAACGTGCCTACGTCCTCTCCTCGGTACTACCGAGTATTTCACTAAAAAATCTTTTCCCGGATATTACAATCCTAACGAGCTAATCGACCGATTAAGCTCCCCCTCACTTTATGAGTGTCCCGAAATGAAAAGACCTAGAGCTTTTAAGCAACTCGCTTACAAAGCCTCTACCCGATCACTCGCTCACAAAAATGAGTTTATAAAACACTCGATACAATTTTGTTACAAAAATGTAACTACACTCACTATTCTATTTGCTTCTAAATAAGCTAATTTGTGAGTCTTGGTTGTTGATTGAGCTTGAATCGCTTTCTTCTTTGATTTCCTCTTTTTCGAATATTTTCACCAAAATGGTGATAAATTGGGTTTTTATTGAAAGAGGTATTTGGATAATAGATTGGTGTTGTAATTGGTGACTTTGGAGAGATGATTGGGCTGGTTTTTATAACAGCAAAGTCTGTTTTTCTGGGTTATGACCGTTGAAAGGTTTTAACAGCTATTTTCCAGAAATTGCTGAAAAGCTGTCTTCGAAAACTGCAGAAAACGATCGGTCGTTTTCTACAGACGATCGGTCGTTTTCAGACAGACGATCGGTCGTTTTCTGAAAACGATCGGTCGTTTTTATACTGGACTCACTGGAAGAAATTGGATCAAAAACGATCGGTCGTTTTTGTCCAGTCGATCGGTCGACTGTAATCCTGGTCCCGTAAATCTTCGAATGCTCATAACTCCTTCGTTTTAGCTCCGATTTTGGTTCCGCTTGAACCTATGGCTTCGTTATCGAATGCTCTATCATTTAAAGACCTGAAATATACGTTTTCTATTTTTGGACAAGACAAGAGTTATATCATCGAAATCGTAAAAATCATTAAACGCATAATCAAAGTAATAATCAAAATCATTATTGAACTCTATGTTCAACAGGTGTTATAACTGCCAGGGTATGGGGCACTTCAGTCATGAGTGTAGACAGCCGAAGAAGGGTACCGGCCGTGATCACGGGGCTAATGTTGCGAGCGACGAGGATTCGGGTGACTGTTTGTTGCTTACCGAACAGAGAAATATAGAATCATGGATTCTAGACTCTGGAGCATCATTTCACACGACCTCTCAGAAGGATTTATTCGAAAATTACACTGCGGGTAATTTCGGTAAAGTGTATCTAGCCGACGGAGAAGCGTTGGAGGTTGTTGGAATGGGCGATGTGAAGATTCGCATTCCAAATGGATCGGTATGGAAGCTGACGAAAGTGAGGCATGTCACAAGGTTGACCAAGAATCTGATCTCAGTAGGTCAACTCGATGCCGAAAGGCACTCCATTTCGTTCAGCTGTGGAGCTTGGAAAGTTTCACGAGGAGCTATGGTGATAGCCGGAGGGAGCAAGGTCGGTACACTGTACATGACGACCGATGAGGAGTGTACAGTGGCGGCAGCTGTGTCGCAAGACTGCTCGGAACTGTGGCATCGACGGTTGGGTCACATGAGTGAGAAGGGGATGAAGGTGTTAGCAAAGGAAAGCAAACTTCCAGGCTTGAAGTCTGTCAACCTCGACATGTGCGAAGGTTGCATCTTCGGGAAGCAGAAGAAAGTAAGCTTTCGGAAAGGTGGAAAAGCTCCCAAGGATGAGAAGCTAGCACTGGTCCACTCAGACGTATGGGGACCATCTCCAGTAACCTCACTGGGAGGATCTCAGTATTATGTGACCTTCATCGATGATTCGACGAGGAAAACATGGGTCTACTTCTTGAAACACAAGTCTGAGGTGTTTAAGAAATTTCAAGAATGGAAGGCCATGGTCGAACTAGAGACCGGGAATAAACTCAAGTGTTTGAGGTCCGATAACGGCGGAGAGTACATTGATGCGAAGTTCGTAGAGTTCTGTGCTCAAAGAGGCATTCGAATGGAGAAGACCATCCGAAGAACGCCACAGCAAAATGGCGTGGCCGAACGCATGAACCGAACAATCAATGAGCGTGCTAGGAGTATGAGACTGCAAAGTGGGTTGCCCGAAGCCTTGTGGGCACATGCAGTAAGCACGGCGGTTTATCTCATTAACCGCGGACCCTCAGTGCCCCTAGAAAGGAGGATTCCCGAGGAAGAGTGGGTAGGAAAGCCTATCTCTTATGAACACTTGCGAGTGTTCGGTTGTCTGTCATATATCCATGTCGACATAAATGAACGTACCAAGGTTGACTCGAAATCCAAAGTGTGTTACTTTGTGGGGTACGGTGGAGCTGAGTTTGGATATCGCTTTTGGAATGGTCAAGCAAAGAGGATCATTCGCAGTAAGGATGTCATCTTCAACGAAAGCATTTTGTACAAAGATCGACAAAATGTGGAAGAACAAGCGCTCCCGTCCGAGGAAAGTGGTATGGTCGACATGAATACGTTTCCAAGATTGGACTTGGAAAATGACACTGAAGATGAGCCAGTGGTGCTCGACAACCGACCAACAGATGCTGAAGAGGCCGAGGAGCTGCCCCAAACTCCCCGACCTGAATTAGGCCGAGGTCATCGCGTGAGGATACCTCCTGCCCGATACTCTCCTTCCCTGCATTACATATTGCTCAGTGATGCAGGAGAGCCCGAAAGTAGAGAAGAAGCTCTGGAGCTGAAAGACTCGAGCAAGTGGGAGCTCGCGATGAAGGATGAGATGAAGTCACTCGAGAAGAATGTGACTTGACAGTTAGCCGAACTGCCCAATGGGAAGAGGGCACTGAGCAATAAATGGGTGTTCCGACTGAAGGAGGAACAAGACGGCACGAAACGGTATAAGGCACGCCTAGTAGTCAAAAGGTTCCAGCAAAAGGCAGGAATTGACTACACCGAGATCTTTTCACCAGTCGTAAAGTTGACGACTATTCGGCTATTGTTGAGCATTGTTGTAAATGCGAATCTTTATTTCGAGCAGTTAGATGTGAAAACTGCCTTTCTCCATAGAGATCTTGATGAGGAAATTTACATGCTCCAACCTGAAGGGTTTGCCGAAAAGGGAAAAGAGAAACTGGTCTGCAAACTGAGGAAGAGCTTGTATGGGCTAAAACAAGCACCACGACAGTGGTATAAGAAGTTTGACAGTTTCATGGCGGATACCGGGTTCGAAAGAAGTGATAGCGATCACTGCTGTTTCGTGAAGAGATTTGAGAACCCTTCGTATGTCATACTACTGTTGTATGTAGATGACATGTTGCTCGCCGGGTCGAGCCTTGTTGAGATTAACAAGGTGAAGCAACAGTTGGCGAAACAGTTCGAGATGAAAGATTTGGGTGCCGCAAATCAGATCCTCGGTATGAGGATTTCTCGAGGAAGGGATGGGTCCCTGTTTCTGTCGCAAGCCGAGTATGTAAAGAAAGTGTTGGCACGATTTAGCATGAGTGAGGCCAAAGCTGTAGGCTCACCGCTAGCCGCACACTTTAGCTTGTCGAAGGAACAATCACCCTCGGACGAGGAAGGAAAGGATCGTATGTCGAACATACCCTACGTTTCAGCAATTGGTAGTCTGATGTACGCTATGGTGTGTACAAGACCGGACATTGCCCATGCAGTGGGAGTTGTCGGTCGTTACATGAGTAACCCGGGCAAGCACCATTGGGAAGCTGTGAAGTGGATATTGAGATATCTCTCGGGTACCGTGAGTTTGGCATTATGTTTCCGAAAAACCTCGGAAGGCCTGCACGGCTATGTGGATGCTGACATGGCCGGTGATCTGGACAGCCGAAAGAGCACAACGGGATGTGTTTATACCTACGGTGGTACTGCTGTGAGTTGGACATCTAAGCTGCAAAAGATTGTTGCATTGTCGACCACAGAGGCTGAGTACGTCGCGATGACGGAAGCAAGCAAATAGATGATTTGGTTGCAAGGTTTCTTAAAGGAGCTCGGTCAGAAAACCGACAAGGGAGTTCTGCACTGTGATAGTCAAAGTGCAGTTCAGCTATCTAAGAATCCTGTATTCCATTCACGCACCAAGCACATACAGATTCGTTACCATTTTATCCGAGCTGTTCTGGAAGATGGAATCTTCGCGCTAGAAAAGATTGAGGGCGCTAAGAACCCCGCCGATATGCTAACGAAGACTGTTACAATCGACAAACTGAGGCTGTGTGCAACCTCAGTAGGGCTCCGAGCTTGAGTCTTAGGGTCGCCGCTACACTGGAAGAATGAGAAACTCGCCGATGATGGCAGAGTATCAATTACTATACAAGGATACTGATGGGAGCATTCTGCTCGGTGGAGCACAGTGAGTTCGGTGGTCGGGGATAATTGGAGTTCTTTTGAAGCACTCGACATTTGACTCCAAGTGGGAGATTGTTGAGTTGTGGAGCCAAATGAGCTTTGGCCATGTTTTCTAATTATCCCACATCACTTGGAATTGTAATATGACCCACTAAGGGTTCTATTTATATGCCCCAATATCTTGTATTTTAATTACACCTTTACACAACACCTCTATATTATAAAGAGAGAGCTCTATTTGCGAGAGAACCATAGATTGTAACTAGGCTAGATTACGATTGTAATCCTCTTAATAATATTAAGTGTCACGTATAGCGGTCCGGAGACGTAGCCAATTTGGGTGAACTCCGTTATCAAAGTGTGTGTGCTCGGTTTAGTTTTCTGTCTTTCTTTGTGTTCGCCTGTATCGACCCTAACAAGAAATACAGTTGATGTTTTGTTATAAATTACATATTAAGTTAGAAATATTGTGACATATAAACGGTCATTCGTCGTCTATAGTCTCTAAATAACTGTTCTTTTCTCGTCTCCCTTTCTAATGGTCTATTGGTCTCATTGTCTGCATTAGTTATTGGCGAGAGAATGTCAGCATCTCCTCGTTTGGGCCCATACAGTCCCAGAAACAGTGCATCCGGACCCCTATCAACCTTGAAAGACATACCGCCCCGGACATAGATAAGGCCGAGGTGTGACCACACCGGCCAAGAAAGCGTATCAAGTACGCTTCCCCAATTAATGTTGCTGCTCCCTTGGGGGACCCCTCAAACATTTCATTGACGTGGCCCAATCACAGGCCATCAACTGTGGACCCCGGAAAAGGACTGTACCATTGTCAGAGTCATAAATGACCTAACGCCGTTGGATTAGTACTTGACAGTACAGTGATCCAAGAGCTAATACAGCTCTGGATCACACTATAAATACCCCCACTAATACTACTTAGAGGGGGACATAAAAAGAGAGAGGAGAGATAAATCTGAAACAACCCGGACTACCTAAACATGACCTGTGACATCTAACACTACGACTTGTAACCGGCCCGATCCCTCACCCTTCATTATATACTTACTTCCAGTCTCTATTATACTGACTTGATCGTTGGAGAGGGTAAACCTGGTTCCAACCCTGGACCCCTGTTCGTTTCTTGTGCAGGCACGAGAAGGACTCCGTCACCGAAACTTACTAACTTGTACGGAGCCGACACGTACTGTTGATTAAGCCGAGCCTGGAATGAAAATTAGGCTCGCCATGTATGACTATATATATTAGTCTATCTTTCTCTTAATGCCTATGTATGTATAGACTAGAACATATATACATCTGAGCATAAACATGGTATGATTTTGATGGTCATATATATCCAATGAATAGTCTTTGTCTATCTTTCTCTCAATGTGTATGCATGTATAGACTATGACAGACGTCTGACCATAAACTAATATTACTGTATGATTTTGATGGTCATATATATCCAATATTGAATAGTATCTGGCGTTTTTGAGACCCGAGTTTAATGAAATATGAAAGTCTTAGTCTGATTTTTTACTCTCAGCAATAGTAAAACTAATTGAATGAAGTATAAGTCATGTACCAAGTATTACTAACAATCCGTCGTTGCATTAAAAAACAATCTGATCAACGACAATAAAACATTAAATACAATATTTTGCAGGTGGAGATAAATAAGTTTTTTTGTTGTCAAGGTCATTAGAGATAAATAGTTCACGATTTTACTGTCTAACATACAAAAAATAGTGGATAGATGAAAAAGGAAATGAAAGGCTCGTTAAAATGATTATTATAAAAGATGTGACAGCTGTGAGAAAATACGGTATGTATGTGAGAAGGGAACAAAAAAAATGGGGCAATTTTGTGATATACAATAATGACACTTAAATAAACCTACTTTTTGAGTCCAAAACTTTAGCCTTGACTAACTTGGTCTTAAACCGGACCTGTTAAATATGCTAATTTATAAATCCTAAAAATTTAACTATTGGGAGGTCGTCTATATGAAACTTTATCAAGTCGATGTCTCGGATTCAAACTACCTTAAGTTCGAGAGCTCATGTCCAAATAAATAAATTTTTGTTAGCGGAGTATGTATATATATATATATAATAGTTGCCCACGTGTTGTGCGTGCGATACGTAGTGACATATATATGGTCCCGACAAATAAAGTTAATATTTTATAAAAAAATTTAACTATCGAATGATTAAATATAATTAATTAATAATTGTATATAAAGAGTAATATAATGTTTTATTCTTATAAAAAAATACACATGACGATTTTGTTTGCATTATAAATATATGTGGTAAATAATATTTTTTTAAGTTATTTATGTATTTGAAGTGAATAATGGCACTTAATAGTAATTATAATATTAGAATGAATGTATTTTTAAAAAATTGAAGTAATTTTGGACATGTTCAAAATTATTGAATTGATTTACAGAGTGAGACTTACATGTTGGAGTATCTTTTATTGTTTGACCATATTTGAGATGGTTTTAACTCTCTTGAACAACTATTTCATGGTACAAGTTCTGAGAGGATTATGATCCCGGCCGTTTCCGAATTAAATAAAAGAAATCCATGCTTCCATCGTTTGAAGTGTAAATGTGGTCCCTAACCCTTTTATTAAATTCTAAATCTTAAAAGTAGTCAATGCCAGCTGAAGGTTTAACATCCATAATCTGATTGGGTTTCAAGTTTAATAATCTCTAAATAAGAAAAAAATGTGACCTGACAGTTAAGTCCGGATCAGGTTATTTGTTATTATTGAGGTTAATGATGTTTTAAGAATATATATATTAGTTCATTGAGCTTGAAGTACTCAAATATCAAAGTTTATGATTCAAAACAGTAAGAAAACGTGATGGATTAAGTGTAACACAAACCACTGATGTGGTCCTTAAACAAGATTAACAATATTGATTTGGTGATTGTACTATTAGTTTATTGTTCTATATCAAATAAAATAGTATGGGTTGATACTTAAGACCAAGTGATGTGCATGCCCTAGGGCGACATTCAAGTTATTATCACGATAACATCTGAATTTATTAAAGTAATCGAGTTTTGACGTACTTCAATTGCCTGTTTATGATTTGAATGAGCAAAAGGTGTGAAACCGCCACATGCAAAGAAGAGTTTAGAAATGTTCGTAAAATGAAGGTTTGAAGTAAGAAGTTTTGATTCTGAACATGATTATGTGAGCTGAAATGTAGAATTTGGAAACAATCTCCTTGATTGTTTTAGTTTTAAGTTTGTAGCTTAATGTCAACAACTTAAAGCTTAAATGTTATTAAAGTTTGTTTAAGTAGTGTTTTGATTGTAAGTAAAAAGTGTTTATGAGGTTGTAAACTAGTGTGCTAGGTCGTTTTTTACTATGTTTTTATCTCCTTTCTGGATGTAAAACTGGGTTAGATCACTTTTTATATTAATAAAGTTTGTTTGTGATTAAAAAAAAGACAATTAGTATATAGGAGAATTTATATTGTTCTTGGTACATCTCGTTTTTGTAGTTAATGGCGAGCCTATTTTTCTTTCTATGATCGGCTTATTCTACAGCTCGCGTCGGCTCCGAGGTCGTTAAGAGATCCGGTAAAGATGTGGTCTTCTTTGGCGACGGATTCTTGTCGTATCTGCACAAGCAACGAACAGGGGGCCCGGGTTGATCCTAGGCTTTCTCTTTCCGACGGTCAAGTCAGTACGGTGGAAAGAGCGCAAGTAACTAATGGCGAATGTTTAGCTAAAGAGAGAGAGAGATCGGGCCGGTTACGTAGCGTTGTATCAGGTTTGACGGGGTAGGATTAAGTAGGCCGGGTTCTTTTAGTTTTATCTCTCTTCCTTCCGTTTTTCTGTCCCCCTTAAAGTAGTGTTGGTGGGGGTATTTATAGTATCATTAAAGACATATCAGCACTTGGATCACTGTACCGTCGAATACTAATCTAACGTCGTTAGGTTTATTTAATACTTTTACAAGGGTACAGTCCTTGAACAGTACTCACAGTTGGTGGTCTGTGATTGGACCACGTCGATGAAACGCTGAGCGGTCCCTCAAGGGAGCAGCGTCATTAATTGAAGAAGCGTACTCGATACGCTTCTCTATACCGGCATAAACACGGTTCGGCCTGTTAAGGTCCGGGGCGGCACGGCAGCACGTCAACGTGACTGTCAGAGGTCCGGACATACTGTTTTGGGGATGATATGAGCCCGGATAAAGTGATACCGACATTCCCTCGCCAGTTAAGGTGCATGGGAAGTTGTTAAAAAACTTATAAACAAAGGGAAAATACAAATAGCTGTGTTTACTTTATCGACCTAAATTCCTAATGCAGTAGTTTTGAAATTAATTAATACTACTAGATCTTACCGGAGACTTATTTATAATAGATAACTAAATTTACAAAGGCGGTCTAGGCTATACTATTTTGCATATTTAAGACAACGGGTAATTAAAGTTTTTTTTTTCTCAATATGATGGAGATTACAAGTAAATCTATTTAATTATGACGGTATAAACCAGAAAAAGGAGTTTAAAACGACCTAGTAAGGGAAATTTTAAACTGATACTTAAGGCGTAGAAGTATTAGTAAATTTTAGCACAATGTGACACTTAAAAGGTGATATTCAATTGTGAAGGATATTCTATCGCTCTGATATTCTTTATCATCGCGTTGTTAAAGCCCTTCACCGACACGTAAATTGCTATTTAGTGGTCATCTTTTATCTTCTTTTCCCGTACTTGACTTTGTACCTTTATCTTTTTAAAAAAAAAATAGACTTTGTACCTTTATCTAGACATGTCCCTATCAAGGACAAAGTTCTACAAGCTTTACGTTTGATGATATTTTTTAAAACACTGTTTTTCACTTTTCTATGCACAAAAAAGATAAAATCCGTTCATCTCTCTATATATGAAAAAGTAAGATATCTGTATTAATGGTACAGGAAGAAATTTGGGATCCATTTATGATTGTTTTTTTTGTTTTTTTTAAACGTAGCGTATCCTAATTTTGTCGGGGCTATTGTATAAAAAACAATATCATCCAAATTCAACAAAAAAATAAGTAAATTTTACTATGTAGTATTGTCACCCACTAAAAAAAATTAAGTTTTCAATTTCATTACGGTACGCTATTTTAGGATAACACTACCGTAAACCCGGTAAAATTGTGCCACTCACTAAAAACTCAACACCTATTAATGAATCCAAAATAATTAATAAACTAAAATTAATTTAAATTTAAAAGTAAAATATTATATTGGTTGGTACAGCCTAAATTATAGTGCAACATATGAAAAAAATCAAATTTATTAACCGTACCGAAAAAGTATCGGATATGTAATCGTGTCAACCCTTTTACTTGACATTTTTTTTTTATAGTTTTTGTTAACTATTAGATTGAATTGTTTTTTATTTAATGACCCATAAAAAAATTAGAATATGCTATCCTAAAAAAAAATAGTTTAACAAAAATGGATGCAGGAATTTGAGTAAACATCACAAGTATGGCATATTAATTCAATTACGACAACATTAAATGACATCATTGCTTGGGGAATTTTGTATGTTAATATCAATCAGCATTTAAAATAGAAACAATCAGCATTTCTTTCTTCCCTTTTGTCAACTATCATCCAGATTCTCTAAAAAGAAAAAGGAAAGACACCAGTGCATTAGTGCTAGTGATTTGAAATGATTTTGTTACACTTAGCTAAAAAGAGGAATGTGAAGTCCTTATCCTTTGGTGGCTTATATTGTCATGTTACTGAATGGAAAAAAAGTAATGTCATATACCCGACTCAAGCAGATTAATTGTCATACAATCTTTTATATAATTTTTTAAAAAAATTTTACACTCCGAACAAAACAAAAATAAAAGACCAAATATAATATTTATGAAACCATAGTTCAGTCTATCCTAAATTTAAATATTAATTAGAAATATTTAAAAATTCTAATGATTTTAATATATTTTATTTGACGATTCAACAAAATAAAAATTTAAATATAATATTATAAAATCATATTTGAGACTAAGGTAAAGTTAAATATTAATTAAAAATATTAAATTTATGGCCGAATAACAGACTTTTAAATTTCGGGATGAAAATAAAATTTTAAATTTACATCTAGTACTAATATGTTGAGAGTCTGGTTAAGCCTATCTGGCTGTTAGCATTATTAGTAAAAAAATACATTTAATCCAAATGAATTATTTAGATTAGAGGAAATAAATAAGAAACGAACTAAAATAGACTATAACACCATCCATTTTAGAAAATCCTGAATTTTTTTCCATGTATCTTGTTTAAAATTTGGAAAGTTTTCTAACTCTCGGAAATATAGGTTCCTTATTAGTATTTGGCTATTAAACTCCAAATATATGGGTGACTAATCGTTTTTTAATTCGTAGCTCGTTATAGTTACGTCTTGTCTGATTGGACGGAGTCTTTGTCTTATCTTTTGATATAATTGGTCCGTTTAATCTTGAACCAAAACTAAATTCGAAATAAAACGTTCCTCCGGTGAAAGTGGCTTTTAAAATGAGTAGTCAGTACTATCATCTCTGCATTTTTAACCTATCTTATCTGTTTTAATACGGTACCTCTTTCACATTCAGTGGTGACAGTTATTTTCCTGATTCGAAGAATGGGTTCCCAAAAATTGACATCTCTGCATATATGATTTTAAATGTTTTTGGTTTCTACTGTTAAGGTGCACTCTTGTCGGTCCTAGGCTCACTGTTCAATTCAACACAATTACAGATATATTTATGTCAATGTGCCCTCACTAGTATGTACATTCTATTATTGGTGACACTTGAAAAATTAGGCATCTAATTTTATTTTTTTGTTTGCGTCATTTATTATGGGACGGTAATTATGTCAAATTATATGTATAATGAGACATAAAGATCAAAGTTCAAAGAATTTTAGATCACTTATAACGATGGAACGATTTAGCATGTGTCATATTTCGGTATTTTTCGTTTTTATTTGTTTTTTAGAGCTTGTTTCATAAGCAGTGATACTTGTATAGATTTATTATTTTCATTAATGATAAACTCGTTAATTTGCTGATTAAAAAAAACTTATAAGTAAACTGTTGCAAAAGTTATTTGCATTTCGTATTTAAGAAAATTATAGGCCAAAGAACCCGATCCTATCACCGGTACCAACACAGTCACTTATTCGTTCACTCTCAATTAATTACTCCATAAATCAATCCATTTTTGGTGCCCTAAAAATTTAGGATAACCTAACCTACTCTTTTTAGCCATTAATTCAAAAGACAATCTAATCTAATCTAATATAAGAATATGCTTATTTTGTCCCAATACACAAATTGCGTACGTACACATTTTAGGTACGAGTACGTACGCCCATTTCAAGTAGTTGGTATGAGAATTACCTTTGACATTTTTGTTTTTTTACCGTATCGGTACGGCTTGTGAACGACACGAGTACTCAAACGATACGTCTCCGATACTTATTCGACACGGAAGAGATTTTTATTTTTATATTTTATTTATCGTAACGTATTTGAAATGGTGTAATGTACCCATACACGTACTTCATACAAAAAAAATATGAAGTACCCGTGCTATCGAGGTGTGTATGTATGCAATTCATTGTTGAGACAAAATATGCATTTTTTCATTATTTTTGTTAACCGTTAGATTGGATTGTATATTCATCAAATAGCACATCAAATATTAGGACATGCTGCCCTATAATTTTTATGGCAGCAAAAACAGATTGTAAAGAGTTTTAAGTATGTAAAATTACAATTACATTGAACCGATTCCGAGCAGGACGCTAACGACTATAAGATGCATTTATGGAGGAACCACAAAACTGAAATGAGATAGACTCGTTATGGTCTGCTGGAAGAGGCTGAAACGATTTTTTTTGGTTGGTATTTTGAATAAAATGTAGAGAATAATTATTTTCTTGCCAAATTTTTTCCAACAAGAGGCTAAAAAGGAAACGACTGTCTTCAACTAGTTAATTTATGCTATTACCTCTTATCACAGTTATGAATTGGGGTTTGATCAAGGAGCGTACTTATATTGCTTTACTACAATCAAGCTCTCTATGTTTGTTTTTTTTTGAAGTGTGACAGTTGAGAGATATTCAATGGAGAATTATCATGCCACTAGCCTGCTAGTAATCTCATTCATTCATAGTGACATGAAAAATAATATTCATCAAAGTAAACGTTAGTTAGAAGCAACTGTACAATTAGTGGCAGCCACTATTTAGACGAGAGCAAACTTTAATTCAATTAAAATTGGTCAACAAGGCTCAAGTTTACTACAAACTAACCCCGGTCCCCTAGACAGAGCCGGTTTCAGAGTTTTTGGGGCTCGAGGCCAATCATAAATATGAGGCTTTTTTGTGTGTAAAATAATAAAAATTTATCTAAACTTGTTAAGTATATACTATGATACAATAAGCACACATCATAAGAATACAATTATACTAAATAAAATTTCTTATAAAGTTTCTCATATGAAACAAAATTAAAATGATATTAGGAAACGAAATATATTTTTTCTGAAAACAAATGACCAAATATGTTATACTTGAAAAAAACCAGCCTTTTATGTTTCAATTAATTTATATGGGACTAAAAAAGTCCCATCTGAAACTATGGGGTTTCTTTATGTAATAATCTATCTAGAAAAACAAAAATAAAAATGTATTAAATGTGGATTCAAACCTGCACCCCTGAAACTGCAAGTCAAGATGATGATAACTACTGTTTACCCAACCTATTATCAATTATAAATTTAATTCTAAATGTATATATTATATTTGGAAAACGGGGCTCTAATCTAAAATTAACGAGTTTTCAAGGGATCTATTCCTAGGCCTCTTGGGCCTAGGCCCAAAACGGGCCGTGCTCGAAATTCTCCAATTAACCACTCAAATCAATTTCTTCAATCAAACAAAAATTGAATCAGAAAACTCCATTTTAATAGCGTATACACAATCTAATAAGGAGGAAAATCCAAGAAAACTTGCAGTTAATCTGCGAAGAAAGATAAGATAGCATTTGTACTCTTACGAAATGATCATATTATATTTAGCAGTTCTAGTTTATTTGTTTTACATATACACTTTAGCATGTATAACTTGTAAAAATGACAAACATAAGCTACCAACATTTATAGATCAACTCACAAAATTGTAAGAGTAAAAGTGGTTGGTCCAACTGGTTGGTACCCAAGTATATCACGTTCACCATCAGGATTCGAACCATGGCGCCTGCGAAACAGGTTTAGCTCCAAAGGAGTGTTACTAATTATAAAATAAAAAAATAAAAAACACAAAATTGTAAATATTGAGGTATAAATCATAACACACATGACTCATGAGCTTGAAAGATGGAATCAAGCAAAGCCTGTTTCTTCAACATAAGCTTGCGCTCTAGAATTTACCCGTTCTTATCACATCTTATGTTTCAGCTTTAATAATAAAATTAAGGAAAAGATGCGTACAATCAATAATATCCAAACTTCCATTTTCTCTACTTCTTTGTCAGAAGAGATTTACAAAGGAAATGCAGTGGCTGGTCGTAGCTTAGACAAATTTTAATCATACTAAGACACATGTATTCATTCAGAATTCTTTCTTTTCGTTGTAAACTTGTTTGGTTCCACGCAATTAATGCTTGATTAGTTATATCAATGTTATTTTCTATTTGCTTTCTAAGGAATGTTTTGTGTCTTTTAAGCTGTAGTTGGATGTATTTGGGTTCCTCTCCTCTCTCCATTTAGGCCTGCACTGAAGTTTGAGATATTGAAGTTAAAGAAATTTACCTGATAAGAAGATGTAAAACTAATTATGAAAACGTCACTTGTTTAAGAAAAACAAAATCCAACTGAAGAGAACATTTATCAATGCTAACAACAATTTTTTTTTTGCAAGAAATGCAAAGCTGTGATTCTCTGTGAACTGTGCTCTCTTTTTGCCTACCGCAAATTATTATGCGCACAACTAGTGCGTGGGGGAAATAAGGCTAAACTTTTATTTCTATGTTATACTAACTTTGAAAGACTTTAAATATTGTAGAAATCGATCAATCTCAGTATGTGATTGATCGATATATGTATATATATATATGTGTATATTAGGGCAAAATATATATATAGAGAGAGATTAAAATATAAAATGAATTTTATGTATATTATTAATAACTGAGAAACTATATATATATATATAGTTTCTCCAAATTACAAAATGGTCACACAAGTTACAAAGTTTGCTCAATTGGTCTGTCAAAGCCCAAATTACACAGTTTATAAAAGATTACAAATCAGTCCTTTAATTATACAATGTTACAGATAAAACTAATTACATACAACTCTTATACTTTATAAAAGATTACAAATCAGTCCTTTATTCTTAATACGCCTCCCTCAAGATGGAGAATGAATTGACAAAATACCCATCTTGACAAGTAAATGCTTAAAACAAGCTTCACCAACTGCTTTAGTAAACAAATCTGCCACATTATCATTAGTATGAACATGTAATGGATGTATTACTTTCTGAATTATCAAATCCCTAATAAAATGGCAATCCACCTCAATGTGCTTAGTTCTTTCATGAAAAACAGGATTATAAGCTAAAGCTATAGCACTCTTACTATCTGTAAATAAAGCCACTGATTTTTCATTTTAAAACCTAAATCTTGAACCAACTGTTTTAACCAAATGATTTCAGAACATGTAATAGCTAAAGCTCTGTATTCAGCTTCAGCACTGCTTCTTGATACAACACTTTGTTTTTTACTTTTCCAAGAAATCAATGAATTACCCAGAAAAATACTAAAACCAGTAACAGACCTTCTTGTATCTACGCAACCAGCCCAATCAGAATCACTATATGCCTTTAAAATAACATTAGAACTGGAAGAAAACAAAATACCTTGTGCTGGATCCTTTTTGATATATTTTAAGACCCTTAGAGCTGCTGCATAATGAGCTTTGCTAGGAGCTGACAAGAATTGACTTAAAACATGTACTGAAAAACTAATATCTGGTCTAGTTATTGTTAAATATAATAACTTCCCAATCAACTTCCTATATAAAGTAATATCATGAATTTTATCATCATCTCTACAACTAAATTTCTGTTTAGTGTCCATTGGAAAATTACTAGGTTTTGAAGCTAAAAGACCTGTCTCAGCAAGTATTTCTAAGGCATATTTTCTTTGATTAATGTGAATCCCATCTTTATTTCTGGCCACCTCTAATCCTAGAAAAAATTTTAAAGGACCCAAATCCTTTAACTTAAACTGTGTGTTAAGAAAGCTCTTTACCTCATTAATCAAGTTTGAACAAGAACTACCTAAAATAATATCATCTACATAAACCAATAAGGCCAGAAACTTATCATTTTTATTAATAGTAAACAAAGAATAATCTGCAGAAGATTGAACAAACCCAAAAGAAATTAAAGAAGTACTTAATTTTGAAAACCATTGCCTTGATGCTTGTTTCAAACCATATAATGATTTTTGCAACTTACAAACTAAACTACTGTCCTTTTGTACAAATCCAGGTGGAGGTATCATATAAACTTCTTCATCAAGATTACCATGTAAAAAGGCATTATTAACATCAACCTGTGTTAAAAACCAATTCTGAGATGCTGCTATTGCTAAAAAACACCTAACTGTTGTCATTTTTGCTACAGGTGAAAAAGTAGCTTCAAAATCAATACCTTCTAATTGATTATAGCCTTTGGCAACTAACCTAGCTTTATATCTTTCTATTGTACCATCAGCTTTGTACTTAACCCTATAGACCCACTTACAACCAATTGGTTGTTTTCCTAAGGGTAACTCAGTCAAAACCCATGTTTTATTAAGTTCTAAAGCCTTAACCTCTTCTTCCATAGCATGTACCCATAAAAGGTCACTACTAGCCTGTTTATAAGTAGTAGGTTCAACAATAGAGGAAACAGATAAACAAAAATTCCTGTGTTTTTCTGATATTTTATCATAAGCAATATAAGATGATATATCATAAGGTACTCTTTTCTTATCAATAGATAAAACTGTATTAATATTACAGTGAAAATCTTTTAAAAACTGGGGTGCAGAAACCTTTCTAACTGATTTTCTATTTAAACATGTTATATCAGTATTAATATGGTCATTACTACTTGTAGGCTGTTTGTTGGTATTAATATTGATTGGTTCATCACTAATATCAGAATCTTTAGTACGAATATTTTCATTCTTTTGAAAAGGAAAAAATTCCTCATAAAAAAACACATCTCTAGACAGAAAAACATCATTATTGTTAATATCAACAAGTTTATAACCTTTAGTACTAGTTCCATAACCAATAAACACACATTTTCTTCCCTTAGCATCAAATTTATTCCTATTTCTAGCCAAAGTAGTAGCATAACTCAAACAACCAAAAACTTTTAAATGACTATAAACAGGTTTCTTATTGTAAAGCATTTCATAAGGACTTTTATTATTCAGCAAAGGAGATGGTGTTCTATTGATCAGATATGCTGCAGTTAAAACACAATCACCCCAAAAACTTAAAGGTAAAAAAGACTGAAATCTAAGAGCTCTAGCCATGTTTAAAAGATGTTGATGTTTCCTTTCTACTATTCCATTCTGTTGTGGTGTTTCAACACAACTAGTTTGATGAATAATACCATTTTGAGCATAAAAATTAAGCAAATTAAACTCAGTACCATTATCACTCCTCAATGTCTTAATACTATAATGAAATTGATTTTCAACCATCTTATAAAAATTTGGTAATATAGTAGCAGTTTCAGACTTATGTTTTAATAGAAAAATCCATGTACATCTTGTAAAATCATCTACAATAGTAAGAAAATAATGAAAACCATCATAAGTAGCAGTAGCATAAGGACCCCAGATATCACAATGTATTAGTTCAAAAATATGTGCAGCACTATTATTCTTTAAAGGAAAACTCAATCTATGTTGTTTTGCCAAATGACAAACATCACAAGGATTACAATTCTGGGTAGTGAACTTGACTTTTACATCATTGGAAATCAAACTTAACACTTGAATAGAAGGATGACCTAACCTAAGATGCCAAATATTAGGCTTATTCTGTAAAACACTACTATTACAGCTAACACTTCCAATTCTCTTGAAAACATATAGACCATTCTTTGCCTCAGCCCTACCAATCATCCTCAAAGAGGCCTGGTCCTGAATATAACAGGATTGTGAATCAAAAACAACAGATAAAGAAGAATCCCTAGTTATTTTACTAACAGATACTAAATTAAACCCAAAAGAAGGCACACATAGAGCATTATGCAAAGTGATTCCATTCCTAAAAATTACAGTACCTATATGTGTTACACTAGCAATTTGTCCATTGGGTAAATTAACATGAGATACTACTTCTTTAAAACTGTCAAAATGCACCAAAGAATTCACCATATGCTCATTAGCACCACTATCAACAATCCATATATCATTATTATTTAATAAACAATTTTGATAATTATTCTGACATGCACTAGAAAAAGGAAAGAAACTACTTATACCTGTCATGCCTGTATACACCATATTAGAAGATGTTGTGGTATCCTGTTTATTTGCAGCATCTTGTTTTTGATTATCCAAGCAATTCTTTTGCTGTACTGGACCAGTAAATTCATTGTTAACCTGCTGAATAATAGGATAAGGTGAATGAAGAGGAGTCTGTCCTAAATGATTAGTCATACCATCCTGATACCCAATCCTATTATTATCCATATTATACTGATTCTCCCCATAACTTCTTTCCCCTTGATAAGAAACCTGATGAACCATATTATTACCCCCCAAGATTAGAGTTAAAACCCCTTGGCCTAGGAACCCAATTAGGTGGATACCCATGCAACCTATAACACCTTTCCTTTGTATGCCTACTAGACCCACAGTGAGAACATTTCATTGAGTTTCCCCTACCAAAAGAAGGCCTAAAAGGCCTGAAAGCTGGATTAATAGGTGGTCTGAAGGTTTGATTCTGTGATGGTCTAAAATTCTGACTATGTTGAGTTGCAAGAACCATATTATTACCCAGATTCACACTATGTACTCCTAAATTCTGCTGTTTTTCATCTTGATTAACCAATTGATAGATATCATTTAAAGAAGGAAGAGGTTTCATCAAAAGAATTTGACTTCTAACATGAGCATACTTAGTGTTCAATCCCATCAAGAAAATCATCTTAAAAACCCTGTGTTCTCTAGCAATTATAGCCCCCATGAAATTACAAGTACAACCCCCTGTTACACCACATGTACACCTAGGAAGAGGACTAAGAATACTTAATTGATTCCATAATGTTTCCAACTTGGTAAAATAAGCTGAAACTGTAAGATCATTCTGTACCATACTATGAATATCTTGATGTAATTCATATATCCTAGCCTCATTACCCTGCCCAAATCTTTCTGTTAATTCTCTCCACATCTTAGCAGCACTATCAACATACAAGATAGACTGCCCAATCTCACTACTTACAGAATTAATAATCCATGACATCACAATTAAATTGCACTGTAACCATGCTCCATGCATTGAATCATCAATAGGAGGACATACTAAACTACCAGTAACAAAACCAAGCTTTGACTTAGCACCTATAGAAATTTCCATTGACCTTTTCCAAGAATGGTAATTAGGTCCTGTTAACAAAGGGTTAACTAAACTATTGCTAGTATTTTCATTGGTACCTATATAATAAGGACTCATAGTGGTTATATGTTGAATAGGTATAGGTAGATTGTTATCCCTATCATTACTGTTTAAATCTTCAGACATAGTTCCAAGAAATAAGAAGAGAGATCTTTCTTATACAAGAGGTATACACAATTGAAACCAATTGAAACCAGAAACCCCCAATTTCAAAAAAAAACAAGAACCCTAATTTCAGAAAATTTCCAGAATCCCAAGTTAATCAATAATTGAAATCAGAAAACCCCCAATCTTAAACCAAGAACCCTAATTTCAGAAAATTTCCAGAATTCCAAATCAATCAACAAATTAAAGAGATAATTGTTTAGAATGTACCAATAGAAGAACCAAATCGAAGCGAGTGAGTAATAACCAGAGAAATCACCCTTTTATCCAATTAACCCCAAATTTTAAAACCTCGAAAACAACAGCGGAAAAAAAACATTCAAACCCAATTTTGTGGGTTTAAATAGCAATAACAGAGAAGATTACTTCGATTGCTCTGATACCATGTAGAAATCGATCAATCTCAGTATGTGATTGATCGATATATGTATATATATATATATGTGTATATTAGGGCAAAATATATATAGAGAGAGAGATTAAAATATAAAATGAATTTTCTGTATTTTATTAATAACTGAGAAACTATATATATATATATAGTTTCTCCAAATTACAAAATGGTCACACAAGTTACAAAGTTTGCTCAATTGGTCTGTCAAAGCCCAAATTACACAGTTTATAAAAGATTACAAATCAGTCCTTTAATTATACAATGTTACAGATAAAACTAATTACATACAACTCTTATACTTTATAAAAGATTACAAATCAGTCCTTTATTCTTAATAAATATTGTAGTCATTGCATGTTCAGAGAATACCGAAGATGTATTATTACTTGGCCAAACTCAATTTTTTTAATGGACTTTGGGTGCCAGAACTTTACTGGCTAGGAATCTGATCTTTTAATATTACTTAAGGTAGTAAATTAAGATATTAAAGGAAAAAATCCGTCTGCTAGGTTAGAAAAGTTTCTTATCACATCCTTGGTCTATTGTATATGGAGAGAAAGGCATGCGAGAGTGAAGACGGGCAAAGTCTCAATGGCCGGGAGCGTGATAAAAAATACAGAAATCTACGTTGTAAGTAGAATGAATCAATTATGTAATATATCGAAAACAAGGCTAAGTCAATGAATCAACTACGTAATATAGAAAACAAGGCTAGGAAATAACTTATCAGTACACATTGGAGACTAAGTTTCGAGTTTGTCGGTCACTATTCTCAAATAATCTATAGAAAGTTAGTTTAAGAAATAGGAGTAGCTAGTCTTTCGTCCTTTTTCGAGGCCTTGCCTCGTTATATATTTAATCGATCCCTTTGCCATTAAAAGAAAAAAGAAAGGAATACCGGGTAAAGTTATAGTATCTTTACTTGTTTGCAATTAAAATTGATTGATATTCAGCTCGTGTTATACATGCATCTCGAGTAAAAATTTATTTTCTTACTTCATTATTAACTTATTATATTGTTGATAAATAGACCTTTGCAACAACAAAAGTTTGAACAAGTAATGTTAGAGTATTATCCCACATTAATTAGATAATAATCGAGCCTGTGATTTATAAAGAGTTACGCATTCTTACCATTACGAGACCTTTTAATGGTAAAATATATGAGATTTAACATGGTATTAAAGCAGATCTAGCGATGTTGGATTCAGCTCATCCCATTTAATATGTTTGCTCGTAGGACACTAGAAATGTTGGACCACGAGAAGGGGGAGTGTTAAAGTATTATCACACATCGACTGAATAATGATCGAGTCTACTATTGCGAGATTTTTTAATGATAAAGTATATGATAACCAATGTGGTTACTTTTTCCAATTATTGCCTATGCTTTATTTTCTAACTATTTTGTGAATTGTGATGGTTCCTTTGGTGCTGCATATGAAACTATTGTGCTTTAGATTGTGGATTGGTTTTAAGTTATTTTATGCCTTAGTTTCTGATGCTTATGGATGAATTTCTATATGCATTTGCTTTTCTATGATTACATATAGTACTAACTCTCTTTCTTTAAAGGTGAAAATCCTAAATACAAATTGTAAATATTGAGATTACCAACTTTGACCAAAAGTTGACTCTTTTTATTTTTTTAAAACTAATTTTTTTTTATAAAACATGTTTATGGAAGTTAAAAACTGAATTTCAAAATTTTGGAAATTTAATTTCTATTTTTTCTTGACTTTTTTTAAAATAAAATAAAATTATAAAAATAATAGTAGTTGAGAAAATAAAATAAATAAAAAATTACAAAGGAAAATTTTGCTATTTTGAGTTATGTAAAAAAAATTAAAAGAATAATTGGAAAAAATTAAATAAGAAAACCAACTCTTAGAAAAAGTCAAGTTAGTTAAGAAGGAAATTAATGAACAAGTTGTAAGCAGTTAACCTAGATTTATTTAGTCAAAAAAGAAAGAAAGTAGGTTTTAAGAGTTCGTTGATTAGTACACCTCCAGCGGTGATAATTAATGTTTATGTTGGCCCCATGCTCGTCCGTCTCCACCTCTCTGGTTTGCCCACCACTAAGCGGTGCGGTTGACCTCCAACTCACTATACAAGAAAAAATCAGAATAAAATTTTTTATTCCTACATCGAAACCAATGTCTCGTCGCCTATCTAATTAGTCACGTTAGCACCATATTGATTTCTGTTGAAATGTGTGTCGTTAAATTTTAGCGTTCAGATGACAACTAATTCGGTTGCTTTAATTTAATTAAATGTAGCGATATCCACTTTAACAAGATAATCAATCAAATGTATGTTGGTCACATTTTTTTGGTATGTATATTATTAAAACTTTAAAGAAAAACTTTAATTTAATTTTTTCTCTTCTTCTGATTTACTCCGACATAACTTTACAGCTATTGTATTTAAAGCAATAAAAGAGTTCCTTTAGCTTAATATTTATAACGAGTAGATGATTCCCTTTTAACAACATAATTAGCATAGCTAAGTGTTCGTTTCTAGCTTGGTTTAGATTGTAATCATGTTTGTCTGGTCTGTGCATCTCACTACACCATAATATAGTTAAATGCCCTTAGCTTGAACTTGTTGCTTGACAAGATGCCAATACTAGAAACTCTTTCCAAAATAGGAAACAAAGAAATCCTATAGAGCAAAGTTCATGGTGGTATGCTAATTACTAAATTTTTATTATTTTAAGCTATAAAGGAGAAACCATTTATTATTTATATGACTATATGAGTGATGACTTAGTTTAATTGAGGCATCTAAGCAAATGGTAGTACTAACAATTAAAATGAGTTTGTCCCTCACTTTTCATGCTTGAGGTTAAAAGTATTATAAACTATTTGAGCTTTTGAAAATATACCGTATATAATACGAGTCCAAATCTTCTACCTCTATTCTCTATCCCTTCCGTGTTTCATTTCTTATTTTCACTCAAATTTTAAATTTTCACAACTTATATCGCAAATTTATAAAATTTTATATTATATTGTATTCAAATTTTAAAACATTTGAATATAATATTGTTTTAGACAATTTTTTTTAATATTCAATGTTTAATTTACACTAATTTATAAGTTATTCCAAAATAAATTTTGTGTGAATTTTATTTTAAAAATAATTATTGGAATGTATTGATAGATGTATTATAGTAATTGTATAATTTTTTTCAAATTTATTATAATTTTTTTTTTTGATAAAATAAACAATGAGGTACGGAAGGGGGTACAAAAATGAATTAGAAGATTTGGACTGATAATGCTCCGGGAAAGATTTGATAATTGCCTAAATCGTAGGATTGCATGATTGGTTATAAAATGATATACTATTACATAGGAGAATCTACTCAAACGAAGCCAATTAATTAATCCTCAAGATTATGTTGCTAGGAATAATCTAAAATGGAACTTTTAAAAAGAATCGTTATACTAATTGCTATCCGGCCCAAATATAAAGGGCTAAATATTGTTGAAAACTTATGCTTTAAGAAATGTAAATTTTGACCAATTGGGTGCGTTAACAAATATAATTTTTTAGTTGTGTTTTTTAATTAAATTGTAGGTTAATTATTTTTGGGTTAATTATTAAATGTTGTGTTTTTAGTTGATGAAACATCTTAAATTATAGTGCACCGAGTTTACGGTAGTGTTAATTTATTGGTTGTAAAACTAATTTTGAAATGATAACTTGAAAACAATATAGAAAAATTGTTCTGAATAAATAAGAGGTATACGAAGGATGTAATTAAATACCCAACAAAATAAGAATATATCTAGTTTCTTGCTTCAAAAAGTAACGTGTTTGGGGATCTACCACACGTAACTTCTCTGCACGAATGTAATTTATTTTTTAATTATCCTATTCAACTACGCATTTGAAGAAAATTACTATACTCCATTTAAAACGTTATAATTAAGCCAGGCGTTTTCTATTATTATGCGAAACATCAAATTGGTTTTCACACGACTATAAATAGTTCAGTTTTATCGCATATTCATGCCCGATCAATATGGTTTTAATTGCATTTTATTTTGTTTTCGGATTTTTTATCACAACTTTGGTCTCTATAGCATCGAATCTTAATATACATCATTGTTTATTTTTCCTTTTATCCTTATGATTTATCCTTCAAATGATGTTACCTAGTGCAATTGCACAATCCCTGTTACTGCTAATTAGAGCCTTCTCACCCAGAAGCGGTTTCAGTCACACACAACAAAGCCAATTGTGCTGATTCTTTAAAATATTACATTTATTTTAGCTCGAAAATTTTGGTACATTTATACATACATATGTACTACACAAACAAATTATGAATGGTAGAATATGAAAAAACATAAATAAATAAAAAAGTCTCAAAATTTCAAGTTTGTATTGGCTATTTTCAACTCTTGAGACATGACATGCCCTGTCCTCCCTAATAGTATGGTACATAAAGTAGGAAACCATATACGCATAATTTTGGAAAATTGTATTGGATAGGCGGTGCTACCACCTCTTTAGTCGGCCACTATTTCGGTCATGGAATGGAACTGATTAGTGGAAATAATAAATATATGGAGACCAACTGAAAAGGACAAGCTACATATGGTGGAAATTTGTGATTCCAAAGCTACAACACTTTTTTATCGTTAATATTATTAAAACATTAGCAAATGAATTATGAGATTCCTTTAAAATTTCTTCCTCTTAAACAGTTGGAACTTTTAAAACACTAATCAAACACAAATATGTTGGTCCAATGTGAGTTGAACCCTTTTGGGCCATCGTCTTATGTCCCCTGTTAGAATAGCCGGTGGGTCCTCAGCAAGCGAACACCCGCTTGACCATGCATATTGGAGCATATAAATATATATCCTTACAATAAATTTTTTATTTAGTATTATAAATTTTTTTCGATCATGTTGGTAAAGTGTGTTGCTAAATTTTAGTAACAATTTAACAACAAATTGAACTGATAAACTGTTGTTAAAATTTAGCCACACACACTTTAACAAAATAACCGAAAAAATTTTATAATAATAAATGAACTTTTTCTTATAACGTATAAATATCTGTATTTTAATATTGCTAGTATTATACTTAGTATGTGTTCCATACTTCCATTGATTGTTATATTATCAACTTTTAAAAAAAAAATATGTGACGGCCTAAAATAAAATTCAAAGACTTGCTTAACAATAAAATTTATAACAGTAAACATGTTACTTTAACCCATTTCTTACTCAAAGAAAACTGAAAACCGTTTTTGGTTTCTCATAAACAAAGGTAATAATTAAAAAGGTTGGATTCTCCTCTCCTCTCCTCTGACTAATTAATACTCGCATAGAATGAAGGTTTGGTGGTGAATGATCTTAAGAAAAAGACATAGCTGTGAACTCAATTTCTGAATGCAGAACATAAGTCAAATTTATTAAGAAAATGCCTTGATATTATGCAATGGTAATCTTACATTTGGAATTGAGATGAAATTTCTTTCGTTAACCAAATGTACGCGCATTAATAGGTATGAACCTTTACTTTGCATAGGTTTTGTTTCTTTCTACCGATGTAAATTTTTATCCGTTGTTCTAATTGCTGTTACGCAGTTAGATTGCGACTACAGTTGTAACCACAGTTGCAACCACAAGTATAAAGATGGACAGAACTGAAAGTTAAATGTACTTGAAAGAATTCACACGCACATTTAACAACGGAGTTTACCCAACTGTGCTACGTCTCCGGTACACTCACCCAGATTAGTGATTTTATAACAATTTACAATATATGATCTAAGTTTTAGTGAAAAACTCTCAGACTCGCTCTAGTTTTTCAGCCTATCTCTATATTGCTCCTACTATATAACTATCACTCAAAATATCAATTACATCCCACCATTGTTTTTTATTTTAAAAATTCATTCGCGTGTCTCTCTAAGAGTAGTTATTTATAGTTTAGAACATACACATTTTACAAGCAAAGCTATCATCTATTTATACAAGAAAAATAAATCTTCAAATATGTTATTCATATAATTTTTATCTTCAAAATATTCTTCATTTATTCTTGTATCTCCATATTTATCTAAATCTCCTTGTCATACAAAATCTTTATAGCTCAAGATTTGATCACAATCTTTATAGGTCAATTCAATCTATTTGAATCATAAAGATCTCTATATCAAAATAGATGAAAACATGATAAAAACTTGCATAATAGTAGAAGATCTTGTTAACACAATAAAAGCAACAAGATAATATCTTTTAAACTAATCTCCATAGAACATTCCATTCTGTATCACATATATATTCTCCGATATATAAAACTGATTTCGTGCTTATATGAGAATATATTTTGTATATCTAAAACATAATTATCACATAATAATCATTAAAAGAATAATATGCAGTTAGACAATAATGATGTGTATCAGCAGATTATAACTATGGTTGCAACTAAGGTTGCAACTTTACATGTAAACATAAAATTGTCTTATCAATAATCATTTAACTCAGATTACTTTGCTCAAACCAATTGACAACAAAGAGTTCACTAGGCCAGAAATATGGTCCTAACAGATGACAACGTTAGATTTACGCATTAGCGATCAATGACGGTTACATACATTACACTTATATGCGTGAGTAAGGAGTAGCTCTTGCAATAAATAATTTCCAAAAAGAAAGATAGCAAGATTAGAGGCTAATGAGGTATGGCATGAAACCCGATAATGTGGGGAACATATTTATGCAAAAATAGGAAATAATAAATTACACATTAGGCGAATTGGTCATATCCATAATTTATGCGGTGTTTGCTTTAGATGCAATAAGGTGAAAAAGGTGATAAGAAAATATGAAGAAAATTATGGGCAAGAGGTAACTAATCACAAGAGTTTCTTATACTCCTTTGATCATATTGCTAATGCTCTAATATGAAAAAAGTTAGAAGATCACTTGGGTATTGCTGTGAAAAAACCACCATTTGTCTATATGGGGTGTAACCTTTATTTTGGCAGAAAGAAAAATATTTACTTCCATAAAATGGTGGCAAAATAAGAAAAACTCTTAATATATAACTGAAAATCTAAGTGGCTGTCTATGTGATCTAAAATTATTTTAATCAAGTATGTCCTCCAGTGCATGCCTACTTATATTATCTCAGCATCCTAAAAGTGTCATAAATTCTATGTAGAGAGTCTTTTCTGATTTCTTTTGTTGACAAGAGGAAGATAAAAATAAATATTACTGGGCCTCTTGGAAAAAAATTACCAAGTCTATAGAATAAGGTGTTTTGAGTATAAGAAGTATGGTGGATATCTCAAAAGCTTTTGCAGTTAAATTGTGGTAGAAATTCAGAAAACAAAATTCTTTATGGTCTCTTTTTATGAAAAATAAATATTGCAAAAAAGTGCATTCTAATATGGCTACTAAATACATTACTAATGGTACTTGAAATAGATTACTAGAGGTTAGAGAAGTGGATGAACAAAGTGTTATTTGGTCTGTGGGTAAGTGTAACATTTACGTTAGTTTGGACAACTAGAGTGGTTCTGTTTCTATTAAAAGTGTGAAAATTCAGAATATTTATAGGGTGAATTTTGGATTATTATTTTATCTTAATTAAGTATTGGTCCATGAAATTGAAATTAATTAAGAATTGGTTCATTTCACCTAACTAACCACTAAAAAAAAAAAAAAAAAATTAAATCCAGAAAATAAAAATGAAAAAATGAAAAAAAAATTGAAAAAAAAAACTTTAAAGAGGAAAAACACCGAAAAAACACGAATACAATTTTAAAAATTCCAAAAAAATCTAAAATCAACAGAAATCCAAAAACGGAAAAAAAAAAAACAGTCTGAGTCGTCTTAATTCATTTTATAAACAGTCTGAGTCATTTTAAATCATTTTAAAAACAGTGTGAGTCATTTAAATTCATTTTAAAAATAGTTTTAGTCATTTTAAGTCATTTTAAAAGCAGTCTAAGTCATTTTAAGCCATTTTAAAAGCATTCCGAGTCGTTTTAAGTTATTTTAAAAACAGTCGAGTCGTTTAAAGTCCTTTTAAAAATAGTTTGAGTCGTTTCAAGTCATTTAAAAACAATCTAAGTCGTTTTGAGTAATTTTAAAAATAGTCTGAGTCCTTTTAAGTCATTTTAAAAACAGTTTGAGTCATTTTAAAAACAATCTGAGTCATTTTAAGTCATTTTAAAAATAGTCTGAGTCGTTTTAAGTCATTTTAAAAATAGTCTGAGTCGTTTTAAGTCATTTTAAAAATAGTCTGAGTCGTTTTAAGTCATTTTAAAAACAGTCTGAGTCATTTTAAGTCATTTTAAAAATAGTCTGAGTCGTTTTAAGTCATTTTAAAAGCAGTATTAGTCGTTTTAAGTCAATTTAAAAATAACATGAGTCATTTTAAATCATTTTAAAAGCAGTACGAGTCGTTTTAAGTAATTTTAAAAACATTCTGAGTCGTTTTAAGTCATTTTAAAAATATTATGAGTCATTTCAAGTCATTAAAAAACATTCTAAGTCGTTTTGAGTCATTTTAAAAACAGTGAGTCATTTCGAGTCATTTGAAAAACAGTTTGGATAATTTTAAAAATAGTGTGAGTCGTTTTAAGTCATTTTAAAAACAGTTTGAGTAATTTTAAAAACAATTTGAGTCGTTTTAAGTTTTTTTTAAAAACAGTCTGAGTCATTTTAAGTCATTTTAAAAATAGTCTGAGTCGTTTTAAGTCATTTTAAAAACAGTCTGAGTCGTTTTAAGTCATTTTTAAAACAGTCTGAGTCGTTTTAAATCATTTTTAAAATAGACTGAGTAATTTTAAAAAATAGTCTGAGTAATTTTAGAAATAGACTGATTCGTTTTAAATAATTTTAAAAATAGTCTAAGTCATTTTCAGTCATTTTAAAAACAGTCTGAGTCATTTTCAGTCATTTTAAAAACAGTCTGAGTCATTTTCAAAACAGTCCGAGTCATTTAAAAACAATGTGAGTAATTTTAAAAACAGTCTGAGTTATTTTGAGTCATTTAAAAAATAGTCCGAGTCATTTTAAAAACAACATGAGTTATTTTAAAAACAATCTAAGCCATTTTAATTCATTCAAAAAACAGTGTAAGTCATTTTAAATAATTTTAAAAACAGTCCGAGTTATTTTAAAAACAGTCTGAGTCATATTTAAATCATTTGAAAAACAGTACGAGTCATTTTCAAGAAGTTTAAAAATAGTTTGAGTCATTTTAAAAAACAGATCGAATAATTTTAAAAACAGTCTGAGTCATTTTAAAGTTATTTGAAGTAATTTGAAAACAATTGCAAGTTATTTTAAAGTTTTTAACATTTTTTTTTTATTTTCCAGCTTTTTTCGACTTTTTCGAACTTTTTTTCATTTTTTTTCTTCTGATTTTGGATTTTTTTCATTTTTCTTGGGTTTTTTAATTTCTTTTACCATTTTTCAGATTATTTTCGGGTTACTGGCTTTTTTGAACGTTTTTTTTTGTGATTTTGGGTTTCTCTTGTTTTTTTTAAATTTTTTTTATCATTTTTCGGGTTCCCGACTTTTTTGAACGTTTTTTAATTGTTTTGTGATTTTGGATTTTTTTTATTTTACCAATTTTGGGTTCCCGGTTTTTTTTGAACTGTTTTTCATTTTTTTTGTGAATTTTTTTTTTTGGAATTTACTTGGTTTTTTTTATCATTTTTTTCAGGTTCCCGACTTTTTTGAAGGTTTTTTCAATTTTTTTTGGTATTTTTATTTTTTTAGTTTTTTTTTTATTTTTTCTGATGTTATTTTTTGAGTTTTCCCTATTTTTTACATTTTATTTTCATTTTTATTAGGTTATTAGGTGGGTGACCAATGCTTAATTAGTTATACAAATAATTGACCAATGTTTAATTAAATTTTATATGACGACCAATATTTAAATAATTTTATTTTCATTGATCAATTCTTAATTTCCCCATATTTATATATGGTACAAGATTTATGGGAAAACAGAAATTATCAATGCAAGTTTACCTAGCTCAGTTCATCATTATTTTGCAAAAGATGTCAGAGATAATACATATGGTATGAATGAAATGTTTTGAAAAGAGATTTCTGTAGGGGACTTCTCAGTGAAAACAACCTGTAATCTGGTGAGAAACAAAAATAATTTTAGTTGGTTGCACACTTTAATTTGAGATAAAATTCTTTCTCTAAAACTATCTTGCTTTATGTGGAAAATTCTACAAAATATAGTGTCAGTTGATGCTAAAGTTCAAAGCAAAGGTATTAATATTGTATCTGTGTGACTGTTGTAAGTGCAAATGAAGAAACTATGGAGCATCTTTTTGGGAATGGTACTATATAGCTACTATGATTTGAGAAAATTTTGGTAACCTAATGGAAATCAAATATTTTTTTTTTTTTTGAAAATAGGGAATCAAATATTCTAATAACATCATTAAAGCAAGATGTATAGCTTGGTGGACTAGATCAAGCAATTCTTTGCAAGGTAAAAGCAAAAAGGTTCTACCTTATATTATTATCCGGAGTATTTGGAAAGATAGGTGCACTAGCAGGTTTGAAAGTGGGACTATGAATTCGGAAAACATTATTAAAAATGTTATGACTCTTTTTTATTAGTTTATCCAGAAAGATAAAAATTTTAATAATTTTGATCTTTTTTCTGATAGTATTAGTGCCCATTGTAGCAAACATGTACGTCACTGGATTAAACCTTCAGAAGGTAAATTAAAATTGAATGTGGATGGCAGCTATAAAACAAACCCTAACTTTTCTGGTATAGGTGGAATTATAAGAGACCACATGGTTAATTTTCTTAAAGGATTTTCCTATGCTGAAACTGCAAATTTTAGCCTGGAAATTGAGTTTTTAGCGACATCAATACAGAGAGGCTAACGCAGCAGCTGATCTTCTGGCAAAAGAGGGAATTGACATCTTCGCCAAGGACTTATAGGATTTCCTTCTCTCCATGGGAAGGATTTTGAAGTTGGATCGAGATCAAACACCCAATTTGAGATGAGGAGACAAAATTTCGCCATTTTTCCTCTCTATAAGCTCTCTGTTGGAGTCACTAGGTTTGTCGGTTCACCTGGTGGGAAGATAATGGGATCTAAGGGCGCGTGACATTTTGTTATCTATTTGCTTTTAAAACCCTTGTATTTTCAAGTTTTTCTTATTTTGCTCCGTCGTAAGTTTGTTTTATTTCACTACAGATACTTCATTTTCCGATTGGTGCACTTTTGGCCCAGTCGTTTTCTAGGGGTTTTCCCCCGTATTTTTATTACGATTTATTAAATAAAAATGTGAGTTTTTCCCACCATTAAATTAAAAAAAATAGAAAAGGTATTGAATTAGACTGTTAGAATGCTTTTGGACCATTGTTTTGAGTATTATCAGGATGCTTGTTTGTCTCGATAGTACTTCTCACTATGGACATGTAATCACATATTTGATTTCATGGTTAAATCTACATGTAGTGTCAACTTGCTTCATCTAAATACTTGTTAAGTAGAGTACATATTTGGACCTGCTCTTTCCCCAATTGGCAACTTTACATAACAAAGTTCTATTTTTACAGGTGTCCAAATCTTTTACCCCATATTCTCTACCCCTTCCTTGCCCCCTTCCTTATTTTTACTCAAATTTTAAATTTTCACAACTTATACCGCAACTTTATAAACTTTTATATTATATTGTATTCAAATTTTAAAACATTTGAACATAATATTGTTTTAGACATTTTTTTTAATATTCAATGTTTAATTTACACTAATTTATACATTTATTCCAAAACAAATTTTGTGTGGATTTTCTTTTAAAAATAATTATTGGAATGTATTGATACATGTATTATAGTAATTGTACAATTTTTTTCAAGTTTTTTAGAATTTTTTTTTGGATAAAATAAGCAAGGGGGCACGGAAGGGGGTAGAGAAATAGGGTAGAAGATTTGGACTCCCCGGGTACACTTGTTAACCAAATTGTTTTTATAAAGGCTACTTACCAATGAAACGTATTGCCAATTTGTAATTCAATGATTTTGGGAATATTAAGGTATTTGGTATGTGCATTCATGGTAACCAGGCTAATTAAACTCCGACAATAATTTGATATAAGTCGACATTCTTTCATACTATTGTAGAAATTAAATGAGAGATCTTTGATGAAGTATGAATTTTAAAAGTCGCAAGCGTGTTTAAAAGTCGCTATCTATATCATTATTCGTTTAATTTAATTATCCATCCTCGAGTTAAAATTCTAGTCTTGGCTAGAAATCATGAATTAACTTCATACTTATGTATTTTTTGTTAAGCCAGTACAATATCAGAATTATACATAAAAACAACGTTGTAACATACTGACAAACATCTCCTAGCCATTCATATATATACCCGTGTGACTTAAATTTGCTTTACTTTTGTTGGCAAAATGACTAAGGAAGAAGTTGACAATACACACAAAAATGTATTCCAATAGAATTAACGATGGTGTGTTGTCTCCACATCAATGCAGGATAAAGATAATTTGCATAATTGTGTCTTTGTACTAACCATCCTTTAGGCCCCTTTGTAGAGAGCAAAGGGGATGTATATACACACCATATCGTTTTTACAAAAAAAGATGTGGGACAACCAAACTGTTGGTAATGTAAATGTATCCCATAATTTGGTAGGTCAAAGTTTACGCTTATCTACAGACTTTAAACACTATAAAATAATGTTTGATTTAGTGAGAGTTAAAAGCTGTCACAAGTCTGTAGCTAATTTAAAAAGTTGTCACAAATCTGTCGCAAATTGACTAAACTATCACAAAGCCGTCACAAAAACCGTCGCTAATAAGCTCGTAACAAAAAATACCGTCATTAATTCCGTCGCTATTTGAGTATTTTTTTGTAGTGAAACATGGACAATTGATTCTATGATCTCCCCAACTTTCTTGCTCCCCCCAACAGTTTTATCCATCATTAACATTTTTTCACTCACTTGAATAATGCTCTTATAAATTATCATTGACCTTGTTCCTTATTTAAACTATGTCATTTTTTGGTCCTAAATTCCTTAAATGGTAATTTTAAGTCAATTTTCTAGGAAAGTAAAATTTTCATAGAACCGTCATTATACTGGATATTGGACACTGACGGTTAGTATGAATATCTGCGACTCAAACCGATATGAATATCCGAAGTACTTGACTTCTCGTTGTAAACGCAGCTTAGTACAATATTAGCACACTATTTTCTTTAAAATATTGTTTGAATTGTTTCATTTAGTACAGTAGTCAAATAGGGTATGATGCTAAATGCATATTAGCTACCTTCTTTGTGTATTCTTCATTCTTAACACATCCTCCCTAGAGATACGGTCATAGATCCAATTTACTAAACACTAAATTGGGGTCACTAATCTACTAGCCAATTTTTTAATTATATGAATTGAAAAATTATTGTTTATTGCTTAATATCACCTATATTTCACTATAAAAACTGTACAAATAGCTACGGAAACTATGACGGGTTTTTTGTGACGAGTTTAATAGCTATGGAAATTGTGACGGATTTGTGACATGACCGTCAAGTGACAATTTTGTAACATGATGGTCAATTTATGACAATTTTGTGATATATTTTGACCCTCACAAAATCAATATTATTTTATAGTGTTTATTTTATATTTACCGGGTATGAATAGTGTATGTCCACCACTAGACAACTAGAGTACATCAAACAATTTTCTCTTCTCTTTCGTTCAGTAATTATTTCATGTTTCTAGTGAACATTAACAGTCAAAACACGCTTTAATTTTAAAAGATAATTAAATGTGAAGGTAAAGTTTATAATTTTTTTGATAATACTTCCTCAAATATTATAATAGTTGCTCATTTTAATAGAAATAACATAATTGACTCATGTTTTTTGGAATAAATATAACGGCGTTAGACACGTCTGAAGTAAAAATATCAAAAAAAACATTTTAGTTAGTAAAATGTTTTTTCTCACCAAATTTTCAATTCAAAAATATTATCCGTCGATGTGGCGGATGAAATGGACCAATCTTTTTGTTTGTGATTTTGAAAAACAACTTTCACCTAATACATGATTGATACATCTAATCCGTCAAATCAGCAGGTAAGATTTTTTGGTCAGATATTTAGGTGATTATAGCAACACTCCTAGTTAAATAACACACATAATTAAGAAAAACGATTTATTTAGAATAGTCTATTATATTTAATAAGTTATGATTAAAAAAATTACTTTAAACACGGTTTAATAAAAAGCATATTAATGATCATTATTGAAACAAATACTTTAATTTAAGGCCTCTTTTTTAAATCTAATTTGGGTCTCCAAAATACTGAAAACGGTAGTGTCTCTATATGCTACTATTTCAATCTTGAATCTTCTAATTGAAAGGGCTCAACCATCATCTCAATGACAATTTTGGTTAAAAAACGTGTGGACTCTTATCCTCGGCCACTATTTAGGAAATCCATAATCAATGGTCTTTGAAGACACAAACCCTTACCATACATGTTGCCTTCTAAGATTAAAGAAATAATTCAAACGTGTGCCAGCACACACATCATTATAAGATTTTCTGGAAAACTTTAATTTAAATAGAATTTCGTTATAATCATCGATTTAATATATATATAGGGCTGGTAATCGTGCCCCACGTGTTGCGTGCGCAGCACGTAATGCAATAAAAATATAGAAAATAGGTATAGTTATGATATAAATATGTGGATAATACAAAAAAAAACATAGTTTAAGATTTAAAAGAATATTTGGTTGTTAAAGAGTGGTAAATAATTTTATTAGTTTTTAGTTTTTATATTTTTGTGGGAGTATGTTATTATTGTAATTAATATAAAAATATATGAGTATTTTTGAAAAAAATTAGCTAAATTGAACAGACTCATTTGACTTGTTTTGTATTATTATAATAGAATGATATGATGACCGTATTTATTTACCTCCATTTCTAATCGAGGGCATGTAGTTTTCCTTCTTCATCTGTAGAGAGAAAAAATAAAGGCTGATAATTTCATAAAAATTCTTACAGTACTTATTAGTATAAAAGGCCAAATGACAAAATTTAAATTTATGAATTATTCGTATCTGAATACCTTGTTTTCTCTTCTGCTAAATTGGTATGCAAAATTTCTTTCAAATCGACTTCATCATAATTACACCAAAGCCTCAGGCACAAAACGCAGCATTTACAAGTTCTTATACCCGTTTTATGCATGAAACAAGTCATAAACTTTAATCCCATACAACATCAAAAGATAAATTTCTACATTCCAAAAACCTAAAGATAGAGCGTACTGAACAGAATAAACGCAAGATATACAGTTTTAGAATATACCAAGCAACTTAACTTTGTAATATAACCCTATAGCATGTAAGACATAGAATCAGAAAATATACTGTACAAAGCTACTTAATTTGTAAAACAAGTCTTTTAAGGGTAAGTGGGTATAACCATCATATTGAGTCTGGTGCTAATAAACTTTTAAGGGTGACCACATTGGGCTCTTTGGTGGTCGGTCACATTTTAAAAAGATTTTTGTTCTTAATTCACTACTCTTACAAGATTTTTAAGTTTAGATCAGCTTACAAATGATAAAAAAATATATTATTTTCGTAATTTTTTGGTATATTTTTTTTTGACTTAATAATTTAAACAAACATTAGAAAAAACTAAAAGCTGTTTTTTAATATATTTCTCGTGTAGATTATAATTTTTTTTAAGCTTAAAAACAGCTTTTAAGCTCCTTTTTACATTTTAATATTTTTTCCGTGTATATTATAAGTTATTTTTTAAGATTAAAAACAACATTTAATCTTTTTTTTTATTCGGCCGAGTGACTGAAACTTAAATTAGTTTCGATCCAATACTTACCTCGAAAAATCTTATAAAATATGGCAGCTACATGATATTCTCTATTTTGTGTTAGTCATGGAAACTTTGTTGGCCCATTAGAGTATCCAACTTTGTTTCAAACATTTGCTTAGTTGGCCCAAAGGATTTGTCAGTAGAATACCTAAAGATAATAAGTTCTTGTTAATAATCCTCTAGCATGAAAGAAAAGCAGACTGAGAGTTAAAGCCTTGTTAATAATCTTCTTGTATTTAGCCCAGTTTTTTTGGATTGAAACCCAAACCGAAGTTGATTCCTCTTTAGCAAATTATACTTTACCCACATAGATCAAGCCTAGGCTTCGCTAATAAATTTCTTATAAATCAAGTACTGGGAATATTGTTTGTTCCAGCTACAAACTTGGTAGCATGTATAATTGTTGTTCGGTAAATTATGTCAAAATATATTTTCGATATTTTTGAGGTAGAGATGAAAAATTATATTTTTATTAAATATGTAATTGTTGTTTGGTGACCGATGTAAAAGTATACTTTCGATAAAAAATACTGTTTGGTAAATTTTATGTTTTTTTACTTTTTTTTTCTATTTTAAAAGACTATTATAATTTTCATGTTAATATATATATATATATATATATATATATATATATATATATATATATATTTATGATTTTGGATAAACATTAATATTTAATTTTTTGTTTAAAAGCCACATATCTAACAAAGTGAATAGTAGCAAATATTTACTTTTTTAACAAACGTATCATAAATCATATATATATATATGTATATATATATAATTTTTTGGATAAACATTATTATATAAATATATGTGTATTTATATATTAATATATATGTTTATTTATTTAATATATATTACACAATCAACAGTTTATTCTCTGCTTTTTGACGGTCAAAATTGCACGTAGTTTCGTCCAGTACATTTAAATAGGAACGGAGAGATTGATATTTATACCTTGTACTTTTATTATAATTTTTATTTTTTAGAATATTTTTTTACAAACCTTTTGAGTCGGAATTCGAGATCGAGATTCGGGTATGAATGTTACGGTAGTCTATAAAACTTACAACATGAATAGTGTTAAATCTGTACTTTCGGAAGTAGTAACTAAATTGACACTTTAAAAAGTATGCTTTGTGCATGTTTGTTTGTTTTCAAAAGTTGCAAACCAAACAAATTTTAGTTCTTTAAAGTAAAAGTATTCAAAAGCATGTTGTTATACCTTGCCCAAACAACCCCATAATACATACACAAAGTCTGAGCACTCTCTAAATGAACACACGGATAAACACACCTAACTTGTTTCACTTCATGAATTATATCGTGGGGGATTATTTTCCAGGAAACAAAAACTAATTACAAATAAAACTAAGGGGCTGTTTGATATTTGTTTTTACGTACGCAAACAAAAGGTAGCTTTTAATTAGATTTCAGGTTTGCAATTGGTACTCATATGTTTTCGTTTTTTAAGCACCAAATCTGAAAAATGAATAAACATGTTTTAAGCTCATAACCAATTAGTGGACTCCCCATTTTAAGCAAAACACAAAGTTGAGCTTAAAAGCAACATTTAAACAAAGATGAGATGTACATTTAGAAGGGCTGACTTAATTAAGACGTGTACATGATCGATGGTGATTCACAGGAACATAGTAAACTATAACCGGAGTATTGATTAATTTGAAATTACTCGTAACAATTACGACAATGGTCACACTAGCTACCGTGTGTAAAACAATTATTCTGTAGCAGTGATCAACCAACTTTGCACTGTAACCCTAAGATACATCAAGTTTATTACTTTCCGGAACCATATTATTCAAATCTGTAATAGATACCTATTGTTTTTTTTTTTTGGAAACTAAGCATATATTACCACCGAACAAACAAGAACAGAGTTAGCTATCTGCACATGCGCAGGTAGCTAAAAGAAATAACAAAATAAATAATTTAATACATTGTTTGTAAATTAAAATGAAACAAGGAAATGGTAAAGAAAAGGAGAAATAACTCGAGGCTAAGATAACTCTCTTGCAGTTGAGATCTGCAAAGAAGGTAGGGGTTCGAGAATGTTGACGTATCCTAGTGGACTACATGCATTTTTTTTATCGTTGTTGAATCCTTCGGCCAGTGAGCTTATCAGATACTCCATCTGTTCTCATGTAATTGTCCATTACGAAACTGTTCGGCTTATAACTTTTATCAAAATTGTCGAAATGAATTTTTTTAAAATCTAATCATAAAATTTAACATTTAAACTATATGATAAACTTTAAAAAAATTTCATTCCGACAATTTTGATACAAGTTCTTAACCGGTCAAAATTACACGTAGTTTCGTAATGGACAATTAAATATAAACGGAAGGAGTATACCTAATTGTTACCCTTACTCGCAATTTAGTTGTACTGACTAGCCTAATCGAATTCCCAAGTCTTAAATTAGAAAAATAAAATAAAAAATGAGTGACCATGAAATTAGATTAAATATTCAGTCGTAACATTGTGAGTCGTTGACACTCATGTTACATGAACAAGTAAATATCAATATTAGAAATGGAATTAGGTAAGTATTACGTGGTGACCCCTTCGTTGCGTCATCATACTGGTCAATTATTTACAATGTCAGCGCCATTAGAGATAAAAAGCTTTTATTGGTGAGGAGACACGTGGCCGGCCACTTATCGAGTTTAATTTAATAAGTATGGTGAAGTAAGAGAAATTCAACAAGTACTAAGACAACTAGGTAGCATTAGAATATAAATGTCCATTCCAAGTTCCGAAAGTTCAATGTTTAGAACTTAATTTGCGTTGTTCATTCTTTTTTAATCTTTAGTCGTTATTTTTGTTTAGGCAACACGATTTTGAATGCTAGCTAGCTTGTGATTTTTTTAGTTATCTAACTAAATTGGTGATTTTGGTAAATCTCCTACGGGAGTAGAATTTACATTTAATTGACCAAAGGTGGTAAATATTGAATCCATTTTTGCTCTTATGATTTATTTATATTTTGTCCTGTTCTCGTGTAGTGGAACTCTTAGTTGGTTTGAACACTCATACCCACGTAATAAAATACGCACCAGACATACATTCCTGTTAAATTTGATAAGATTAACTGTAATAAAATAAACGAAGGCACATAAAGCTCTCTACTTTGGATAAGTAAATACGGCCTTCATGATGATGTAATCATGACTATTATTTTATGTATAAGATTGAGATGTCTACTAGCTAGTAGTATTTAAATTTACATTATTTGATCACCACTTCAATAGAATGTTAGGATAACTAGCACTCTGTTGCCATGCATTCAGATAGAAAAATGATCAGCGTTAACTTTAGCGACCAATAACATAATTTGTTGATGTTTTGTTGTTATTTTCTTATTAAATTTAACGATAATCATTTCAACAACATACATTTTATTTCTAATGATATTCATACATTTTCTTGTAATAGATTCATTCATTTTATGCATTCTGCATAAATGTTACCAGCACGGGCTGCCCGTTTGTACGGCTTGTCCGAGCCTAAGAAAAAATATTTACCCATTTGAGATTTTTTATAAAAAGAAAATTATTTGACATCTATGAGACTCGAACCCATGACCATAAAAGGTTATAAGGCAACTAAATTTAGCATCATTGACCACTACACTATAAACATATACAACATAAACTATGAAATTATATTATTAATACTTAAAAATTATATACTTGTAACTTGGGCTGTGTGAATTGCCCTAAAAAAAAAATGGGCTTGTTTGCCCAAGGCTTCAGACTTGGTGGACTGCCACCTGGCCGCCCCTGCTTGCCAGGAGATGGAACCAGGGGTGGTAAGGGGGTACCACCGCCACTCCAAAAATTTTAAAAATAATTTTTTTATATAAAAAAATTCGGATATTTAAGATTTTATATATTAATAGCCACCAAATGAATAAATAGTAAATTAGTTAAAACGGTAAACATAAAATTTATGTGTCAGAAGGTTGCTAGTTCGGATCTTGTGGCTATTTTTTACTATTTATTTAAGTAACATTAGTTTACTCTTTGACTTCTCCATTAATTAATTGTATCTTTTAAGATATTATTACAAGGTTTTATAAATAAATATTTTTGTGTAGTTTCATAGTCATATTACAACAAAGTTTAAATTGATAAATTCGTATTTATAGTCAATTTTTCCGTATCGTTTCAAATTTTTAGATCAATGGACAACTCAGCTAAATTTTAAGCTTCAGGTTTTTTTGGTTTTTTATACCGTTTATTGCTATTGTATAACAAAAAAAATTCAACTTTTTAAATTTTCAGATCAATGGACAAGTCAAGATAAGTTTTAAACTTAAGTTTTTTTTTATACCGTTTATTATAATTGTACTAACAAAAAAAAATATTAATAGCCCTTAAGAATTGAATTCTGGTTCCGCCACCGTATGTTACTCACGTTTCACATTTGTTATGAATATTTTGGTATAGTTTTTAAATCACCATTATCTGGCCTAAAATATAACCCACTTATTTGCCCAGTCATTACAAACGTGATTTTTGGTTTCTATAGTTCATAACATTTCCGATCTATATTTACGGTTGATCCCATCACATATGTCCAAGTAGAGCAACAATAATTTTTCAAAAATAAATCAAGTAGCCGTGATACGATCGAATTTGCTTACGAATATGTAATCTTTTGTCGAAATTCAACGATCACAACCAAGTTCCATCATATACACCATTAAAGTTGGAAGACACGTCATTGAAAAAGTCAACCTCCAGAATCATTCGAGTTGACTAGTAAATGGTCAGAATTAATTGACTTGTGCAATGGTCATTTTAATTAGTGGTGATCACTATAATGTCAGTCCAAGATTCAATCACATCAAAAGTGGCTGACTCTATATACTGGTTTTTGTTGTATTTTATCAGGAGCGGCATTATTGCCCTTTGCCTCTGGTATATTTACAGTCGAGATGATAGATAATTTAATTATAATGTTAATTTATGTAAATTCGACAACTGAAACATGGAATTACGATACACCCTATTTAAAAGAGGCATTAGATCTAAATATCTAATGGTGGAACCACAATTTGGCATATGAGGTAGTTGAGTAAAAGTTTTTTTTTATAGAAATTATTTGGTCATGTTGGACGACTTCTCTAAAGTTTTTATTATATGTCTATGCGTGCGGGACTAATACAATATATGGTGTTAAAGATTGTTGGAGGAGTAATCTAATATAATTTCTCGGTTTTGTGTTTTGTGTTCTAAATGGATAATTTCACATTTTTTATAAAATACATAGAAAATAAACAAAATAAACAAAAGAAACTAAATAAAGGCTGTGGGTGGTGGAAACCCGGTTGGTCACCACCTAATTCTTCCCAAGCTAGCGTGTTGCGCCCTTTCAAGTCGGTCTCCTTTTTTTGGCCTCCGTCGACATTTAATGTATGTGTCCATTAGTTAAGAGTTTAATAATAGAACAAGAGACTACACACGCTCACTTTTTCAAAGTTTTAAATCTTCGCTATCTTGTCTCATTCATGTTTTACCTGTGGAATATTGCATCTCAACTTAAGAAGTGGTCGGCCAACATTACCAAGTCATAAATTTAACTTTTTCTAGGAAAAATAACAGTTTATGATATTGTGGGGTTGTGAGCTTGTCGCGACAACCCTGGTGTCATGGCCTGCCTCCGGAACGAGGCTGAGAC